>CP125976.1:482431492-482606492 GCA_030063025.1 Avena longiglumis
AGCTACCTAAAATCTACCCACCCCTACGCCACCTCACCCTCCTCTAGCGTGCCGCCACCTCAGCGCCTCTCTCCCCTCCAACCAACCCCACCCTGCCACGTGGCCTCTCCCTCTCTCCTCTTTTCTCTCCCTCTCAGCAACCCACTCCCCAGACTCTCCCTCCACCACACAACACACTCTAGCACACACGCGTGCACACGACGCAGATCCCACCTCCCTGCCGCGTGGTGGCCCACCCCGGGACCCACTTCCCACTCAGCCTGGGCCCTGCCCTCCCCAGATCCCACCTCCCCCTGCCTAGCCCCACGCGGGCCCCACGCGCCACGCTCCCCGCACGCACGCCTCGATCCTTTCCCCTCGTCTTCGTTCTCCTCTCGCCTGGCGTCCCTCGCTCCCGCATCGTGCCCCCCGCCCGGCAACCGCTCCGCCGCCGCCCACCTCCCTCGCCCCGTGCGACCCGCTCCCCCGTCGCTCCTCTCGTCCTCACCCGCAGCTAACCGCCCTCCGCCTCGCCTCTTCCTCGGCCTGCGCTCCTCCCTCTTGCGCCTTCCTCTCTCCCTCGGCCCGCCTGCTGCCCAGACCTCCTCCTCTCTCTCAGCTGGCCGAAACTCATTGCTCGGCGCTCCGGCCAGGCACCCTCCTCTCGCCGCCGCCCTCAGCTCACCTCTCGCCGGACGCCCCTCGGCTCCCCTGCCGCATCCCAGCCTCGGCTCTCCTCGCCAGTCGCCCGGCCCGCCTCGCCGCTTTCGGTTCCTCACGCCTAGCCAGCGCCCGGCGGCCCATGGCCGCCGTCGGCCTCTCATGCTCGCATCACTGCCCGGCCGGCCCGAGCTCTCCGGCCCATGTGTCCTCGCCATGGTGCTCGCCGCCTTCCCGAGCTTGCTGAGCTGGCACCCGCCGGTGTCCCTCGCGGCCCTCCTCTGCCCGCCGGCCCATGCCCGCGCCTCACGCCTCACCCTGCCCGCCCTCCTCCTGTCCAGGGCGTCTTGGCCAAGGTCCTGCCCGTTGCGTGCGCCTCCTCCCCGATGCCTTCATTTGGGTGTCCTGCAGTCGTCGATGCTACCCGCTTTCGAATGCAAGACGGTGATGTTGCCGAGACCGACGTGGTGGACAAGACCTACATCCGGCAAGTACACGCTGGGTGGCCGACGACAATACCACCACGATGCCAGCAAAGACCGTCGGTGCCGTTCCAAGGTCATCATCGACAAGCGGATCCGGAACCCGAGGCCAACAACCACATCTAGAACACCAAGTTTGTCGAGACCCTGAAGACCCGTTCCCGGAGGCGAAGTCCGGACCCGATGACCGCCAAGATCGCCCCACGGACTCGAGTACCCCGAAGCCTTCGACACGGAGCACCGAGGACGCCGACATGATAACCCAAGACCGACGTGAGGCCCGACAAGGTCTGCTTCATTGATTCAAGACCGATCCGGAACGCCAAGACCCGTGCAACGGCAAGAACGACCCCGTGGGACCCGGCAAGATCTGGCCGACGACAAGAACGACACCGACCCGGAAGCACCCGTTTCGCCCCCGACACCAAACCAAGTCCGGCTTACCGGATTCGACAAGATTTACCTCTTTAATCCGAGAACGTCCCGCCGAGGCCGAACCCGTCGAACCCTGGACCCCGAGACCGAACCCCGAACCCCGGAACCCCAAGATCGTCGAACCCTAAAGTGTGACCCTTATCCGAGAACCCTATTTTAAAACATAATAACAACTTGTTGCATATTGAATTGTCATACTCGCATGCATATCTGTGGTTTGGGGGCCTTATGCCGATTCACCTAATAATTAAATATGGGGCCCATATGCGGGCAAATCTAGTCTCATATTGGCCTCATTTAAATGGATGTAGCGAACCCGGTAATATCTTCTTCCATATTATAACAACATTTAAATTGCGGGGTTCTAAATAACTTGAACCGTTTAATTAAATGTCGGGACCCCGGTTCCGCTTAATATGACCTAGTTGCATCGCACCTTTGCCATGTCATGCATCATACCATGCATCATGCCGATCTTCTGCCGTGTATTAAATATCGCATCCGGTGTTTCTTCTAGTGTTTTGCTTCTTCGCGGATAAGGCCGTTGAGTGGATGTGAGCTTCGCCCCGATCTCCGGTTGAATCCTTCGACAATGTTTTCAGGCGAGCATCTCCCCCTTTCTACCTATCTTACTTTTATAGTCTTTATTCCCTCCTGTTGATCTATTGCTATCTGTGTTGCGATGCTCTAGTTTCCGTACCCGATAAATCCCCTGCAGCCTTATATCGCCTTGGACACACCCTATTACCTGTTGTTTGGTAGATAGTTGGACTTGCGCGTCGTAGTGGCTTGCTCGAGTGCTGATGTGCGTCGTCATATGCCACAGTTGCTGATGTTTTGCCGCAAGTTGATGTTGGAGATGGTGCTAGTTTTACTTATTGTCACTTTAATTTCTGTTTAACAACTAAAATTGAATAAGCAGAGGCATCGGTGGGTGATAGATAATATTTGGTTTCCGAACGCCCACTTGTGTCCCGTAAGACCCCGAGTACTTGATTCCTGTTCCTTGATTTATCGCGCTATCCACATCCGGAGGTATATGGGACCCCGAACCGAGCTTGATTCCGTCTTATTTCTTGGGGCCACGAACTAGTTTGGGGCTTTATTACTATCTGTACTTATGCCATGTTTTCGCTTTATTTACTATTGTGCGAGGTACCGCACATCTTGTTAGGACTTGTGACCCGCTTCGTGTATCAGTCCCGTTTGGGGACTCGCCGTTGCCTTGCCCCACAAACTTTGGGGTCCGTCTCGAGCTAGCTTACTTGCTATGGTATACTCCAAGGGTGGCCCCAAATATTCTCAATCCTGTGATTGTTCACCGTGAAAGCCTCGTTGGGTTTTGATTTGGTTTTTCCGAGGTTGATCGAGTGTGTGTTGCTATTGGTGCACCCCGGCCGGGTAAAACTTTCTGAAAGCCGTGTCCGCGGATATGGACGACTTGGAGCACAGTTTCTTGATCATAGACAAGCATAACTAAAGTTTATTGTTATAAATTTGACTTTATAATGACTAGTAATCAGCCTCACTATAATGGAATGGCTAATTAATACTGCCCACCATTGCTTGTTTGGTTGACGCTTGCGACAAATGTATCTGACTAGTAAGTATTGCAACTACAACGGAATGGCTGATTAAAAGTACCAACAACTGCTGGGTTTTGGGTTTATCTCATGCTATCTGTACCTGATTAGTAATTGTTGCAACTACAACGGAATGGTTAACTAAAAGTGCCCACTGCTTACTTTATCAGGACGATTATCTAAACTTGACTAGTAAAGTGCCGCAACTATAACTGAATAAGTAAAACTGCCAACTGTGTGAGTTCCTCGGTTGCCTTCCTCGTTTGGTCTCGAGGGGGAAACACCAGGATGGGTTTGATTGGTGATAGCTTCAGGTTGGATCCGGTTAGGTCATTCTCACCCCTCTCTGATAACCGCCAGTTGTATCGAGTCTCTATAGGTTGTTTAGTGCATGCTGCCGCCGCTTGATCCACCATACCTATGTAGGCGAGGACCGCCGAATTCTAGCCTCGCTGCATCGCCTCGATCGACGCTCCTTCTTTTTCCTTTGCCCTTCGTGGCACCTTTTGTTTAAGCGGTTTTGAGAACGACGTCATAGCGAGGTTACCCTTCCGCTTGGCTCAGGCAGTTATGGACGCCATTGGTTATTCTTCAGGGCTCTTAGCCCCATTTTCTTCTTGTCCGTAGCTGGACGCACTATCGTTTTCAAGGTGATTTGGATCTTTGTACATTATATCTGTATTCTTGACTCTTTGAGTCGCCGTTATATATATCTGTTCTGTGGGTCCCATCGAGGACTGTTGTGTAATGTTATTACTTCGTATTCCACCCGCACGAAAGTGCCTGGTGGGCACCTTTGAATCGTTTCTATGCGGGGTTGGCGAATTTTGCTAAAACTTGCATAGGTCCGATTCTGAGGGTGTTACAATGAACCAAATCCACTACACCAAGTCCGATCATCACGTGAGTCGGTGTAGCTTCAAAGGCGAGCATCAAATGGGCATCATATCAACTATATGACTCATGCTTAACCTTTCGGTCTGTGTTCCGAGGCCATGTCTGTACATGCTAGGCTCGCCAAGTTAGAACCTTAGTATTTGCGTGTAACTGTTTTACACCGAAATATGGTGGATCCAAGAACACCCGATCATCACGTGATGTCTTGGAGCGACGAAAACATAATCGGTGCATACTAAAGGAAGAACACATTCTTATCTTGATATTTAAATGAGGGATCATCTTATTATGCTTAACAAAGCGCTAAACAAGCAATATAAGATGTAATCAAACATCATATGTTTATTAGTGAAATTATATGGTTCCCGCAGATGATCTCTATCATGTGCATCGTGGTATGATCACTATCATACCTATATGTGTAAATCCAAAGTCTATGGATTTTACACGCTATGTGTGTTGTAAGAGTATCATCTCATACTTCTACTTACAACACTACCATATCATAACACTAGCCCAGCAACAATCTAAACTATTACGTGGCTTAGGGCTTTCGAGATAGAACCGTTCTTACCTACGAACATGAACCACAACGAGGATAATCAAATTGTTGACAACTCGCTTGCAAAATAGATATTGACTATAGTAGGAGAGACAGACACCCGCTAGCCACTTATGCAAACTAGTTGCATGTCAAGCGTGGAACAGGTCTCATGTGCGAGGACATGTAAAGTTTGTCCGGGCCGCTTCATCCCACTATGCCACCAATATCCAATAACACAAGAAAGGAGCAACAACATGATCATCATCGCCCACATACTCATATGTGTACTACCCGTGTAAAGTATCTACGCATAGATCCGGCTCTGATACCACTGAAGGGTTCGCAACATAGAAAACAAAAATTTTCCTACGATGTGAACTATATACCAAGATCTATTTATACTAGATACAAACAACGGCGGATGTATATCCGTAGAACATACCCTTGAAGACGGACAAAGCTTAACGAGTTCAACTCGTGGTTGATGTAGACGATCTCTTGCCGATCTCAAGATCGAGAGGAAGTCCTAGCGCGCAAATCGCCAGCCGCATCCGCTCGCAACACACGTTCGAGGCACCGAGCAACCTCCGCCTCCGCCCAGCGATGCAGCGGAAGCACAACTCTTTCTTGCCGAATAGCCACTGAACATGTATCTCGCTAGTCCGAGACCATGGGGATAAATTCTAGAGGGGAGAGAGATCCTTCACGAGGAGGTGTGAGTGAGAAGTGAGAGGAGGGCTCCTTTATAGGAGGAGGGGGGACCCCAAGGGGTGGCGGCGCATGGGGGCTGTCCCTTGCCCTCCCTCATGTGGGTGGACTCCACTCACAAAACTCCTCCAAATTCCCTCCACTCAAAAGTCCACTCAAAATTCCCATTAAATTTCCACCAAATTTAATGCAAACTCTCATTAAATAAAACTCTTTTATTTTATTTAGAATTTTGTCAATTACTTTAATGACAAACATTCACAAATAACCCTTGCTAGAATTCTATTTCACATGCATAACCACTTTATGCAATTTCACCCAAAACTGCTTTGGTATCTAGTGAAATAAATTCCTGCGCTTGTTTATTCTTTCAAAGATGAAACATTTGCTCCAATTGGATGTCGGTGTCTCTTAAGTGTGTCACCCACGGTTCGTGAATAATGCGGACATGATCGAGACCCCTCTCGTATCAATAATCGTAAGCGATCCGAGACCCATATCGACTCCCCACACATTCAACGATGACTTTCTTGTGATCGTCGGAACCTTTTACGCTAGTATCTTAATCCCTTTGTCTCACGATATATTACATGTCCGAGATTCGATCATTGGTATCTCCATACCTAGTTTGATCTCGCATCGACATGCACTCTTTTTCTCGCTCCCTGATATAACATTCTAGTGATCAAATCACTTGCTTGCAAGCTAATCAATATGATATCACCGAGAGGGCCGAGTATATCTATCCGTCATCGGGATGAACAAATTCCACTCTCGATCCATGAGCCTCAACATAACACTTTATTAGTTCTGAACCCATCTTTATAATCACCTTACGTGTGACGTTTGATGTTATCAACAAACTCTTCCGGTGTTAGTGATTGACATGATCTCATGGTCTAAGGATTAGGATCACTTCGTAAGTTGTTATAGCAATATAAACTCAATGACTTTGATCGTAATGCTATACTTCGGATGAATGTTCATCACATCATTACACTAATGTTGTGATCCCGTTATTAACAACATCCAATGTCCATGATCAGGAAACCTTGATCATCTTGTTAATCAACGAGCTAGTTTATGAGAGAGGCTTAACTATGAACTTTCTGTTTGTTTATTAAACACACATGTATTAACGTTTCCGTATTAATAAAATTATAGCATGCAAAATAAACATCTATCATATACTTGGAATACACATAATAAACAATTTATTATTGCCTCTCAGGGCATATTCCCTTCAATATTATGATCTGATTTGTAGTTTGTTTGTAGATCCCTCTAGAATCATTTTGAGAGATGTACATTTTTTTCATATATATGATATTAATGATTTAGCACGAGATGTAAACCTTTTGCCAATAAATACATTTTTAAATGGTTAAAACACATTTTCTACATGTTGGATGTACAATGACCAGAAATCAGTACTATTGTTGTTTACTGGTATTAGGATGTAATAATTGCGGCCTTTTTTTGGTAGATAGAAGGTGTTATTCAGTATGGAAACATTCGGGCTTATAGCTCCCATGCGACGTCTTTACGCGGAATTGGAAGGAACACGACATCATTGAAAAGAATAGCTTGCATGCGATGGTTGTGAGGCAGCTAATATCCCAGGGCCACACGGGACATAAAACGGTCGTTAAATACACATTTAACTTTGTTCTAAGATTAGGGTTAAGCCAAACCGGTCGGTTGGGACAGCCAGTCAAGCCAGTCAAACCAACCACGCCCGACCGAGAGCACGCGTCACACGATGTAGCTTCCGACGGCGGCGGACCTCACCCATCGTTCTCGGCGACGACGGCGGCGGCAGGGCAATTCATTTAGGCGGCGGCGCTTTTGTTCGACGGCGAAGGTGGTGAGTGCCATTTGAAAGCTAATTCCTCTCCCATTCTTCTCAATTCGAGATCTGAGCGTGTCCATTGATGCTAGATTGTGGAGGCGAGGGTGTGCTGAACGGGGCGAGGGGGAACGAGATGGAGCATGGAGAGGGGACTTCTAATAGTTATATCCTGTATCTTTGCACTTAATTTCTCTAAGATTGAGCTCTTTGTTCGCTTCCGCTAGCTCACAGTGCCTGCCAAAAACAGGGGAGACGATGTTGCGCGCCAAACCTTCGAATTTCGCATCAATTTCTTTCCCTCTAGGGCTGTTTTAGTTGATGGCAGCACGCAGCTCATTGAGAGAGACACAGTTGTTAAATGGGAGGTGGAATTAGAACATGTTGATCCCCAAGAGCTAATAAACATGGGAGAGGAGGCGGTGAGGAAAATGGTGGAAAAAACTGGGGATAGTGTGGTCTAGGGGCCAGAGCAAGAAGTTTCTTTGTTACGATTTGATGATTGCAAATGTGAATATGTTAGGGTTGAGACAGGGGAACATATAGTTGATGAAATCGATGAGCAAAACGGTTGGACAAGCAAAACTGTTCTGTTTTTAGCAGAGCTCATTGATCTGAAACCTGATTCGAGAGTTGGATATGTGGCCTCTCAAGGGCCGCCGATGGTCGAGGATGATTGGGGCACAAAGGCAAGTAATGCCTATACTTACCGAGTTGGAAGTTTTAACAAGGAGGATGATGCTAATGCACAAGGAGGCTGCAGATGCTAATGCACAAAGGATTGTAATCATGATTAGAATTCGTTGAGATACATGACCGGACTGATTTGGTCATTGCACCAATAGATGACATTGAAATGGCAAAGCTTTTGGCATTCCTATAGATGACAGAGACAAGGAGAAGAAGAGGATGAAGCTGCAAATGATGGTGACAACCATTTAAGAGATGAAGAGGCGATATAGATCTAGAGTTGTTGGAAAATGCTAGCTCATGTAGATGATGCACATGATGATGAGCTAGTAACATTTTATGACAAAGAGGACCCGCTTATTGAAGTTGGGAGATTGTTTCAAGCATGGATGAATTCAGGATGTGTTTAAGTACATATGCAACAAACGTGAGTTTGCTACCAAGACTATGTGGACTGATAAAAGAAGTTCTATGCAAAATGCGAGGTTATGATGGTGGTGCCAGCCTTGCAAGTGGTATATATCCGCTAGACGCCAACCCGATGGAAGGACAATAAGAGTGAATCAAATTCCAAAACCTCATACTTGCATTATAAGTTCTCAAACAGTTACAAAGATGACATCACAATTACGGGTTGCGTAAAAGATCAAGCCCATTTTAGCCACAACATCAAACACCGCAAAGAGACTAAAATAGACTTGGAAAAGCGACCCATTGTGAATTATACTACAGTGTGGAAGAAAAAGTAAAGGGCAATGAAAGAGCTATATGGTGATTGGGAAAATACCTTTCAATGCTTTATAACTTCAAAGCAGAAGTAGATAAGAGGTCACCTGGCAGTGTTGTGGAGATAGATATTGAGGTAACAGCTGATGGGAAAGTCTTCTTCTCTAAATTCTGCATAGCTTTAAAGCCTTGCATCGATGGCTTCAAAGCAGGGTGCCGTCCATATTTGAGTATAGACTCATCTTTCTTGACTGGTGTAACACCCTCAGAATCGGCCCTATGCAAGTTTAAGCGAAACCCGCCAAACCCAAATAGACGAGATTCAAGGTGTTTCACCAGCACTTGCATGGGTGGAAAACAAAGTAATAACATTACACAGTCCTCGATGGGACCCAATAACAGATATATATATACAGAATGACTCAAAGAGTCAAGAATACAAATATAATATACAAAGATCCAAATCACCTTGAAAACGATAGAGCCGTAGCTACGGACAAGATGCAAATGGGGCTAAGATCCCTCAAGAATAACCAATGGCGCCCATAACCCCGCTGTGCCCAAAGCCGGAAGGGTAACCCGCTAACGACGCCGATCTCAAAACCTGCTTAAACAAAAGGGGTGCCGACAAAGGGCAAAAGAAAAGAAGGAGCGTCGATCGAGGCCAAGACAGCGAGGCTAGAATTCGCGGTCCTCGCCTACATATGTATGGTGGATCGAGCGGCAACAAAGATGCACTAAACAACCTATAGAGACTCTATACAATGGCGGCTATCGAGAGGGTAAGGAAGACCTATTCGATCCAACCGGATACTATCATCAAACAACCCATCTCGTTTCTCGAGACCTTCGAGGAAGTCAACCGAGGAACTCACAGCTGGCGTTTTACTTATTCGCTTATAGTTATGCACTTTACTAGGCGTTTAGATAGTCGCCCGATAAAGTAAGCGGTGGGCACTTTTAGTTAACCATTCCGTTATAGTGGCAATACTTACTAGTCGATACAATTAGCATGAGATAACCCAAACCCCGCAGCTTGTTGGTACTTTTACTTAGCCATTCCGCTGTAGTGAAGCCGGTTACTAGTCATATCGGATACAAGTCAATTTGTAACAAGAACTTTAGTTATAGTTGTCTATGATCAAGCACTGTGCTCCAAGTCGTCCATAACCATGACACGGCTTCTAAAAGATTTAACCGCAGGGGTGCACCAAAGTATCCACAGCACTTCGACCCTTTTGCCGGATCGCTAACATACACCCATCGGTATGTCGGCGGGGCCTAAGTCACGACGCCCAGATCCAAAGCAACGGGGCCACCCCACTAAGTACACCAAGAACGAAGTCGGGTTCTCGAGACGGACTTAGGGTTTGCGACAATGGTCAGAACGACAGCAGATCCCCAATCGGGACCTGCCGATCATGAAAACATTCCGCTAAACAAGACAAATAAGGCTCACACAATCGTAAATAAAGCAAGAAAGCATGGCATAGGTACAGGATAGTAACAATCCTCAAACTAGTTGTGGCCCCCAAGACAATACTTTGAAATCAGGTAATAATCGATGGGGCCCATATCTCACCGTGGTTAGCGCGCTCGATCTCGGAACAGGTGTCAAGAACTCGGGTCCTACGGGACACAAGTGGGCGTTCGGAAAACCAACATTACCTATCACCCACCGATGCCTCTACTTAATTCAATTTTAGTTGTTAAACAGGAATTAAAGTGAAACAATAATTAAAGCCATGATCATCTCCAACGTCAACATGCGGCAATCCTCCAACAACTGTGGCACTTGACGACACGCAACAACACTTGAGCAAGCGACTACGACGCGCAAGTCCAGCTATCTACCAAACAACAGGTAATAGGATGTGTCCAAGGCAATATATGGCTACAAGGGAATATCACGGGTACGGAAACTAGAGCATCGCAACACCGGTAGCAATAGATCAACAGGAGGAAATAAATACTATAAAAGTAAGATAGGTAGAAAGGGGGAGATGCTCGCCTGAAAACATTGTCGAAGGTTCAACCGAAGATCGGGGCGAAGCTCACATCAACTCAACGGCCTTATCCGCGAAGAACCAAAACACTAGAAGAAACACCGGATGCAATATTTAATACACGGCAGAAGATCGGCATGATGCATGTATGATGCATGGCATGGCAAAGCGGCGCAATTAGGTCAGTTAAGCGGAACTGTGGTCCCGACAATTAATTAAGTGGTTCATGTTGTTTAGCTACCCCTCAATTTAAATGTTGTTTAACAAGGCAGAAGATAGCACCGGTTCGCTACACAAGTTTAGATGAGGCCAATATAAGGCTAGATTTGCCCGCATATGGGCCCCATATTTATTTATGAGGTGAATCGGCATAAGGCCCCCAAACCACACAATGTATGCATGCAAGAATGGCAAATAATGTGCAACAGGTTTTATGTTTAGCATTTATAAAATAGGGCTCGGAAAAGGGGTCACACATTAGGGGTATCGACGATCTTGGGGTTCCGGGGTCGGTCTCAGGATCCAGGGTTCGACGGGTCCGTTCTCGGACTCCGGGGTTAGGGTCTTCGGAACGGGGTAGAAGATCTTGTCGCATTCGCGGTCTTTGGGTCATGTCGACGGTCCTGGCGTTCTTGATGGAGAACTCAGTGTTCCGTGGAGGCGATATCATCGGCTCCTCCTCAAGGCCTTGGGGTTCCGTGACGGAGATCTCCGGTTCCGGTTCGCGGTTTCTTGTCGACGGTATTGTGGTGCTATCTTAGTTGCCGGTGTCGAGCTCGGGTGCCGTTGATGATCTTGGGGTTTCAGAACGGTTCGGGTACTTGCGTTCTATGAAGAAGAGCTCGGATCTTCGGCTCCGGTGGAAGTTATCGGCGTTCTCGATGAAGACCTTAGCGAGGTGAACTTGGGGGTTCCGGGGTTCGACTGCCGGTGTCGATCTTGTCGTTTCCACACCCAACACTCGGCACCAACTTGGTACTACACCGGATCTCACGGTGGAGGCAGATGGCGAGCTCGGGCGGGCACGGCAGGCCATCTGAGGCGGTTATGCCCGGGACGGCCAAGGCCGGTGGAGACAGGGACGGCTTGCAGGGCAGGGAGCCACGGCGTGCTTGGCCCGGTGACGCTGGCCGCGGCGGTGAGCAGGGGGTCGAGGGCGAGCTCGCTGGGCGGCTCAAGGGACGCGTCGGCGGCGGGAGGGTCGGGACGACGGTGTTGACGGAGGCGGTGGTGGGCGCTGGAGAGGGAGGGTTTGGCCGCCGGGCGTCGGACGAGCGGGCCGAGGCGGAAGCGCTGAGGGCGGGCGCCGGGCTTGGCTAGCGCTGGTGGAGGCGGGCTGGCTCGGGAGGCGTGGTGCTCGCATGGGAGGAGACAGGCAAGGGCGCGGGTGTGGAGCTCGGAGGAGGGGCGCGAGGCTGCATGAGCGAGGTTGGGAGAGGGGCGTCGGCGGAGCTGCGGCTCGAGGGGAAGAGGGCGCAGACGCCGGGGAGGGGGAAGGGGTGGTCGGGTCCAGGGGGTGGCCGCGGGGAGGGACTGAGCGGGACAGGCGGGCGGAAGATGGAGGCGGAGGAGCGGCGCGAGAACGGAGGAGGGAGGGACGGCTCCGGCGAGCCTGGCGGGAGGAGGCAGGCGCGCCGGCGGCGGAGGAGCGGCGCCGGAGCTAGGGAAGAGGCGGGGCAGGGACTAGCAGAGAGGCGACGGCGTCGGGGGTTGGGAGGAGAGGAGGTTGGGGAAGGGAGAGCTGGTCCGCGTGGTGGCCTGTGTGGGGGACGGGCCCACGATGTGAGAGTGGGGGCAGGGTGCAGTGGTGGGCCCAAAGGGGCGGAAGGTGGGGTCGTGGGAAAACGGGCCAGGCGGTTTAGCAGTGGTGCGTAGGGGTGGGTCAGGTGGGTTGGCGGTGGTGGGTCCAGGAGAGAGAGGGGAGAGAGAGGGAGGCTGGGCCAAGTGGCGGGCTGCTGGTGGGGTGGTGGAGGCGGTGTGGCGACATAGGATAGGTTGGGGTGAGGTGGAGGTTGGTGGGTAGGTAGTTTGGTAGCCGAAAAAGGTGGACCGATGAATTTCAGGGTCGTTCGGGTCTATTCGCCCGCTCGACCGCCTCTCACCGAAAATAATTAATAATTTATTTATTTCAACCAGCGCTTTGTAATCCGACAACCGACAAAACAAAATAATCCAGGACCCGGTTTGTGTGTTGAACGAAGAGGCGCTTTGGAAAACAAAATAGGTTTTCAAATTAGCTTTAGGCAAACAATGCATGATGATGACGATGCAAAGCACAAATTCAACGCAATTTTCTAGTAGTGGTTTTATGGATGCCAATTCGACACCACTAACAATGGATCTCGCCTCGAGATCCGCCTCATGGTACCGGAAGGAAAGGTCGGCGATCTGCGTCTTCTTGCTTCGTGTAGATCTTCGCGACACCACTAACAAGAGGTCGTTGTTCCTGATCGTCGAGAGAGCACTCCGGAATCAAAAGGTCGAAGGTAGAGGTATCAGCAAATAAAGCCACCTCTAGATTCCGTGGAAGGAGTAAAATTGCACCGATCCACCATTCAATGTATATAAGCGAATGATAAGAGTAGTGGTATGGTCGCCACTCCATCCCGCACTCAAAGCATTACTATGTACACGAATAGACAGATTATGCAACCAACTCTCAGGATTCAGACTGAAGATCTCGACAAGCGAGGTTCGGAAACAAAGGAGTGATGCGCATCAGACGGAGTCAAGATGATGTCAGGCCGGAGAACACCGGAACGCACGGGGAGGAACAAAGAGAAGTCCACCAGGCGAAGGATTCCTCGGATAGCACGAAGACCAGATGTAGCAACACCGTTTCCGAAGGGGGAAGCGAAACCCTGAAGGTACGACGAGAACCCAACCACGAGAATTCCTGGACTCGAAGAGTAAGAAGAGAGCGGATTCAAAACACGTAGAGGTAAGAGGGGAATAGCAGAGGGGTAAAGGAGTAAAATCAGACCTAATCAGAACTAACCAACCGATTTTGCAAAATAGTTTTTGATACTCTACTTCGGCCGTTAGCTAGGTTATCCTACAGGCTGGACTTGTGGGGTATCGCAACTGCTGAGCTCGACACATCAGAACACCCTCGAATCGCCCTATGCAAGTTTAAGCGAACCCGCCAAACCCGTATAGAAACGATTCAAGGTGTTTCACCAGCACTTGCGCATGGGTGGAAAACAAAGTAATAACATTACACAATGACCGCCTCGATGGGACCCACAGAACAGATATATATATAACAGTGACTCAAAGAGTCAAGAATACAAATATAATATACAAAGATCCAAATCACCTTGAAAACGATAGAGCGTCCAGCTATGGACAAGATGCAAATGGGGCTAAGAGCCCTGAAGAATAACCAATGGCGTCCATAACCCCGCCTGTGCAAGCCGGAAGGGTAACCTCGCTAACGACGCCGATCTCAAAACCGCTTAAACAAAAGGTGCCGACAAAGGGCAAAAGAAAAAGAAGGAGCGTCAAGATCGAGGCCAAGACACTACGGCGAGGCTAGAATTCGGTCCTCGCCACATAGGTATGGTGGATCGAGGCAACAAGATGCACTAAACAACCTATAGAGACTCTATACAATCGGCTATCGAGAGGGTAAGGAAGACCTATTCGATCCAACCGGATACTATCATCAAACAAACCCATCTGGCGCTTCTCGAGACCTTCGAGGAAGTCAACCGAGGAACTCACACACGCTGGCGCTTTACTTATTCGATTATAGTTATGCACTTTACTAGGCAGGTTTAGATAGTCGCCCCGATAAAGTAAGTCAGGCACTTTTAGTTAACCATTCGTTATAGTGGCAATACTTACTAGTCGACACAATTAGCATGAGATAACCCAAACCCCGCAGCTTGTTGGTACTTTTACTTAGCCATTCCGTTGTAGTGAAGCTGGTTACTAGTCATATCGGATACAAGTCAATTTGTAACAAGAACTTTAGTTATAGTTGTCTATGATCAAGCATTGTGCTCCAAGTCGTCCATAACCGCGACATGGCTTCTCAGAAGATTTAACCGCAGGGTGCACCAAAGTATCCACAGGCACTTTGACCCTTTTGCCGATCGCTAACATACACCCATCGGTGTCGCGGGGCCTAAGTCACGACGCTCCTGCATCCAAAGCAAGCACGGGGGGCCACCCCACTAAGTACACCCGCAACGAAGTCGGCCGGTCTCCGAGACGGACTTAGGGTTTGCGACAATGGCTGTAAACGACAGCAGATCCCCAATCGGGGACTATCGATACCGCGAAAACATTCCGCTTCCTAAACAGTACAGCGTGCTCCTCACACAATCGTAAATAAAGTAGTAAAGCATGGCATAGGTACAGGATAGTAAATAAATCCTCAAACTAGTTGTGGCCCCTAGTCAATACTTTGAAATCAGGTAATAATCGATGGGGGGCCCATATCTCCCCACCTGTGGTTAGCGCGCTCGATCTCGGAACAGGTGTCAAGAACTCGGGTCCTACGGGACACAAGTGGGCGTTCGGAAATCCAACATTACCTATCACCCACCGATGCCTCTGCTTAATTCAATTTTAGTTGTTAAACAGGAATTAAAGTGAAACAATAATTAAAGCCATGATCATCTCCAACGTCAACATGCGGCAATCCTCCAACAACTGTGGCACTTGACGACACGCAACAGCACTTGAGAAAGCGACTACGACGCGCAAGTCCATCTATCTACCAAACAATAGGTAATAGGATGTTTCCAAGGCAATATATGGCTACAAGGGAATATCACGGGTACGGAAACTAGAGCATCGCAACACCGGTAGCAATAGATCAACTGGAGGAAATAAATACTATAAAAGTAAGATAGGTAGAAAGGGGGAGATGCTCGCCTGAAAACATTGTCGAAGGTTCAACCGAAGATCGGGGCGAAGCTCACATCAACTCAACGGCCTTATCCGCGAAGAACCAAAACACTAGAAGAAACACCGGATGCAATATTTAATACACGGCAGAAGATCGGCATGATGCATGTATGATGCATGGCATGGCAAAGTGCGATGCAATTAGGTCAGGTTAAGCGGAACCAGGGTCCCGACAATTAATTAAGTGGTTCATGTTGTTTAGCTACCCCTCAATTTAAATGTTGTTTAACAAGGCAGAAGATAGCACCGGTTCGCTACACAAGTTTAGATGAGGCCAATATAAGGCTAGATTTGCCCGCATATGGGCCCCATATTTATTTATGAGGTGAATCGGCATAAGGCCCCCAAACCACACAATGTATGCATGCAAGAATGGCAAATAATGTGCAACAGGTTTTATGTTTAGCATTTATAAAATAGGGCTCGGAAAAGGGGTCACACATTAGGGGTATCGACGATCTTGGGGTTCCGGGGTCGGTCTCAGGGTCCAGGGTTCGACGGGTCCGTTCTCGGACTCCGGGGTTAGGGTCTTCGGAACGGGGTAGAAGATCTTGTCGCATTCGCGGTCTTTGGGTCATGTCGACGGTCCTGGCGTTCTTGATGGAGAACTCAGTGTTCCGTGGAGGCGATATCATCGGCTCCTCCTCAAGGCCTTGGGGTTCCGTGACGGAGATCTCCGTTCGTTTCGGTTTCTTGTCGACGGTCTTGTGGTGCCATCTTAGTTGCCGGTGTCGAGCTGGTGCCGTTGATGATCTTGGGGTTTCAGCGAACGGTCGGGTACTTATGCTCTATGAAGAAGAGCTCGGATCTTCTCTCGGTGGAAGTTCGCGTTCTCGGCGATGAAGACCTTAGCGAGGTGAACTTGGGGGTTCCGGGGTTCGACCGCCGTGTCGATCTTGTCGCTTCCACACCCAACACTGCACCAACTTGGTACTACACCGATCTGCACGGTGGAGGCAGATGGCGTAGCTTCGGGCGGCATCGCAGGCCATCTCGCGAGGCGGTTGCGTGGGCAGCGACGGGCGCCGGTGGAGACAGGGACGGCTTGCGGGCGGGGAGCCACGGCGCGTGCTTGGCCAGGGCGACGCTGGCGAAGCGGTAGGGTCGAGGGCGAGCTCGGCCAGGGACGCTCGGCGGGCGGAGGGTCGGGACGACGGCGTGTTGACGGAGGCGGTGGGCGCCGGAGAGGGAGGGCTCGTCGCCGGCCTGCGGACGAGCGCGGGCCGGAGGCGGAAGCTGCGCGGAGGCGCCGGCGGCCGGGCTTGGCTAGCGGGTGGAGGCCGGCTGCCGAGGCGTGGTGCTCATGGAGGAGATGAAGGCCGGGCGCGGAGCTCGGAGGAGGCGGGCGGAGGAGCTCATGAGCGAGGTTGGGAGAGGGGCGTCGGCGGAGCTGCGGCTCGAGGGGAAGAGGGCGCAGACGCCGGGGAGGGGGAAGGGGTGGTCGGTCCAGGTGGCCGCGAGGACCGAGCGGACAAAGTGCTAAGATGGAGGCGAGGAGCGCGCGAGAACGGAGGAGGGAGGGACGGCTCCATGAGGCTCAAGGGAGGAGGCAGGCCAAGGCGGGAGGAGCGGGCGAGCTAGGGAAGAGGCGGGCAGGACTAGCGAGAGGCGACAGCTGGGGGGTGAGGAGAGGAGGTTGGGGGAGAGGAGCGGGTCCGCAGGGCCTGTGGGGGGACAGCCCACGGAGACAGGAGAGTGCAGTGGGTGGGTGGTGGGCCAAAGGGCGGCGGTTAGGGAAGGTGGGGTCCAGGGAAACGCTGGGCGGTTTGGCGGGTACTGTGCAAGCAGTAGCGTGGGTTGGGGTGGGTCAAGGTGAGGGTCCAGGAGAGAGAGGGGAGAGAGAGAGGGCTGGGCCAAGTGGCGGCTCGTTGGGTGGGTGGTGACATGCGACGTGGCGACATAGGATAGGTGGGGTGAGGTGGAGGGTTGGGCTGGTAGGTAGTTTGGTAGTCAGAGGAAAAAGGGTGGACCGATTTAATTGGGGTAGTCGTTGGTCTATTCGCCCGCTCGACGCCTACAAAATAATTAATAATTTATTTATTTCAACCAGCGCTTTTGCAATCCGACAGCAGACAAAACAAAATAATCCAGGGACCCGGGTTTGCGTGTTGAACGAAGACGAGGCGTTTGGAAAACAAAATAGGTTTTCGAAATTAGCTTTAGGCAAACAATGCATGATGATGACGATGCAAAGCACAAATTCAACGCGATTTTCTAGTAGTGGTTTTGCGGGATGCCACAACTGGAAAGTGAAATGGTCAACTAACAGCATGCAATGCTTTAGATGGACACAATTGGATGTTCCATGTAGCTATTGGCATTTTTCATTCTGAGACAGAGGCATCATGGACATGATTCATGATGCGGTTGAAAAGATGCATAGGGTCGGTCTCCATTGGCAAAGCACAGATGCATGCAAAGGTTTAGAAAATGCAGTGAAGATTGTTTTCCTCATGCGAAGAGGGAGTGCTTGACCATATGTGGATGAATTTGATCAAAAATTCAGAGGAGATGATTTTGGACGATGTGGCCAAAGAAGATCTTACACCGCATGCATACATTCATATCACCTTGAGAAGATTAAGGCGGCATGCTCGAGGAGGATAGGGTCAAGTTTTGTACATGGTTGGAAACCTACCATTCTTTATGGTACAGGTCTGGTTTTAACACCGCCATCAAATGTGATCATATCAACAATAATTTGGCGTAAAGTTTCAACAACAAAGTGAAGGAGTTAAAAGACTTGACTGTCCATGACATGGTTGACCAGATCAGGATCAGGATCATGATCATGAGGTTGTGTGAATTGAGAAGAAGGCTTGGTGATGTTCTTCAAGGATATAAGCTTCCTGATGTTGTGCAAAAGGTGGTCAACAGAGCGTAAATCTTGCACATTTGCGTGTTGAGAAATCCTCATTGTGGGATCTGTCAAGTCGAGATACAAAGACTAGCAGAGTCATGTTGTTGACACTCAATTGCATGAATGCACATGCCTTGAGTGGCAACACACCGGGAAGCCTTGTGAGCATGCCATACTTTTCTTGGCCTCCAAACACAAGCTAAATATGCACCCATATTTGCATGAGTATTATTTTGTAGCAAAATTCAAGGCTGCATATGGAACACCAATTCCAGACTTACAGATCGGTGGCCTCAAGTGGACATTCGCCTCCTTGTGTCCTCCTTTGATGAAAAGAAAGGTCGGTGCCCAAGCAGAGTAGATTCAAGGCTTGGTTTGAGAAAGGTGGGAGCAAGAAGAAGGAAATAAATATGAAAAGAAAGATGCCAAGCCAAAAGGGCCCAAAAGGTAACAAGAATAGATTCAAACTCTATGAAGAACTTGGACACCGATCGCTCTACCAAGTGCGTATACACCGAAAAGCCAAAGTATGTTCATCCAAAATCTATCCCATTTATTGTTGATAATTTTTCTCCCCATTAACTTGCTTGTTTTCGTGGAGGAAGCGTGGAGAAAAGGCCCACCTCTTGTTGTTGACGAATGCCGCTGAAAAGGGCAAGAATCAATGGCCAAAGAAAGAAGAGAACTAACAGATCATGTTTGGTGCCGAGGTGCAATCAAGGATGATGTGCAAACTATTGAGGCTTTAGGGCACACCGCTTGATTTGGAAGGTCCGTGCAAAATGAGGGGCAAATGAGCATGTTGTTGAGGCTCTAGTGCAAAATGAGCCTGTTGTTGAGGCTCGTGCAAAATGAGCATGTTGTTGAGGCTCGTGCAAATGACCATGTTGATGAGGCTCGTGCAAAGTGACCATGTTGATGAGGCTGGTGACAGATTGTGTTGTTGAGGAGGTGCAGGAGGTAAAGGAGACTCTTGAACGTGCTGTGGGGAGGCTAGATGGTAATGGTAAGAAAAAGAAGAGCATAAACCTGTTGTGTGGTGTGAAACTTGTGAAGGAGAAGAAAACGAGGGGTAAGAAGAGCCAAAAGAAATAGACTTTGAATTTGGCACTTGTTGTTATTGTAAACATTTGTTATTGTAATAATTTGGCAATTGTTGTTGTTGTAAACATTTGTTATTATAATAATTTGGCACTTGTTGATAATTTGGACAAAATTCAAATATGATGGTAAATTTGAATTTCAACAAATGTATCTATGTGTACTTTTCTATATTTGTATGAGCTTCCAACGTTTTTCTCATATCTACAGTACAACTCATCCTCACCCTGATCCCTTTTGTGAAGTACAACTCATCCTCACCCAAAATATGGTAGAAATGGGCTCCAATGATAGGGTAAACCACCCCATTTCTAAGCAAGTTTTTTTCGACCATTTCTAAAACCAAGTTTGGTATTTTTCCTCACAACTATGTCACATAACATGACACCATGCGAAGGTTTTGTATTTTTTTGATTTTTTTTAATTAGTTATGCACATTTGAATGTCTGGTCAAACTTTTTGAAGGGTACTCATAAATATTCTTAGCTAGGGGCTGAGACTCATAAAACTAGCATTGGATCTCTGATGAAATAGCATGTTGTGAACCTAAAAATGTTTTTTACAAAAAATCATCAGCATGAAAACATGTACATGTAGTTCATATCTTACCCACTTCCAGCCGATTCGGCAGGATTTGTCTTTTTCACCAGGGATGGAATAAAAGGTTTGAGATACTCAAGTTGGGAAATTGTACATGCTAGGTGGTCTAGTATTTTTAAAAAATAGGATGTTACCATTTTGAAACTTCAATTTGGTGGTTGCTTCAGAAATCTCCCTCTTTCGGCACTCAGAAAATAGAAAATAGATTTTATGTGCATAGAAAAGGAAAACTTTGGACTACAACATTGTTAGTCATCCCATTATACACATGCATGCCCAATATGGGCACATTATCACAAACTATGCCTTGATTCTAGCCATATCATTGGTCACTTGACCCGAAAGCCAGAAAACCTCGGAGAAGATAGGTCATTTTATGAAGGGTTTTTTGAAATATGATTAATAGACCAAGTTTGATATTTTTTGTCACAACTATGTCACATAACATGACACCATGCGAAGGTTTTGTATTTTTTTGATCTTTTTAATTAGTTATACGCATTTGAATGTCTGATCAAACTTGTGAAACCCCGTTGACTGCATCCTAAACCCAGCTAACCCTAAGGCCGAATGAGGAACGTAGATCTAACCCTAGCGCGACACTGTGGCCGTACAATCGCGTCTTCTAGAAGGATTCCGCGGGTGGCACTGGGCGATCTGTGGAAGAGCTTGTTCTGCAACTTGATTGGTTGGCATATCTTAGAAGGATTTCGTGGCTAGCTCTTGGCGATCCATGGGATGGATGATTCTGGAATTTGATTAGCTTCATTGTTTTTTCATGAACAGATAAGGTACAGCATGGCACACTCCATTGACCGTTGGACCGAGCGTGGCATGCGAAGACGCTAGGCGGGGCGGGCTGCACCATGCATGCAGCTGCCTCTCGTGTCGCAGTCTAGCTATTTTATATGCAACAACGCTGCAGCGTATTTACTCCCTCTGTCGCATTAAATAAGTGTACGTCTAACAACTTTCAGCGGTCAAACTTACTCCCCTAAGATTCATGCGTCATAGAAAAAGTCAATATTTATAAACTTTGACTATGTATATAAGGCTAGTCATAGTGAGAGTAATTTGGATAGTAACATAGTTCTACATGTATTGTCAACTAAGCATTTAGATGACATGACATGCAATTAAATGATGAGAGAGGTTTGTGGTAACTAGCTATGTTATCATAACATCACAAATTTCAACACAAAATGAGTCTACATTGTAATAAATGAGACTTTGCATGATATCATATCTATGTTATTTTACACTGTGGGGTAGTAACTTAGACTAGTAACATATGCATGTTACTACTCTAAGTTACTCCCACATATGCATGTCACTATGACCAGCCTAAGAAAAAATATCAAAATCTAAATATGTAATAACTATAAGGTACAGTGTGGCACACTCCATTGACCGTTGGACCGAGCGTGGCATGCGAGGGCGCTGGGCAGGGCGGGCTGCACCATGCATGCATGCTATGCAGTTGCCTCTCACGTCGCAGTCTAGCTATTTTGCGTGCAACAGCGCTATAGCGTATTTACTCCCTCCGTCGCATTAAATAAGTGTACGTTTAACAACTTTCTTCAGTCAAACTTACTCCCCTTCGGTTCATGCGTCATAGAAAAAATCAATGTTTATAAA
Source organism: Avena longiglumis (assembly GCA_030063025.1). Taxonomy (NCBI): domain Eukaryota; kingdom Viridiplantae; phylum Streptophyta; class Magnoliopsida; order Poales; family Poaceae; genus Avena; species Avena longiglumis. Next base: position 482,453,171 of record CP125976.1, read on the forward strand.
CTTTGACTACGTATATAAGAAAAAATATCAAAATCTAAAATATGTAATAAATATAATTAGATTCACCATAACACATACTTTTATATTATATAAAATTGATATTATAAATTGATATTATAAACTTAGTTTCATACTCCCTCCATTCCCTCCAATTGACATCCCTCTGATTACTCCCACCGATTTTTTCTCATCCATTGAGTTTCCATGTGTGAGTTTGTTGCATGCAGTGTGTAAAAACAGGCCCATAAAAACGAACGAGTTTGGTGCATGTGGTGTGTAAAAACGAACGGGTTTGTTGCATGCGGTGTGTAAAAACGAACGAGTATCTTGGTCCTAGATTTCTGCATTTATTACCGAGTAAATCAAGGCCAAATTCTATTTTTCTCTTTTATTTTTCACCGACAATGAACAACTACCTTGGATGTTTTCTCTCTCTTTTCCATTAATGCATGCATGCATGCAGGGAGAGGGGGCGACGGTGCAGGGGTCACATCGCATCCTAGCAATTTTTTTGCACTGACCGCATTGATCACGCACGCGGCTACGCCCGCTGCCTACACGCAACGCAGCGTACGCGGCTGCGCCAACGCTGGATTCCCACGCCACCTCCCAGCCCCCCAAACCCCCAAAAACACTCCGGCAACCATGGCGAACTCCCCCCCTCCCCCCCGAAGTAAGCGACGAGGACAACCACCCGAAACACAAGCAGGTCTGGGAGCAGGAGGCGCCCCGCGCCCGAGGCGGGGCAAAAAGGGAGGCGACGCAAAGCCCCGCCCTGCGCCTGGGCCCAGGGTCACATCGTCCACAACCCCCTCCCCGGAGGAAAACCTCCCCGACGACGGCCCCTTCGAAGAGTATTGGAAGGCGGCGGAGAAGGAGGAGGAGGCGGAGCTGGCTGCTTACGCCAAGTGGGAGGAAATGCAAGCCGCGCACGCCTTGAAGAAAAGGCCCATGAAAGAACATGTTGGGCCCCCATGTGTGGTTTTGGTAATTAATGATAATCTTTATGGACTAATGTGTGTATTAAGTTATACTTGTAGGATTTTTGTCCATTGGCATCGCTTGGAGCATGTGTTGGCTTCAAGGTTGATGAAATGCAAAGAATATGTTGGGCAAGCTCAATATGCGAGGTCGATGATGAGGAATTAAGAAAGGCGTTCCATCTTGAGAAGGGCAAGATCGACTACATCGAGCTCAAGTGGAATGCTCAAGGCAAAGGTATAATCTTGGTAGGTTTTCCCTTTTGCCGGTCTCACGTTGTGTGTGTGAGACCGGGTTTAGGATAGATAACCGTATTATCAAGAGGGGCTCTCGTAAGAGTAATTCGGTCACATCGTTTGGAGAAGATCTCAAACCTTTTCATACTTGCATCATCGTATTTGGTTGTTATTTGATCTTATCCATGTGAGGATATAGAGCTTGTGGTAATCTCCATAATAAGCTCTTGTTCATCAAAATCGGATCTCCCACTTGTATCTTGTTGCGATTTTGATTTATGCGGCTTTTCGGTTTCTCACCAAGTGAGGTATATCACATTATTCTACTTGACACTTTCTCACTTGGTGATAATCATTATTTCCACTTTTTATTGGAAAGCCCTTGTCGTCCTCTATCCAACGCAATTTGAATCGGGTCAATCGGAGCTTTCAGTCAAAAGTTATTGTCGTTTGAATATTTGTCTGTCTGTCTGTTTTCTGGACCGAGCGGTAGTACCGTCCGAAGGGACCGGTACTACCGCCGGGCCTAAAAACCGCCCGTTTTATTTCTGCCTCGCTAGGTAACTAAATCCGGTACTATCGGCCGGCCCGATAGTACCGCCCGGATGGGCCGGTAGTATCAGCCGACCCAGTTTTTTTTGCCGGATATTTTCGATCCAGTAGATCTCATGGCTACTTTGTTCTCTCACTGCACAAACCCGCTGTCGCTGCTCGCTGAGCGTTGGTCCAGCGCTTGCGCTGGCCCCGCCGCTTCTGCAGCCGCTACCACGCCCATCAAGATCGCGCTATCGCTGCGCTTGTTGCACGCGCGAGCGCGCGTTGACGCGATGCCGCTGCTGCGCTGCATGCCGCCGCCGAAATGCCGCCGCTGCATGCTACTTGCCTGCCACGCATGCGGTTGCTGCCGCATCACTGGCTGCTAGTCGCAGTCAACTGGGCCGCTGCCAAGACGCTGCTGGCGACCGCACTTACCGGTGATGCAGATCGCTTAGTCATGCTGGCCCTTTGCTATAGCGCCGCAGACGTCTCGCATGCGCTGCTCCCTCTGCCTGGCATTTCTTGTCCGTTTGGTCCGGTACTACCGGACCGTCCAGAAAAACATCCCAACGGCCATATTTTGGCTAGCCCTATAGAAGTCTTTTGTCCATTTTCATTTAGGGTACTTCTTCCTCCTATTCTTGTTCAAGCTTTGCCCCATTTGCTTTACTCTTTAAGCTTGATTTCCACACACCCCTCCATTGATTCTTGCATATATTTGAAGGGTTGTTGGAGGAGATCTAGATCTACGTTTTGACCAAACCAAAACATCTCTTTGTGAGTGTATCTTTGGGGATCTAGATTTTGGGGGATTTTGTGTCTTTCTTTGATTTCTCCTCTCTTGTTCCCCCAATAGGTTTAGTAGCTTTGTTGGAACTTGAGAGTGAGGGATTTGAGCATCTTTGTGGTGTTCTTGCCTTTTGCATTTGTTGCATCGGTTTGAGTTCTCCTCGGAGGATTTGGTTTGAATTGCTCATTGGAGCTTGTCCCTATTGGGTTCTTGGAACCCTAGACGGTTTTGTGGCCTTGGTGGAATTGTAGCCTTGGTGGCATTTGTTGAGGCCTTTGTATGCTTGTTGGGAGCCTCCAATTAAGTTGTGGATTTGTGCCCCAACCTTGTGAGAGGTTCCGGTTGCCACCGACAAGTGCACCGATAGTGAAAGCGTGGATCGATCCCATTGGGTGAGATTCACCGGAGAATAAGGGAGGCCTTTTGTGGCGTTGGTGGTTTGATACCACCCCCTCTTGAAACGAGACGTACTCCATGTTGGGAGGAACTCGGTAAAATATCGGTGTCCCCGCGTTGCCTCGGTTATCTCTATACCCGAGCTCTTTACTTATGCACTTTACATTGTGATAGCCTTCGTGCTTGAATGTAACTACCTCGGTAAATTACGCTCCTAGTTACAAGCCTGGATGAGCGGAAATGGTTGAAATAGTACGGTGGGGCCCAAATGCCACTCACAGGTAGACCTTTCGGCCGTCCCAACCATTTCCAAACATCGGGACAAGAACGGGCGGCATAATCGGCAGGCGAATGGATCAACTACATACACAAATGAGTATGTATGCAAGCCACCATACAACAGTACATCAGAGCTATTCCATCTAAAAAGAAAGGAAATATAGCAACGCCATACGGCAAGATTCAAATGTCCTAGATAGATATAATAGTTTAGGATATCTCCTCATACATCAAACATCGTAGTATCAAAGTGAAGCGGCAAACAAGATCCGAGTACGGATAAGAAGCAAATCGGCATAAGATGCCCCATAAATAAACATCCCGCCATACGATCTCACGGATCCCGTTCCTAATCTCTACACCGAATGATCGTTGTCCACATCGTCTGCCTCCTCCACCCAAGATCCATCTTGTGAGTGTACCTATTCATCAATCAAATAATTTATCGTGTGAGACCCTAGGGTACTCAGAAGTCTTTATTCCTCTAAAGGGGACACAACCTGGGGTGACGCAATTGCAGCAAAAGATAAACCCTAACAATTCTATAGATACTCGCTAACCATCCGCCTAACCAAAGATAGACGGATGTCCGTGAATTAATGACAACAGTTATAACAGTAATATCAACAAATCCATCCTCCTCCTCGCTTACCAACGAGGAAGCGGACGAACAACCCCCATCCTGGCAGTTTTATTATCCATTCCATGAGTGTTGCACTATTTACTAGTCGCCATTTAGTCAAATTAAAAGCGGTACTTTAGTTATACTTGTCTATGATCGATAAACTGTGCTCCAAGTCGTCCATAACCGCGGACACGGCTTTCAGAAAGTTTTACCCTGCAGGGTGCACAAATAGCAACACACACTCGATCAACCTCGGAAAAACCAAATCAAAACCCAACGAGGTTTTCACGACAAAGCAATCACAGAATTCAGAAATATTTCAGGGGGCCACCCCATTAAGCTACCCGCAACGAAGCTAGCTGACTCCAAAACGGACTCAAGGTTTGGGTGGACGGCTGTAAACGACTGGGAACCCGAAAGTGTGATTGGGCTTGTCGATACCGCGAAATCGTGTCCCGATCCTAAATGCAAAGACATCGCACAATTTAAATAAAGCAAGAAGCATGGCATAAGTACATGATAGTAAATAAAACCTCAAACTAGTTTGTGGCCCCAAGAAATATGAATGAATCAAGCTCGCTCGGGGGTCCCGAAGCCTCCTGATGTGGATAGCGCGAATATTCAAGGAACAGGAATCAAGTACTCGGGTCCCACGGACACAAGTGAGCATGAAAACCAAATAGAAGATACCGCTCACCGTGCCACTTTCATTAGTTATCCCATACTACTCAAAGTTAAGTTGTTTAGGTACCTCGTTATCCATTAGACACTCACATACCCTACACATGTGCTTCTCGACTGCATGGCTCAAACAACTCCTGTAGTAATGGCTCATGGGATGGAGGAACAAGCTTCGTAGGGTTTAAAAGTAAAGGCTATGCAAGACTTGGGATTCAGTTTAATGCAATCGCGACTCGATGATGCAAGAATAAGATAGAGGCAATAGGTACATATGTATGCAAGCATGTGGTAGTGCTTGCGGCAGCTCGATTGAAGCGAGAGAAGGATCCAGGTAGTGCTCCTGGTCTCTTGATATATCCCCGTCTTTCGTCTATTCGGAGAAGAACCAAACAAACAAGGGCCAACATAAATACAGTGCACAAGCATATGAATAAAATGCGACAAGCAACCAATCATGCCATGATGAATGATGCACAAGTTGCATGGCAATAAAGTAGCATGGAATGGGTGAGGTGTAGAATACAAGAAATAAACATTTTATTGAGTTTTGGCCACATTTTATCCTCATATTAGTTGCTGTTTACATTATATTTATATGATGCATGCTGCAAAACAGAACATGGAATGCATAAACAGAAAGGTCTCATCGAGCTGATCATTTTAGACATATCATTTGTTAAATTTGGAGTTATAACACAAAAGTTATTATTTAATTAAGAAAAGGGCATTCTATTGTAATTTAATTCAACTTGAAATTTTAAGTGCCCAAAATATATTTTGGATGGCATATTTGAAATCCTCACATTTTTCTGATCTAAAAACATATATTACATGTTGAATTTGGAGTTATAATTCAAAAGTTATTTAAAAACATATTGAATTTTGAATTTAAATTAATTTTGAAAAGGTTTAATTAAAACAGGCAACAGGAAGAACTTTTCTTACTCAGACCGTCCCAGCCATAGCCACTGACAGGTAGGGCCGCTGCTGACCGGGCGAAAACAACGCAGAAAACCTCCTCATCACTGGCTCGTTTAGCCACCGAGATCATGGTGGGCTATCTGGCGCAGCCCACGGATGGCCGTAGAGAGACAGAGGTCGACAGTGGGTCGCGATGGAGTGCGGGTTAGGTGTTACGAAAACCAGAGGGCTTTCCGCAAAAGCACAGCTGGGCAGGTGGGGTCGGAGGGGAGCGCGGGTTTAGGAATAAAAAAGCCAGGGGGGTTTGCAAAAGTGCGACGGCACTGTGGATCTTCTCCACCGTCTGGCGCGCGTGGTGCGCGGCGTAGCGAGGCGGGGATTCGATCCCGCGACCTGGGCTCACGCGCGGAGGCGGCTACCATTGGGCTAGGGAGCGGTTGGTGTCAGGTGGGGGCTAGACGACCAGATGAGGCTACGCGCGCTGGCGCGGCAGACAATGAGCGGCGGTGCAGGGCGCCGACGGAAGGTCCGGAGAGCACGTGGAGCCACGGCGAACGGAGGTGTCGTGGCGAGAGAGGAGCTCACCGAGGTCAGCGGTGTTGGATCGGGCCGGGGAGCAGCAGATCGTCGACGGAGCTGGCGGCCGGCGAGAGCTAGGGTTTCGTTGGAGCGGTGTCGGTCTGGCGAGCCTGGTGCTTATCCTCCTCGCCGGCGTGTACGAGGTGAAGCAGGGGAGCCGCGTGATCTTCCTCGACACCCTTGATCGCCACGCCACCGGCTGGTAAGGGTAGGGGGAGGTGGAGGCCGACGGTGGCCGGCGTTGGGGGTAGACGGTGGTGGGGAGGAAGGAGAGGAGAGGGCGATGCCCTCGGCGGATCTGGGAGAGGCAGAGGAGGGCCGGGAGATGGGGTATAAAGCAGAGGGAGAGGGAGGTGCCGCGGGGAGGTGGTGAAGGGTAAAAGGTGGCTCGGCCACCTTTTTCTCCTCTACCCCATGTGCTCGAGCTGGGAGGCAGGCAGGCACGGGTGGGGCTTCCAGGTGGGGCCAGGGAGCATCCAAGGATGGGAGGCTCGATGTGGGGCACGCTTGGAAGAGAGAAGGAAAGGAGAGAGAGGGGTGTGGCATGGAGCTAGGGTTGGATGGAGTAGGCTCGGGTTAGGGTTTTTGGGTAGGGTTGGGGTGGTAGGTAGCTAGATGGGGCCTGCATGGCATAGAGGAAGGGAGAGAGGCCGAGAGAGAGGGTGTGGGTAGCTAGGGTTAGCTAGAGAGGGGTGGCTCGGGTAGGGTTTTGAAGAGAGGGGGTGAGGTGAGAGAGGTGAGGTTGGGTGTTTTTGACAAGACCAAGCAAGATCAAGCAAAGATCAAACAAGTTCTAGTCAAAGGAGTAGAGAGATAAAAAGGTGGTGAGGTTGTTTAGGGTTAGAGCATGGCCAAGGCAAGACCAACCAAGGGGTTTAGGGTTTTTGCATGCATCAAGCTAGATCATACAAGAATAGGTGGATGAGGTGGTGCGAGAGATAGAGATGGGCATAAGACATAACCTCAAGTGATCATGCATGGATGAGGTGATGGATGGATATGGCCCCATAAAGAGAAAACCCATTTAAACCCAGAGAAAAACAAATGGCTAAAGGTGATGGTACTCTTGCATGGCCCATGCAAATTAATAAATGCCTTGGTTAAATTCTTGTGAAAACAAAAATAATAGCATGGCATTATTCTTATGCATTCCCAGAAGTGGAATAAAGGCCAAGCAAAAGAATTTATAGATTTGGATCCATCCTATCTCCCTTGAGCTAGAATAAATACCAAAAGAAAATAAAATACAAGCTCATGGATAATGGGATGGTGGAATTATAAAGTGGTGAAAATAAAGGGTGGTGGAGTCAATAAATGATATGCCCCCAACTCAACTTGGGCATTTAAACCATATATCAAGAACCAAATACAATATCAAGAGGCAAATACAATTAACAATGCATATGAGAGAAGAAACAAACCAAAAAGGGTTTTAGATGATGCTTAAATGCAAGGTGGCATGATGAAATGAGCATGATATAATGATGATGCAACAATTATATATATGAAGTAGCCATTATATTACTAGACCAAGTAGCATTACAGTTGTTAGACAAATGGGATGCTACAACTCTCCCCCACTAAACAGGAATCTCGCCCCGAGATTCTAGGAAGAAGAAGAAGACTCAAAGAGGGTAGGATAGTTGGCACGAAGCTCATCTTCACGCTCCCAAGTGGCTTCATCAACGGAATGGTGCGGCCACTGCACCTTGCAGAACTTGATGGATTTGTTGCGAGCCCTTCTTTCTGCGATCTCAAGGATTTTTGTGGGGTGTTCTTGATAAGACAGATCTTCTTGGAGATTGATTAGCTCATGATACACGGTCCTGCCGGGATCCTTGAAGCACTTCTTGAGTTGAGAGATGTGGAAAACATCATGGACCTTGAGTTTTTCCGGGAGCTCAAGAGCATAAGCAACTTCTCCTCTTCTTCCACGAATTTTTAAAGGACCGATGTATCTATGAGCCAGCTTTCCTTTGATACCAAAACGGTGCGTGCCTTTCATGGGAGTGACACGAAGGTAAACGAGATCACCAGGGACATACACCATGTCCGTGTGCTTTCTTTCATAATTGCTCTTCTAGCGACTTTGAGCAATCTTTAGATTTTCAAGAATGATATGCACCTTCTCCTCCGCTTGAGTTACAATGTCAGGGCCAAACCAAATTCTTTCTCCTGCACCTGACCAACCAATCGGAGTTCGCATTTATGCCATAGAGAGCCTCAAATGGTGCCATCTTTAGACTTTTCTCGAAATTGTTGTAAGAGAATTCAGCATAAGGGAGACATTCTTCCCACTTCATGCCAAAGAGATGACAAGCACGAAGCATATCCTCCGTAATCTGATTGATCCTTTCAACTTGTCCTGCGATCGAGGGTGGTAAGCTGTCTGAAGTTCAATTTTGTTCCCAAAGCATTTTGGAAACTTTCCGAACTTGGAAGTGAAGATGCTCCCACGGTCTAAACTGATCTCAAGCGGAACCCCATACAGAGACAATTATGTTGATATAGAGCTCACCAATGAATTCCGTAAATTGTTTACTTGACGGGGAAGAAGTGAGCCACTTTAGAAAGCCTGTCAATGACAACAAAGATTGCATTGTTGCCCTACTGCGACCTTGGAAAACCAGTGATGAAGTCCATCTCTACTTTCTCCCACTTCCATTCCGGGGTTGTCAATGGCTGTAGAAGACCGTAAGGTTTCTGATGGACAGCTTTCACTCTGCGGCAGACATCACACTCCGAGACATACTTGGCACAATATCGTTTCAAACCCGGCCACCAATATTGTGTTTTCAAGTCCATGTACATCTTTGTGCTGCCAGGTGGATAGAAAGAATGAATCATGCCTCCTTGAGAACTTGCTCTCAAACCCGGTAGTTGAACAAACATCCGTGTTCAAAGAAAAGCGTGCCTTGATCATCGACGTGGAAGGACTCATACTGAAGTCAAGTTTGAGATGATCTTTTGGTGTGCGGATCACTGTCGACGAGAGCGAACCTTTTCTTCCAAGAGAGGGGTTGCTAGAAGGTTCAGATACCCTTGTTCCACAATTTCAAGGTTGAGCTGACGAATTCCTCGCACAAGAGAGGCCGTTGTTCTTCCATCATGAGGTTGTTGACATAAGCTTTGCGTGAGAGCATCGGCCATGACATTAGCTTTGCCCGAGTGTAGTTGATGGTCAAATAAAAATCATTGATTGCTTCAATCCACCTCCTTTGTCAAGGTTGAGATCAGCTGAGTGAAGATATACTTCGCACTCTTGTGATCAGAAAAGATTTCACAACGGTTGCCAAGCAAGTAGTGCCTCCATAGTTTCAAAGCAAAGACAACTGCTGTGAGCTCGAGGTCATGTGTAGGATAGTTGATCTCATGCGTCTTCAACTGTCGAGAGGCATAAGCAACAACTTGTTTTTCTTGCATAAGGACCGCACCCAATCCTTGCAAAGAGGCGTCACAGAATATCCGAAAGGCTTAGATGTGTCCGGAGGAACCAAGACTGGTGTGGAAGTGAGCTTCTCTTTGAGTGTCTCAAAGCTTGCTTGACATGAAGGAGTCCAAAGTTATTTCTTGCCTTTCTTGAGGAGATCGGTAAGAGGCTTCGCTATCTTCGAAAAGTTACGAAGCGGCGGCAATAACTAGCCAAACCAAGGAAACTCCGCACTTCTTTGACATTTCAGGAGGAAGCCATTCAACAATTGTCTTTACGTTTCGGGTTGATCGCAATGCCCTTGGCGAGATGACGTGACCAAGATAGGTTACTTGAGGCAGCCAAAACTCACACTTGGAGAACTTTGCATACAAGCGGTTCTCACGAAGCTTGTTTAGGACACACCGAAGGTGTTCTTCATGTTCTTCCTTTGACTTAGAATAGACTAGGATGTCATCCAGATAGACCACAACGAACTTATCAAGATACTCCATGAAAACCGAGTTCATGAGCCTCGAGAAGGTGGCAGGTGCGTTGGTGAGACCGAAAGACATGACCATGTACTCATACAGGCCATATCGGGTGGTGAAAGCTGTTTTAGGAACATCTTCCTTGCGAATCTTGATTTGATGATAACCACTTCTCAAGTCAAGCTTAGAGAACACCACAGCTCCAGCTAGTTGATCGAAGAGATCATTAATCCGCGGAAGGGGATATTTATTCTTGATGGTTTTAGCATTGAGAGCCCGATAGTCAACACAAAGTCTATCAGTCCTGTCTCGCTTATTCACAAAGATTGTTGGGCTACCCCAAGAAGAAGTATTGTGTTGAATGAAACCCAACTTCTCTTGTTCATCAAGCTGACGTTTGAGTTCAGCCAACTCAGCATGACCCATTTTATAAGGCCGCTTGGAGATAGGAGCCGTTCCAGGTTCAAGATCAATTACAAACTCAACCTCACAATTCGGAGGCATACCCGGCAACTCTTCAGGAAAGACATCTGGAAACTCACAGACCACCGGAACACTCTGAATAGCTTCCATAGCATCATCGTTCAGAGCCGCCAAAGAGAAAAACTGGATAGCATGAGTCAGACTTGGAGAAAAGACTATATGGCCTTCAGGAATCTTCAGAGAAACCGAGCGTTCATCACAATCAATCACAGCTGCATTTGTTGTCAACCAATCCATGCCCAAGATGACATCAATGTCAGAATTGCCCAGAACAATTAAGGACGCCGAGAACGAAGAGCCACCAATCTCAATTTGATTGCCATGGCTGATATGAGCAGCCCTCATGTTTGCTCCAGGAGAAAGGACCATTAACCGCTTGAGGAGAGGAACCATAGCTAACTCATTTTCATTTGCAAACTTGTGAGAAACAAACGAATGTGATGCACCGAATCAAAAAAACTCGTGGGACTGAGTTAACGGAAGCATACCCATCACAACCTGTGCATGCTCGGCTTGAGCGTTGACACGTTAGCACGAGCAACGGAGACCCGAGCTTGGTGTTGATGTTGAGAGCCCGAGGTGGTGGTGCACGAACCATAGGAGAGCTTGCCGCAGATCTTGGAGGTGGTGGAGGAAGAGCTTTGTTTTCATCGGAGCTTCAAAGATCGATGCCAGTCTCCACACGTGAAACAAGCACCGTGGACGTGGAGGAACGTAGCTGGGACTCCTCCAGCGCCTGTGGTAGTGGTGGTTGTAGCCCCGGGAGCAGTGAGGAAGTTTGGTGGCCTTGCCGAAGCTTGAAGGTCTTGGTGGAGCCGGAGCGGCGGGGTGTTAGGAACCCGCATACGACGCTTAGAAGGAGTTGACATAGTCAAGAGATTGCCTCAAGGTTGTGTTTCTTTGACTCCTCAAACACTTGCTTACTTGCTTCTTCGCAGAAATGTATGTCAAGTTCCGTAAAAGACGCCTTGGCCTTGCATGTGTGATTGCATATTTAATCGATGCATTGAGCCCTTGCCAACCTCTTTTGCTTCTTCTTGTCATCGAGATCTCATCGCCACCATAACGAGAAAGGTTCATGAAGTTCTGATGTAGGTATTGACATTGTCATTTCTCGCTTGAGGTTGAGAAACACTTCCTTCATCCTTTCCATGACAATTTCGACATCGCTTTTAAACGCCCAGTGAACTGTTCCCAAGTAGGTGAAAACCAATGCGCTTGCCTTCGTGTAATTCTCCCACCGTAGAGCTGCATCTCCCTTCGAAGGTGAGTAGCACACTTTACCCATTCTTGCTTAGGAACATCACAGCCTCGAGCCTTGATATCTCACGCAACCAATCATCGCATCAAGTGGTTGATCGAAACATCAAATTGGCGTGGGTTGAACTTGAAGCTTTTGATGTCTCCTCGCTTGGGAGGTGGAGGTAGCGGAGCAAACTCATTCCTCCGAACACTTTCTTCAAAACGCTGCTGGTTCTGATGCATTGCTGCCAAGGCATTGGCGATGTTTGACAACGCGGACCCCAGTTCAGGTGGTATGTCTGAAGGGAATATGCCCTGAGAGGCAATAATAAATTGTTTATTATGTGTATTCCAAGTATATGATAGATGTTTATTTTGCATGCTATAATTGTATTAATACGGAAACGTTAATACATGTGTGTTTAATAAACAAACAGAAATTTCCTAGTTAAGCCTCTCTCATAAACTAGCTCGTTGATTAACAAGATGATCAAGGTTTCCTGATCATGGACATTGGATGTTGTTAATAACGGGATCACAACATTAGTGTAATGATGTGATGAACATTCATCCGAAGTATAGCATTACGATCAAAGTCATTGAGTTTATATTGCTATAACAACTTACGAAGTGATCCTAATCCTTAGACCATGAGATCATGTCAATCACTAACACCTAAGAGTTTCTTGATAACATCAAACGTCACACACCGTAATGGGGTGATTATAAAGATGGATTCAGAACTAATAAAGTGTTATGTTGAGGCTCATGGATCGAGAGTGGAATTTGTTCATCCCGATGACGGATAGATATACTCTGGCCCTCTCGGTGATATCACATTGATTAGCTTGCAAGCAAGTGATTTGATCACTAGAATGTTATATCACGGGAACGAGAAAAGAGTGCATGTCGGTAACGAGATCAAACTAGGTATGGAGATATCGATGATCGAATCTCGGACATGTAATATATCGTGAGACAAAGGGATTAAGATACTAGCGTAAAAGGTTCCGACGATCACAAGAAAGTCATCGTTGAATGTGGGAGTCGGATGGGTCTCCGATCCCGCTCGATTATTGATCCGAGAGGGTCTCGATCATGTCCGCATTATTCACGAACCGTAGGGTGACACACTTAAGAGACACCGACATCCAATTGGAGCAAATGTTTCATGCCGAAAAGAATAAACAAGCGCAGGAATTTATTTCACTAGATACCAAAACAGTTTTCGTGAAATTGCATAAAGTGGTTATGCATGTGAAATAGAATTCTAGCAAGGGTTATTTGTGAATGTTTGTCATTAAAGTAATTGACAAAATTCTGAATAAAATAAAAGAGTTTTATTTAATGAGAGTTTGCATTAAATTTGGTGGAAATTTAATGGGAATTTTGAGTGGACTTTGAGTGGAGGGAATTTGGAGGAGTTTTGTGAGTGGAGTGTCCACCACATGAAGAGGGAGGGCAAGGGGCAGCCCATGGCGGCCACCCCCTTGGGGTTCCCCCTCCTCCTATAAAAGGAGCCCCTCCTCTCACTTCTCACTCACACCTCCTCGTGAAGGATCTCTCTCCCCCTCTAGTTTATCCCCATGGTCTCGGACTAGCGAGATACATGTTCCCGTGGCTATTCGGCAAGAAAGAGTTGTGCTTCCTGCATCGCTGGAGCGAGGAGGCGGAGGTTGCTCGGTGCCTCGAGCGTGTGCGAGCACGGATGCGCTGCTGATTTATGCGCTAGGACTCCTCTCGATCTTGAGATCGGCAAGAGATCGTCTACATCAACCACGAGTTGAACTCGTTAAGCTTTGTCGGTCTTCAAGGGTATGTTCTCTCGGATATACATCCGCCGTTGTTTGTATCTAGTATAAATATATCTTGGTATATAGTTCACATCGTAGGAAAATTTTTGTTTTCTATGTTGTGAACCCTTCGGTATCGAGCGGATCTATGCATAGATACTTTACGGTAGTACACATATGAGTATGTGGGCGATGATGATCATGTTGTTGCTCCTTTCTTGTGATTTTGGATATTGGTGGCATAGTGGGATGAAGCGCGGCCGGACAAACTTTACATGTCCTCGCACATGAGACCTTTCCACGCTTGACATGCAACTAGTTTGCATAAGTGGCTAGCGGTGTGCTCTCCTACTATAGTCAATATCTATTTTACAAGCGAGTTGTCAACAATTTGATTATCCTCGTTGTAGGTTCATGTTCGTAGGTAAGAACGGTTCTATCTCGAAAGCCCTAAGCCACGTAAAACTTGCAATGGATAAATTAGAGGCCTAGTTTAGATTGTTCTTTGGGCTAGTGTTATGATATGGTAGTGTTGTAAGTAGAAGTATGAGATGATACTCTACACACATAGCGTAAAAATCCATAGACTTTGATTTACATATAGGTATGATAGTGATCATACCACGATGCACATGATAGAGATCATCTCATGGAACCATATAATTTCACTAATAAACATATGATGTTTGATTACATCTTATATTGCTTGTTTAGCGCTTTTGTTAAGCATAATAAGATGATCCCTCATTTAAATATCAAGATAAGAATGTGTTCTTCCTTTAGTATGCACCGATTATGTTTTCGTCGCTCCAAGACATCACGTGATGATCGGGTGTTCTTGGATCCACGACCATACTTCGGGTGTAAAACAGTTACACGCAAATACTAAGGTTATAAATTGGCGAGCCTAGCATGTACAGACATGGCCTCGGAACACACACCGAAAGGTTAAGCATGAGTCATATAGTTGATATGATGCCCATTTGATGCTCGCCTTTGAAGCTATACCGACTCACGTGATGATCGGACTTGGTGTAGTGGATTTGGTTCATGTAATCACCAAAAGGACACGAGGGATGTCGCTTTTGAGTGGGAGTTCATTCGTAATATAGATTAGTTGAACTCAATCTATCATACACTTAGTCTAAACTTTACAAATTCTGTTGTAGATGGCACCACCGCTTTTAATTTCAATGCGTTCATGGAGAAAGAGAAACTAGCAACGAACGGTAGCAACTTTCGAATGGGCCATGAATTTGAGGATTCTCCTCTCTGCTGCACAAAAGAAATATGTGCTAGAAGCACCGTTAGGCCCCCACCTTTTGATGATGCCCCTGACGAGGAGAAGAATGTCTATCTGACTCGTCAGGAGGACCACAACTTAGTTCATTGCGGCATATTGTATGGGCTAGAGCCAGAACTTCGAAAGCGTTTTGAAAACGGAAATGCATTTGATACAATGGGTGAGTTGAAAATGATTTTCGACACACATGCTGCAGTAGAGAGCTACAATGCTTCAGAAAAGTTCTTTAGCTGCATGATGGATGAGCACATGCTAGTGAGCATGTACTCAAGATGTCGGGTTACGCCGATAAGCTTGTGTCCTTGGGAATAACGATTCCCATTGACTTAGGCATCCATCGAGTTCTGCAGTCTTTGCCACCTAGCTATAAGAGCTTCGTGATGAACTATAATATGCAAGGCATGAAGAAGTCTCTCCCCGAGCTTCTGTCAATGCTTAAAACTGCAGAAGTGGAGATCAAAAAGGAACATCAAGTGTTGATGATCAATAGGAACACTGGTTTCAAGAAAGACAAGAAGGAAAACGGAAGGAAGTAAGGCGGCAAGCACATTGCTGCTGAAAAGAAACCCCGAGTTGGACCTAAGTCCGACCGAGTGCTACTATTGTAAGGGATCGCCATCGAAGCGCAAGAATCGCCCAAGTATCTGGCGAGACAAGAAGGACCAAGGCAAACAAAGGTATATATGATATACATGTTATTGATGTGTACTTGACTAGTGCTCGCAGAGCACCGGTATTTGATACCGGATTGCTAATATTTGTAACTCGAATCGAGGGTCATGAACAAGCGACCACTAGCAAGGGTGAGGTCAAGATGCGTCGTCAATGGATCAAACGTTGATGTGATCGCCGCCGAACGCCTCTCTCCACTTACCGCGGGATTAGTCATAAACTTAAATAAATGTTATCGTGCCTTGACCGAGCATGAACATTGTATCTGGATCATGTTTGATGCAAAGTGGTTATTCATTTAAATCGAGAACAATGGTTGTTCCATTTATATGAATGAAATCTTTTATGGTCATGCAATCGATGATGAATGGTTTATTTCGTTAGATCTCAATGATAATGTTACACATATTCATAATGTTGATGCTAAAAGGATTAAACTTAATGATGATATATCCAAGCATATGTGGCAATCGCCGCTCAGGTCATATTGGCATTAAACGCATGAAGAAACTCCATTCGGATGGACTTTTGGAATCACTTGATTATGAATCATTTGATACATGTGAGCCATGCCTTATGGGCAAGATGACTAGAACGCCGTTTTCCGGTTCAATGGAACAGGCGTGATTTATTGGAAATCATACATTCGATGTATGTGGTCCAATGAGTGTGTCGGCAGGTGGATATCGTTATTTTGTTACTTTCACGGATGATTTGAGTAGATATGGTTATATCTACTTGATGAAACACAAGTCGAAACCTTTGAAAAGTTCAAGGAATTTCGAATGAAGTGGAAAATCATCGTAATAGAAAGATCAAATTTCTACGGTCGACCGTGGAGGTGAGTATCTAAGTTACGAGTTTAGCACTCACATGAAAGAGTGTGGAATTGTTTCACAACTCACACTGCCGGAACACCACAAATAAATGGTGTGTCGGAACGTAATCGTACTTTATTAGATATGGTTCGATCTATGATGTCTCGACGGACTTGCCGTTGTCATTTTGGGGTTATGCACTAGAAACCGCTGCATTCACTTTAAATCGGGCACCATCTAAATCCGTTGAAAAGACACCGTATGAATTGTGGTTTGAAACAAACCTAAGTCATCATTTCTTAAAGTTTGGGGTTGCGATGTTTATGTGAAGAAACTTCAACCGATAAACTCGAACCCAAAGCGGAAAAATGCTTCATAGGATACCCTAAAGAAACTATTGGGTATTCCTTCTATCACGCATCCGAGGGCAAGGTTTTGTTGTTAAGAATGGATCCTTTCTAGAGAAAGAGTTTCGCGAAAGGTGTGAGTAGTCGGAAGGTAGAACTCAAGAGGTTGTGGAACCTTCTCTTCAAAGTATGGCGAGTAGCGCAAAGACCGGAAGTTGTTCCGGAGTTGGCTCCACTGCTGAAGAGGGAACTAATGATAATGATCATGAAACTCCAAGAGAGTACTCACCGAACCTCACAGGTCAAACAGACGCGTAGGCTCCCGTGTCGGAAATCCTGTCATAAATTTCATGGTTGATGAAAATAATGACCTGCGACGTATGAAGAAGCGATGATGAGCCCGGATTCCAACAAATGGTTAGAAGCCATGAACCGAGATGGAATCCATGTATGAAAATCAAGTTTGGAACTTGGTGGAATTACCTCACCGAAAGGCCGTGGAGAACAAATGGATTTTCAAAAGGAAACTGATGTCGATGGTAATGTGACCATCTATAAAGCTCGACTTGTCGCAAAGGGGTTTCGACAAATTCAAGGAGTTGACTACGACGAGACTTTCTCTCCGTAGCGATGCTAAAGTCGTTAGGATTATGTTAGCAATTGCTGCATATTTCGATTATGAAATATGGCGATGGATGTCAAAACCGCTTCTCAATGGTAATATTGAAGAAGAGTTGTATATGATACAACCAAAGGGTTTTGTCGATCCTAAGGATGCTAACAAGGTGTGCAAGCTTCAATGATCCATCTATGGATTGAAGCAAGCATCGCGAAGTTGGAATCTCCGCTTTGATGAGGTGATCAAAGAGTTTGGATTTGTCCAAACTTATGGAGAAGCTTGTATTTACAAGAAAGTGAGTGGGAGCAATGTGGCATTTCGATATTATATGTGGATGACATATTATTGATCGAATGATATAGAACTTTTAAACAAGGTTAAAAGTTATCTAAACAAAGAAATTTTCAATGAAGGACCTAGGTGAAGTCATACATATTAGGCATAAAGATCTATAGAGATAGATCTAGGCGCCTAATAGGGATATCGCAGTACATACCTTGATAAGATTTTAAAGAAGTTTAAAATGGACGGAAGTAAGAAGGAGTTCTTACCTATGTTGCAAGGCAAGACATTGAGTAAGACTCAAAGTCCGCCATGGAAGAAAGAGAGATAATGGACAAAGTACCTATGCCTCACCATAGGCTCTATAATGTACGCCATGCTATGTACAAGACCGGATGTGGCACACGCTATTAGTTTGACTAGTAGGTACCAATCGGATCCGTGTTCGTAACATCGATAGCGGTCAAGAATATCCTTAAGTACTTAAGAAGAACTAAGGATATGTTTTGTATACGGAGGTGAAGAAGAGCTCGTCTAAGTGTTATGTCGACGCTTAGCTTTGACACCGATCCGAATGACTCTAAGTCTCAATCCGGATCGTATTTCTCATGAATGGCGGAGCGGTTAGTTGGAGGAGCTCCAAACAACCTGTGGTATCGGGATCAACAACGGAGGTCAATATGTTGTTGCTAAGCGCTCAGAAGCGCTTGGATGAAGGAGTTCATATCCGAACTAGGAGTTGTGGCAAACGTTGGACCCAATGGTGATCTATTGTGACAACAATGGTGCCATTGCCAATGCCAAAGAGCCAAGGTCTCACAAGCATTCCAAGCATATTAAGCGCCGTTTCACTCCATCCGAAAGCATGTCAAGGATGGAGATATAAAGATTTAGAAGTACATACGGATCTCAATGTAGCGTATCCGTTGACTAAAACTCTCCTAGAGCAAAACATGATCAACACCGTAACTCAATGGGTGTTAGATATATCACTATGTAACTAGATTATTGTCTCTAGTGCAAGTGGGAGATCAAGGAATATGCCCTAAGAGGCAATAATAAATTGTTTATTATGTGTATTCCAAGTATATGATAGATGTTTATTTTGCATGCTATAATTGTATTAATACGAAACGTTAATACATGTGTGTTTAATAAACAAATGTAAAGTTCCTAGTTAAGCCTCTCTCATAAACTAGCTCGTTGATTAACAAGATGATCAAGGTTTCGATCATGGACATTGGATGTTGTTAATAACGGGATCACAACATTAGTGTAATGATGTGATGAACATTCATCCAAGTATAGCATTATGATCAAAGTCATTGAGTTTATATTGCTATAACAACTTACGGTGATCCTAATCCTTAGACCATGAGATCATGTCAATCACTAACACCTAAGAGTTTCTTGATAACATCAAACGTCACACCGTAATGTGGTGATTATAAAGATGGATTCAGAACTAATAAAGTGTTATGTTGAGGCTCATGGATCGAGAGTGGAATTTGTTCATCCCGATGACGGATAGATATACTCAGGCCCTCTCGGTGATATCACATTGATTAGCTTGCAAGCAAGTGATTTGATCACTAGAATGTTATATCACGGAACGAGAAAAGAGTGCATGTCGAACGAGATCAAACTAGGTATGGAGATACCGATGATCGAATCTCGGACATGTAATATATCGTGAGACAAAGGGATTAAGATACTAGCGTAAAAGGTTCCGACGATCACAAGAAAGTCATCGTTGAATGTGGGAGTCAAGATGGGTCTCAGATCCCGCTCGATTATTGATCCGAGAGGGTCTCGATCATGTCCGCATTATTCACGAACCGTAGGGTGACACACTTAAGAGACACCGACATCCAATTGGAGCAAATGTTTCATGCCGAAAGAATAAACAAGCGCAGGAATTTATTTCACTAGATCAAACAAAGTTTTGGGTGAAATTGCATAAAGTGGTTATGCATGTGAAATAGAATTCTAGCAAGGGGTTATTTGTGAATGTTTGTCATTAAAGTAATTGACAAAATTCTGAATAAAATAAAGAGTTTTATTTAATGAGAGTTTGCATTAAATTTGGTGGAAATTTAATGGGATTTTTGAGTGGACTTTTGAGTGGAGGAATTTGGAGGAGTTTTGAGTGGAGTGTCCACCCACATGAAGAGGGGAGGGCAAGGGGCAGCCCATGCGCCGGCCACCCCTTGGGGTTCCCTCCTCCTATAAAAGGAGCCCTCCTCACTTCTCACTCACACCTCCTCGTGAAGGATCTCTCCCTCTAGAATTTATCCCCATGGTCTCGGACTAGCGAGATACATGTTCCCGGTGGCTATTCGGCAAGAAAGAGTTGTGCTTCCGCATCACTGGAGCGAGGAGGCGGAGGTTGCTCTGCCTCGAACGCAGGTGCGAGCACGGATGCGCTGCTGATTTGCGGCGCTAGGACTTCCTCTCGATCTTGAGATCAGCAAGAGATCGTCTACATCAACCACGAGTTGAACTCGTTAAGCTTTGTCGGTCTTCAAGGGTATGTTCTCTACGGATATACATCCGCCCGTTGTTTGTATCTAGTATAAATAGATCTTGGTATATAGTTCACATCGTAGGAAATTTTTTGTTTTCTATGTTGCGAACCCTTCAATGTCCTCATTAGAACGGCGTGGTGGTTCCATCCTGTGATTGATATAAAACACAAGTCAGTACTATAATGGAGAATAATAATAATCCAAAATAGTACCAAGATGGAATTAACCAAGATTAAAGGATACAATTTACTAAGATGATATTAAAATATCAACAAAGTTCAAAGCACCTAGAAGATATTAAGCATATCGCACACGACTGAAAAGGAGTGTGGTACACAGATATATCAAAGAAAAATTTTCCGCAAATTTCGGCATTAAAATACCAGTAGATGCGCAAAATCACTTAACGAATCAAGATTAGTGACTCTACCAACTCAATATACAAAAGCGAATGATAAGAGTAGTGGTATGGTCGCGACTCCATCCCGCACTCAAATCGTTACTCCGCACATGAATAAGTAGAACACATATCCTAACCCCTTCTTCTCACGACGAACCTAAAGATTAGTAACTACAGAAACGAACACCCCAAAAAAGATAACGTCGGATAACAAAGAGTAAGACAGATCGCGGCAGTATGCAACGAATCAGATAGATCGCGTCGGTTTGCAAAAGCCTGTCGGTATGGAATGTACCAACAGTTGATAACCAAAAGGTCGATTGTGATAACAACTTGGATGCAACAGATAGACAAGGAATTACACACACACACACACACACACACACACAAACACACAACCTATGGTACTACGGAAACCCAGAACACGTGAATCCTAGTTTGAACTTTTAAGAAGAGGATTGAAAACGTTACACTTCCTTACCAGAAAAGGGTGGGTGGGTGGGTAAGAAGAAAAGTGGAAGCAGTCCTACTCTCTCGTTTTCTTTTTCCCTAGTATACATAACTACCAAAAATATTTGCTAGACTAACAACGACCATTTGGCTGAGACCCTGAAGGGCAGGATGGCTCTGATACCAATTGTAACTACCTCGGTGAATTACGCTCCTAGTTACAAGCCTGGATGAGCGGAAATGGTTGAAATAGTACGGTGGGGCCCAAATGCCACTCACAGGTAGACCTTTCGGCCGTCCCAACCATTTCCAAACATCGGGACAAGAACGGGCGGCATAATTGGCAAGCGAATGGATCAACTACATACACAAATGAGTATGTATGCAAGCCACCATACAACAGTACATCAGAGCTATTCCATCTAAAAAGAAAGGAAATATAGCAACGCCATACGGCAAGATTCAAATGTCCTAGATAGATATAATAGTTTAGGATATCTCCTCATACATCAAACATCAGAGTATCAGGCGGAAGCGGCAAACAATATCCGAGTACGGATAAGAAGCAAATCGGCATAAGATGCCCCATAAATAAACACATCCCGCCCACAGATCTCACGGATCCCCGTTCCCGGAATCTCTACACCGAATGATCGTTGTCCACATCGTCCGTCTCCTCCACCCAAAGATCCATCTTGTGAGTGTACCTATTCATCCGAATCAAATAATTTATCGTGTGAGACCCTAGGGTACTCAAGAAGTCTTTATTCCTCTAAAGGGACACAACCTGGGTGACGAATTGCAGCAAAAGATAAACCCTAACAATTCTATAGATACGCTAACCATACGCCTAACCAAAGATAGACGGATGTCCGTGAATTAATGACAACAGTTATAAAGAATATCAATGATCCATCCTCCTCCTCGCTACCAACGAGGAAGCGGACGAACAACCCCCATCCGCTTGGGCTTTTATTATCCATTCCATGAGTGTTGCACTATTTACTAGTCAGGTACTTAGTCAAATTAAAAGCGGTACTTTAGTTATACTTGTCTATGATTGAGAAACTGTGCTCCAAGTCGTCCATAACCGTGGACACGGCTTTCAGAAAGTTTTACCCTGCAGGGGTGCACAAATAGCAACACACACTCGATCAACCTCGGAAAAACCAAATCAAAACCCAACGAGGCTTTCACGACAAAGCAATCACAGATTCAGAAATATTTCGGGCCACCCCATTAAGCTACCGAACGGTTAGCCGACTCAAACGGACTCAAGGTTTGGGTGGACGGTCAGAACGATCGGGAACCCGAAAGTGTGACTGGGCTTGTCGATACTGAAATCGTGTCCCGATCCTAAACAGACAGTGCGACATCGCACAATTTAAATAAAGCAAGAAAGCATGGCATAAGTACAGATAGTAAATAAAACCTCAAACTAGTTTGTGGCCCCAAGAAATATGAATGAATCAAGCTCGGCTCGGGGGTCCCTGAAGCCTCCGGATGTGGATAGCGAATATTCAAGGAACAATCAAGTACTCGGGGTCCCACGGGACACAAGTGAGCATGAAAAACCAAATAGAAGATACTGCTCACCGGTGCCACTTTCATTAGTTATCCCATACTACTCAGGTTAAGTTGTTTAGGTACCTCGTTATCCATTAGACACTCACATACCCTACACATGCTGTTCTACGACTCGCATGGCTCAAACAACTCCTGTAGTAATGGCTCATGGGATGGAGGAACAAGCTTCGGTAGGGTTTAAAAGTAAAGGCTATGCAGTACTTGGGATTCAGTTTAATGCAATCGCGACTCGATGATGCAAGAATAAGATAGAGGCAATAGGTACTGTATGTATGCAAGCATGTGGTAGTGCTTGCCTGGCAGCTCAGTTGAAGCGAGAGAAGGATCTGGGTAGTGCTCCTGGGTCTCTTGATATATCCCCTGCTCAGCGTCTATTCGGAGAAGAACCAAACAAACAAGGGCCAACATAAATACAGTGCACAAGCATATGAATAAAATGCGACAAGCAACCAATCATGCCATGATGAATGATGCACAAGTTGCATGGCAATAAAGTAGCATGGAATGGGTGAGGTGTAGAATACAAGAAATAAACATTTTATTGAGTTTTGGCCACATTTTATCCTCATATTAGTTGCTGTTTACATTATATTTATATGATGCATGCTGCAAAACAGAACATGGAATGCATAAACAGAAAGGTCTCGTCGAGCTGATCATTTTAGACATATCATTTGTTAAATTTGGAGTTATAACACAAAAGTTATTATTTAATTAAGAAAAGGGCATTCTATTGTAATTTAATTCAACTTGAAATTTTAAGTGCCCAAAATATATTTTGGATGGCATATTTGAAATCCTCACATTTTTCTGATCTAAAAACATATATTACATGTTGAATTTGGAGTTATAATTCAAAAGTTATTTAAAAACAGATTGAATTTTGAATTTAAATTAATTTTGAAAAGGTTTAATTAAAACAGGCAACAGGAAGAACTTTTCTTACTCAGACCGTCCCAGCCATAGCCACTGACAGGTAGGGCCGCTGCTGACTGGGCGAAAACAGCGCAGAAAACCTCCTGTCACCGCGGGCTCGTCTAGCCACTGAGACTGCGGGGTGGGCCATCTGGCGCAGGCCCACGTGACAGCGGCGAGAGAGACAGAGGCTGACAGGCGGGGTCGCGATGGAGTGCGGGTTAGGTGTTACGAAAACCGGAGGGCTTTCCTGCAAAAAGCACACAGCGGCTGGCAGGTGGGGTCGGAGGGGAGCGCGGGTTTAGGAATAAAAAGCCAGGGGGGTTTGCAAAAGTGCGGCGGCACTGTGGATCTTCTCCACGTGCGAGCGCGCGGGCGCAATGTGACGGGATTCGATCCCGCGACCTGGGCTCACGCGCGGAGGCGGCTACCGTTGGGCTAGGGAGCGGTTGGTGTCAGGTGGGGGCTAGACGACCAGATGAGGCTACGCGCGTCGCGGGGCGTGCAGACAGCAGCGAGCGGCGGTGCACCGAGGGCGCTCGACGGAAGGTCCGGCGAGCACAGGGAGCCACGGCGAGAACGGAGGTGTCAGGGCGAGAGAGGAGCTCACCGCGAGGCTGCTGGCGGTGTTGGATCGGGCCGGGGAGCAGCAGATCGTCGACGGAGCTGGCGGCCGGCGAGAGCTAGGGTTTCATCAGAGCGGTGTCGGTCTGGCGAGCCTGGGGCTTCTCCTCCTCGCCGGCGTGTACGAGGTGAAGCAGGGGAGCTGTGTGATCTTCCTCGACACCCTTGATCGCCACGCCATCGGCTGGTAAGGGTAGGGGGAGGTGGAGGCCGACGGTGGCCGGCGTTGGGGGTAGACGGTGGTGGGGAGGAAGGAGAGGAGAGGGCGAGGCCCTCGGTGGATCTGGGAGAGGCAGAGGAGGGCCGGGAGATGGGGTATAAAGCAGAGGGAGAGGGAGGTGCCGCGGGGAGGTGGTGAAGGGTAAAAGGTGGCTCGGCCACCTTTTTCTCCTCTACCCCATGTGCTCGAGCTGGGAGGCAGGCAGGCACGGGTGGGGCTTCCAGGTGGGGCCAGGGAGCATCCAAGGATGGGAGGCTCGATGTGGGGCACGCTTGGAAGAGAGAAGGAAAGGAGAGAGAGGGGTGTGGCATGGAGCTAGGGTTGGATGGAGTAGGCTCGGGTTAGGGTTTTTGGGTAGGGTTGGGGTGGTAGGTAGCTAGATGGGGCCTGCATGGCATAGAGGAAGGGAGAGAGGCCGAGAGAGAGGGTGTGGGTAGCTAGGGTTAGCTAGAGAGGGGTGGCTCGGGTAGGGTTTTGAAGAGAGGGGGTGAGGTGAGAGAGGTGAGGTTGGGTGTTTTTGACAAGACCAAGCAAGATCAAGCAAAGATCAAACAAGTTCTAGTCAAAGGAGTAGAGAGATAAAAAGGTGGTGAGGTTGTTTAGGGTTAGAGCATGGCCAAGGCAAGACCAACCAAGGGGTTTAGGGTTTTTGCATGCATCAAGCTAGATCATACAAGAATAGGTGGATGAGGTGGTGTGAGAGATAGAGATGGGCATAAGACATAATCTCAAGTGATCATGCATGGATGAGGTGATGGATGGATATGGCCCCATAAAGAGAAAACCCATTTAAACCCAGAGAAAAACAAATGGCTAAAGGTGATGGTACTCTTGCATGGCCCATGCAAATTAATAAATGCCTTGGTTAAATTCTTGTGAAAACAAAAATAATAGCATGGCATTATTCTTATGCATTACCAGAAGTGGAATAAAGGCCATGCAAAAGAATTTATAGATTTGGATCCATCCTATCTCCCTTGAGCTAGAATAAATACCAAAAGAAAATAAAATACAAGCTCATGGATAATGGGATGGTGGAATTATAAAGTGGTGAAAGAAAAGAAATTGGTAGAGTCAATAAAAGATATGCCCCAACTCAACTTGGGCATTTAAACCATATATCAAGAACCAAATACAATATCAAGAGGCAAATACAATTAACAATGCATATGAGAGAAGAACCAAACCAAAAAGGGTTTTAGATGATGCTTAAATGCAAGGTGGCATGATGACATGAGCATGATATAATGATGATGCAACAATTATATATATGAAGTAGCCATTATATTACTAGACCAAGTAGCATTACAGTTGTTAGACAAATGGGATGCTACATTGAAGTACTATATATCTTGCTATCACTTTGTTGCTTGTATTGCTTAGCATAAGTTGTTGGTGCACATAGGTAAACCTTGGTTGTTTCTAGGTTGTGCTTTACAAAGTAAACACTAGTTTTATTCCGCCTTTGTTGAGCCACTCTAGGAAAAGTTTTAATCGCCTATTCACCCCCCCCCCTCTAGGCGACATCCGTATCCTTTCAGCCCAAACGGGAGGAGGAGGACCGTCGAGAGGACAATCGCTGGGCCTTCCAGGAGGAGCGACGGCGGTGGGAGCATCGGGAGAGGGTGGTAGCTTGGAATGCTGCGGAGGTGGCTTGGAGGGCGGAGGCACCGGCACCGCCTCCACCGCCGATGGAGTAGGGCGGCGAGGTTGACCGGCAGCCGGGCTAAACCTACGTAGTAGCTAGGGTTAGGGTTTATCCCAGGGTTTAGGCGCCTAGTTGCCCTTCCCTTCTATATTGTACCCCTTTTCTTTTATTGTAATGTTATCGGGCTATCTAATATAAATGTTATCTAATATATTATCTATCCCGTGTTTTACTCATGCCCACAATATTTATAATCTGTTATCACTCGACTTGTGTTTTATTGTATTGTCATTTGTCAAAACACCCAAAACAACAAGTGCATAAAACAAAAGACACAAAAACAAGTTCTCATATAATACTCGTGCAATATTTATAAAATGAGTGAAATTAGAAAAGCTCAAAAGGAAGAATAAGTTAACGTTATGATGGTTGATTATTTTCAAACAACACATTTACATATTAGATAAGTTAAAGGGGCGCCCAAATTATGTTAGTTAAATGGATGCCCTTGGCCTTCATTTATATATTTAATTTCGCAAAAAATAAAAGATTGCGACCTGAGTACGAGTATCTGCAGATCCACACGTCCCTATTTAGATTGTAACATGAGTACCATTTTTTTTGCCCAATTTACAAGTAATTACTATTGGGCCTGGATACGACCATTTTGGCCTGGCTAAGTTCTATTTGCGCCTAGCCTTTTTCAATCACTCCTCGTCAATTTTTTTTAACTTTTCAACCCCTCTCCCTCCCCTGCACACGGGCGCCCCTGCACACTGATAAAACTGAAGGAACACTAACGAAACTAAAGGAACACTTATTTCAAAAATAGAGCAGCTCAAAATTAGCCCGAATTTGTGTTGCATTTTATTCAAGCCAAAGACATAGACCATTACATCCATTATAAAGCATCACTCGAACACTGATTGCGCTGTCTAATGACTAATGATCAGGAGATAAACTAATCCGAGAGAAATTACACAAAAATAAAAAAATCGGCCATCAGATTGTCCTGCTTCTTCAATTTGATGATTTTCCTTAGCTGCTTGTTCATATTCTTCGGCTCGGCCTTCACTTCCGCATCCACCGTAGTACCAGCGGAAATGGGGTTGCCACATCCCAATTGCTCCACCACGGACGGGTTTTTGAGCTCCCGGGATGCTACCTCCACCCCAATTCGCTCGATGTACTCATCAAGCCACTCAAAATGCCCACATTTTGGCAGTTCCTGAAATCGCAGAGATTAACCCTAAATCCCAAATTCGACGAAATGCATGAAATTTCGAAAGAAAAGCGAGAAATTGGCGCTTGGAACACTCAGATCTCACCTTTCCCGTCTCGGGCTTGCTCTCACACTTCACAAATTCCCGGCCAATGTTGTCGTTCTTGTCGGTGGATGTGACAAGCCGCTTCAAGGGCGCGGTACGGGGGCAATCGGGGCACCTCCTCATCAGCACCGCACCATACCGAGGCCATGAGCAGAGGGAGGCTGAAGCAGAGCTTGACATCCCTCGCCGGCGTTGCCGTACTTGCTCGCCGGAGAAGAAAACGGAAGGGGATGAGATGCTGGAACGATGGCGGGAGTGCTCGGGTGCGGGGACGGATCGGGGCCAACGGCTCTCTTCAACCACATCGTGGGTCCCATGATATGAGGTGGACACCAGGTGAGTTCCGCAGTGACATGGAGAGGCTGTGGGTCCTACTGTGCTCAGCTGATTCGAATTCGTTGACGGTCTCGTGGGGTTAAGTGGAAGTGTCGTACGGGAGTTATTTGTCGCTTCAGAAGTGTCGCATGCGAGCTATTATTTTCAACGATGTAGTGTTCCTTCCAATTCCGCGTAAATACGTCGCATGGGAGCTATAAGCCCGGAAACATTCAGCCTGATTCATGCTAGGGGGGTTTGAAGCCTGATTCATGACAATAAATACATGATGTTTTTAAAATGATTACCACACCTTTATACTTAGACAGCATGAGATGTAAATTATATGGGATAATTACATGATGCTTTTTAAATGGTGTTTAACACATTTTTTTGCCACTGTTTTGCAAGCTTTTTAATTCTATCTGAAGGAAATCCTTTATTTTGTTTCCCTCTATTATAAGATGATTCCAGCAGTAGCTACG
This sequence comes from Avena longiglumis, assembly GCA_030063025.1. NCBI lineage: Eukaryota > Viridiplantae > Streptophyta > Magnoliopsida > Poales > Poaceae > Avena > Avena longiglumis. The sequence goes on from CP125976.1 coordinate 482,481,155, forward strand.
GTATAAAAACACATATAGAATTAAAAATAGTAGTAGTTTCATTTTTGCGTACTAATAGTTCCTTTTTTTTGTTGCTTGTAGAAAGTCTCTCGCACACCCAAAATTGGACAGTCCAAGTTAGGGAGGATGAAGCAGCGGTTGCAGTACAAGGTGAATGTTACTGAAGGAGAGCACACGGAGCCACCTGGAAATGAAGACCACGAGGATGAAGACCAAGGAGATGTGGAAGGACCATCTAGAAACAATAAAAATCAAGTAATGGACAGTCACTTTTATCTCTGTTTTTACTTTTTTCAATGTCCTTTTTAGCTTATTAGTTCTGACATATTTAGTCCCCTTGTGTGCTTATTTTTCAGAGCAATTTATTCAACCGCTCATCCCCGATGAAGATTGTCAGGGTTTGCAGATCAATGACAGATGATCAGCGGGCTGTTATTCGCGAAGCAGAATTCGTGGGCTTGTTAGAAATGAAGGTTTCCAAGCTTATGCCAGAGTTGTGCAGATATTTAATGGGATCCTTCAATCCACAAACATGCGAGCTGGATTTTGGTGATAGGGGGAAGATCCCTATAACCACTCAGTCTGTTGTCAGGGTTATGGGAGTACCCGGGGGCGGCAATAAAGTTCCTTATTGTCTAGATGTGAACTCCACCAGCTTGATTCTGGAGATGTTTGCGATCCACAATGGGAAGCAGCCAACAGTAGCATTTGTCGAGAAGCTGTTAGGCCCAACCAACCCTCCTAATCAGGATTACTTGAGAAAGTTCGTCATCTACAGCGTGTCCTCAGTTTTTGCCCCAAACACAAGGACTCTTGTCAGCCCTAGATGCTACCCATCTGTCATCAACGCAAACGCAATCCGTCATCTCAACTGGGCCAGATTCATTATCGATGTTCTAATCCAGACAACAACTGCTAAATATACCAAGAATTGGTTTAAAGCATGCATGCCATATCTCATGGTGAGTTTACATAATCCAACTCTTATTTTTACTTTTTTACCAAGTTTTGTTTTATGCTATGTAGGATGTATTTTTTTCATGGTGAATTTGCCTGATGTAGTATCCACGGCGTGATTAGTAGTAGTTCATGGTAGGATGTAAAAATCATGTTCAAAGATGGACAAATATTTAATGTACTATGCCATTAGAAACTAGGCTGTATGTAAGTATTGTTTATTTTTTACATGGGAATCAATAGATAGGTGGTGCATCATTTTTATACCTATGATGTATATGAGCATGTTTATCTAGTTGTTTCTGATGCATCATTTATTCTACATGCTCATAAAATAATTTTACATTCTGCTATGTAGGGTAACTCATCTTTAGGATGTAATAAACTTACCCTATCGTGTTTTTACCTGCATTTCTGCACGTAACTTTCTGCATTTTGGCTTTTTAAGAGATATGTTCTTGTAGATTTTTTAGTATGTGTTTTGTTTGACAAATCTGATATATATCATCTTTTGTCTTGTACAGGTTATCTATGTTGATTCTCTTGAGACAAATGCATTAGATATACCCGAGGATGGAACTAGGATATGCATTTGGACAAACAAGATGGTGAGACTTATAGTTGACCTTGATACAAACGGCGATGGCTCGTTTGGGAAATTAACGGTAGGTTCTCATAAAGCAGTGTTTTCTTAGGCTTTAAGCATCTTTTTTTCATGCTTTTTTCCTACTGTGTTGTACCTTTTCTGAAATGTTTATTCACATGATTTCTTTCGTCTACAGCTAAAGCAATGTTTCAGGATTAGGCTCTCTCTGTTCTCAGTAGAACATTCTGATGTGGATATGTTCGTCAAACGCCATGTTCCAGGCGACCATACTGACGAGGTTTGGACCATAGTGTCTCTTTTATTTACATCTAGCAGTTCCTTTTTTCTCTTTCTTTTTTTTGCTTATTCAAGTGTATTTTTTACTAACCTAGCTTTTTTTTGTATGTGTACTACACAGGACTTGGCAAAATATAGGGAAGTGGTAATAGAGATGTGCAATGTGTTTGAAGATGAGATTGCCAAGTTTCTTACCTTGTCGAACAAAGAACACAAGGATATCAGACCAGAGCAGAAGGAAATTTTTGCGGAGGAGGTGCAACGAGTCGTTCAGCAACCCAAACGAAGAATGCGGAGACGCCGATCGAGGCCACTGCTGGTGGAAGTAACTGAACAGATTGTAGCTGATACAGAATCTGCGCCGATGGAAGTAAAGTTGACGGAGCAAGTTGTTGTCAAAAATAATAACATGCAGGGAGAAAATGGGGACAAACAATTTGTTGGAGACATGAGCTGTGCTGAAATGGAGGCGTGCAAAAAACAGCACCTGAGATGGAAACAGGGAAGGACCGCGAGGATGAAATGCAGACTGGGGATGGAGAAAAAGAGTCAGAAAAGGAGGCTAATTTGGAATGCCACTTTTTAGATGCAGCTGGTAGTGGCACTCCAGAGATTTCAAAAGATGAGCTTAGTATTGCGAGAACGAACATGTGCCAACAGGACAGCATTTGACATTGCCGCTGGACCCACTGAAGTTGCTTCAATTATATGGGTCTGGGTCACAGTCCAGAGCAGATAACGTTGGTGGGGCTGCCCCGCTGCTATCTCCTTTACCATCTAAGCCTCCTTGTAAACAGCAACAACCTAAAGTATCATCAGGCAAGAGAAAGAAGTGTGTATCATTTGTGGACCAATTAAAGGAATCTGAGAAGGAAGACGAAAGTAAATGCATGTAGCCCAACAACATCTCTGCTGAAGTGAAAGCATCCCCTGTTGAGCAACTCAAAGCTACAGCTTTAGGAGGGAGTCCAATTGGCAGACCAATCACTAGATCAATGTCTCCTCTAAAATCATTAGTTGCCACTTCCAAAGCAAGTCCTCGGCAAAAGCATGGGCTGGTCCATGAAGATGTGACCGTTATTTCACCTAGCCCAAGAAGGTCAAGTAGGTTTGCTACAACTGAAGCAAGGGCAAACCGTAACAACCAGATGGCAATAACAACAAGCTCAGGAACTATTGCTGAAGGTTGTAAGGTTGCAGGTTCTACAATTTTATGCGATAGCATGAACAAGAGGTTGTTTGGAAGTGTAGAAGGTATAAATGAAAGTGAACAAAAAATGAAGCGCCTGAAGCTGATAGAAGATTGCCCCTCGTTCGATCTTGGGTTAGATGAATCACCTTGTGAGGATTTTGAAGCTGCCAAAACAGAGGTACCGGTTCAGGTAGAAGGGGAGCATGTTATTGCATGTAGCAATGATGACAGCGGGGATTCTTTGGACAAAATCTATGCCATCATCGATATGCCTACCAGGACACCAGTTGGCGAGGATGGTCATAAAGTCCAAGAAGAAACAATTTAACTTAATGCGCCCAATAGTCTTACACCAATCCCTCAAGCTCATCAGCGAAGGGTGGTGAAGCCAGGCCCAGCAAGGAAGTCGTCGTTTGTTGATGTGGAGAGAAAGGCGTTTGCGTCAAAGTCAGCAATTGAGCTCTACAACAAAGTTTGCAAATACACGGGAAAGGATGTAAATGACCCTAACGAAGAACCTATCATCATCGACGACGGACGATGGTTCATCAACCTGAAAGATTTGGCTGACTCAGTCAGGCCAGGCGGAAAGTTGAGCAACTCAACATGCGAGATGGTTCTTAACGCTATGTCCATGGAGATGGCGCAACAGAAGAAATTTTTGATGCCACTTAGGATTGCGGTAAGATATACTTTTTTCTCTGCAAAAACATATGCTTAGGAGATGCCACTTAGATATTTCAATCTTACATTCTTCTAAAACTCCTACTTATAGGGAAAGCTTAGGAGTGCCACATGCTTTATGGATAGATCTGTCAAGAAAGCATTCGAAAACTCCCCCTCAAACCGGCTAGACCACAAGGAGATGGTAATTTGTTTTGTACTCTTTTTACGTCTATGTTTTAACTTTTTCAATTCAGACCCACAATATCATGTACATATCATGTTTTACAAGTGCTTAAGTTTTCTCCATGTACAGATCATGCTCTCTATTCTCCAAGATCTCACACCGGATATTGAAGCAACAACAGGGAACTACAATCTGATTGTTCTGAACCTAAAGGCAGAGATGTTTGAAGTGGACTCATTGAGTAGGGAGGGGGACAAGGGATTTCAATCAGATTACAGAACAATTATTGGGTCTATCAAGAATATGTGGTCGCGAAACTACAATCAGTCCAAGTTCAATATCTCAAAATACAAAACATTGTACATTCCTACTCCAATGCAAAGCACGAAGTAAGATATCCCTTTTTGCTCCAAAATAAGAATGTTTATTTAATTGTTTTTAATTTTTATCATTCTCATGCTTTTCTCTATAGGAACACCATCTGTTTTTCTTTTTGACCATATCCTCTGTAACCTGAAATCCAATGTTTTTACATTCTGTATGCTCAGAATAGTAGGTAAATGTAGCTTAACTATATTTTTAATTGTATCTTCAGTATAACTGTAGTATAACTGCAACTACAGTAGCTTTTTATAACATGTAAATTGCTAAAAAAATACATTTTATGGAACACCAGTTTTAGAACATGTAAATTTTACCAAAGTTTTACTTTTTTACATCTGTATAGTCTAAATTACTGTTTTTACCATGATTTTTATACACTGAACATGTACATAAAATGAAAACATGTAAATTCTGAAATTAAAAGTAAAATTTTGGTAAATTTTACATTCAGAACATGTAATTTTTAAGTTTTTTACATTTTATGAACATGTAAAAAATGATGCACTGTACTTGTGATGCATATATATTCGGAACATCTAATTTGTACATGTAAATTTTACCTCAAATTTACATTTTACTCCAACTTTTCAACCTACTATAATAATGCTTTTCTACACTGATGTAAATTTTGACACTTGTTTGTTTTCATCTATAGAGTGTTCACATTCTTTTTTTACATTGCTAACCATTTTTTTTTGCCACAAACGGTTTCGATTGTGGGTTTTTCATGCTGAAGTTTATTGAGTGTTGGAACGGGAGGATGTTGCTACCTTTCAAGCAATCTGATATGCCTGTGATAAGGAAGCTTCTCGTGAAGAAATGGTTGGATGGTGAGGAGAACAAAGTAATCAACTGGCATGAAGTGCTTTTTCAGACGTGATGTTCATTCAGGAGAACAAAGTAATACCTGTCCTGTTAGAAAGGTACAAAATAGTTGTTTTTAATTACTAAAATTTGAATTCAACTTTCAGGTTACATTTTTTACATGTGTTTTAGTATGAAAAGTTATGAATGTACCATGACACAGATTGCATCACATAATTCAAACTAAAAAAGGCTATATCAAACCGACTTCAGGTTTTTTACATACAATAAACCATTCTAGCCAGCAAAAAAATAGAACATTCTTTGCATTTCTTTAACACTAGTACTTAATAAAACATATGAGTTTGCACACTAAACCATATCAGTAAAGAAGTTAAACACTGGTGGTTTTGGAACAGGAGAGATCTTGTTGGGTTTCTTTGACTTCAAATGTAGCCCGGACTTCTTCCTCTTCTCCGGAGGACGACCTTTAGTTGTAGTACATTCAGGGTACCAAACATGCTGATATTGCGATGCACTCCCTTGACCGTCATCACCTACAAACTCCATCCCAGAAGGAGCTTCTTTTGTTTTGGTTTTACCATTATTTGCTTTCCTCTTAGCTGATTCACTTAACTTCATAGCTTTTAGCTCATTACCCAACGCTTGCATGTACTTATCCGCTAGAGCTTTTCCTTTGTCTGATTCGGCTGCAACCTTAGCGTGCTGCGTCCAGTCATTGCATAGTATCCCATAACGCAGCAACTTCCTTTCCTTGTTTGTCAATTTCCTATCAGTTGGAACATCAGTGAGCTCCATCTTTTCCGGCACAATTACATCCTCTGCCTTTGCACATCTAGGAAGTATATATCGCGGTGGAATAGACTGTACATCACCAAGTTGTGCCATGACCCTCAACACATGGCAGCATAAAATACCATCCCTACTAAATTTACTACACTCACACTGATATATTGATTCCTGCAAGTTAGCTTCCACTCTGTATGATCTGTTTCCATACCCAAAGACAACTCCCGATATTGGCACAACATCAAAGTGTTGCCCATCGACATGGGTAACATTGTAGGACGTAACTTTTCGGAGCTCACCACGGAAACGCAAGTAAATGGGGCATGTGTACACGCTCAAAGCTTGCTTTCCAGAGGGTAATCTCCCCACCCTTAGAACTTTGTCTTCCATCTGGAACTCATTCAACTCTTCTGCTACATCTATCTTCTCTTGCAACTTTATGTACTGCTGGAAGAAATGGAAGAGGCTATTGTTAGACTTTACATGTCTTTTTAGAACTGCATTAAACCCTTCACTACGCGTTGTAGTTTGTAGGAATGGGAAAAGGCGATCTTTGTGGTATGCAGGGACAAAATCGGCCCTCGGATCATACAAATCCATCAAATTTTTATTGTCCCCCACATTGTGCCGTAGTATCATTTCTGCCCACCTTGCTTCAAATTCTCCAATTGACATGTTGTGATCTATAATATCATTCAATTCCTTTCGCAGTTCCTCATGTGTGAACAAGAAATTACCCAACACATTTTGCATATTTTGCATGATGTGCCATCTACAACTCCGATGCCACGTGTCCGGAAACACAACTAAGATAGCACTCTTCAGGGACCCATCCTGATCAGTGATGAATTTTGCAGGCTACAAACCACCATGAGCTTCAAGGAATTGATTGTACAGCCAAACATAATCTTCAATTCTTTCATTTTTTAGAAACCCACATCCCAGCTGAATAGACTGCCCATACCGATTTATACCAATGAATAGCGCAAATGGCATTTTGTAAGCATTAGTCATATACGTTGCATCAAATGACACACAATCGTTGTAGAGCTTGTACGCGGCCCTTGCTGGCCCATCAGCCCAGAAGATGCGCTGAACTCTGTCTGCATGATCAAGATCTAGCCTATAGAAGAAATCTGGATCATCCTTTTTTACCTTTTTAAACTCGGCAAGCAACAAAGACATGTCTTTATATTCATGCCCTTCATCTAGTGTAGACATAAAGTTGCTGACATCCTTTGAATGATATGGAACATTAGCCAAGTTTCCGTACAACTCTGCCATAATAGACATCACCCTCCCGGTCGAGAGGTTAACCTTATGCAGTATCTTGATAAAATCTCTTTCTTCCTTGGGTATTCCTCTATGGGACCTCAAGTACTTTTTCAAGGAAAATTTCTTGATGCATGGATGATTGTGTTCCTCTATGAACATTGTGACATGCCACTTTTCAGCTCTTCTTTTAACTCTCAGACGCGCCTTGCAGTTCGTCTTCTTTGTTATGCTACGGTTCCTCTGCCTTATAGGTGGAGCTTCTTGCTGTTTAATGTCTTCATTTTTCCCATTTTTGTTGCATATAAAAAGTTGTTTGTCCTTCTGTTTGTACATAGCAGAATTTCTGGAAGTGTTGGCTTTGATGGAAAAACCAACACTCTTAGCATATCTATTATAGCATATCCTTGCATCTTCTAGAGTTTCAAAAATCATCTGTGGGTATGGTTTTTATACCGGAGTTAGGTTAGGTGTTGACTCAACCTCTTCCTCTCCACCTGAATCGGTGCTAGACAATGTAATTTCTGTTTCAGCACCCGTGTCAATAGATGGCCTGGTATCAGCTCCAGATGGAGGAACATTGCCTATATTCCCTGTAAGATCATCCCCAGGGTTTCCTAGCATGTCCTGGTCGGCATCATCTTCTTGTGCAGGGTTGTTTAGGTCAATACCAGCATCACCGAACCAAAAAGCCATACCTGCAAAAAAAACACAAAATAAATTTACATTTTCTTCTACACAAAAACAACATAAGTTAACCAAGTGTGTAAAATTTTTTACATGTTACTTTCTATCCTGCTACTAAAAAATAGAAGTTCTTTTTTACATGTTAGTATATCCCTGCTACTTTAGTGTCATCCTAACATATAATAGACTTACATTTACAAAACATTGAACTAGTATTCCTTTCTTTTACATATAAGCTAATAAAACCCTGATTTTTTTCTAACGATTCCAACTAGAGTTATTCTGGAGATGCCTAATGCTGGAAGAGGATTCATGCTACTAGAGGTTTTGTTTTTCTACATGCTATTTTTTGATGGATCCCTATAAATGGTTCATGCTCGATGAAATCTACATGCAAGTTGAACAACTACTGTTTTATTTACATCTGGTTCACTTCTCTTCTTATGATACAGTGATACATTGTTTCTTTTTTTACATCTTGAAATCCTGTTGGTCAGCGTCCAGTTACCCCCCTCGCAAGTATCTATTTTGGACATGGAAGTGGTATGTTTTTGTACATAATAAAAAAGATCTGGAAAATCTTGATGTTCATGAAAACTGCATGTATAAAGCAAAAATCGAGCAGGGATATACCTGTGTTCTTGCTTTTTGTTTCCTTGTTATGTATTTTACTCCAGTAAACTGCCTGTAGTTTTCTGCTCCCCTGTATTGGGAGAAGGGGGAAGGACAGATCTCCCTATCTTGTTGTTTCCTGAAGTTTTGTACAAGAAAAAGGAACGGCCATGGAGATTTTGCAGCCGGCGGCTCGAAAAGGAAGAAAGCGAGTAGGTAGGGTTGGAGAAAGGAAACGTGGGATGGAGATCTCGTTTTTGCCCCTGTAGTTTTTTTTCGTGGGCCGACAACCGAAACAGGAGCTGGGCTGGTGTAAGAAAAGACCCCGAGCTGGGCTGGGAAAAAAAGGGACGCGGTACCACTTGCCACTTTGGGAAAGTTTTGAATTCAGACAGAAGACACCGTGTAAGACAATATAGAGCCCAGGCACTGTGTAGCAACGTCCCAGTAAAAATGGTACGTGCCGCATCTTGTGTCGTGGCCGCCGGCAGCTGTCGTGCTGAGTCTTCTGCTCGTCGAGCGGTTCACTGGTTTTCTCCCCCATGCTCACCATCACATCTAGTAGTCCGCAACAGGCAGAGATCATTCGCATCGATCTTCGTCGGGATCCCTTAACTCCATTGTGGTGAACGTACAATTGTAATTTATTCTTATAATTTTCTCAATAAACATTCCATTCAATCGTGAAAAAAGCTCAGAGATGTGTACACACTTGTTAGCCCGAGTGGATTACCTGACAACATTCGCATGTGTAGACAAAATAAATGAAGATCTTGCAGACAGGGATTTGCCATTTGAAGAGATCAAGCATTCAAGCTGGACAACCAATTTCGGATCTTAACCGACTTCCACGTCACCACGACAGTGACGGAGAAGTCGACAGAAAAGCTTATGAACCCCCCTCGCCGGTTAAAAAGGAGCAGCTGGACGTTAGCCAGAGCATGTAACTACATACGCATCTAAAGGAATTGTTGGCTACTAGCTTGTTTGAACTTCTGCGAGTATAATACTACTACGTACTAGCTTGTTTGAACATTGATCTGGTCGAGCACAAGGGGCAGCTGGCGGAGGGAGTTTTTTTTTTTACCTGAATTTTCTTTTTTGATAACCTGTCTTGCTTCTGTTTATCACCATTTTATTAGTTATACGTATCGAGAAGAGTGATTAAGTCAGGTCGTGTCCGAGTTTGTGTGCTGAACTCCTATCAGATTTGACATGATCAAACTGAACTAGTTAAGGCCCGTTGAAGCCCTGGTATACCATTTATGCCAGTACTACTACTACTATATTAGCATGTGGTGGCTGCATCTTTTACTTGACATATATATATGGGCGTTTGGGCGTTTGACATTTGACCGATTCTCAGTGCCTTGCTTGATCCAACTTGCTCACGGTCATGCAGGTTTTTGTGATGGATATATAACTCTTGCTTTGCTTGGACTCGCCATGTCCACTACCCCTGCACTCAAACCAAGTTTCAAGTTTGGACCCTGAGAACATAAGAACAGCATACGCAAGTGCGAATGTCAGCGGTCCTTCATCTCTTCCGGCTGCCGCACTCACTTATCACAGACTTCTGACTTGCTTCCTTCCGTTAGTTGACACTCCGATAGGAAAAGAGTAAAGAATAGGACAGTCCGATAGCAATATATATGTCGTTCTTACTGTTAGAATTATTGTTAATCGTATCTTATTCGTATTCAGTTTTGTTATCCTACCCCGTAGCTGTGTAGACTCGTTGAGCACGCCGGCATCGAGCTATTTGTTTCAGAACTAATGCAGTTTTCATAGCAGATGGCATTTAAACTCACAGACCCTAAGACTGTGCCGCTGCAATATTTCCATGAACATTAGAATTCCTATAATACCTACTGAATATTTTGATGAACATCGATTTGTTGTCAGAGCATGAGGTACTAACCGATTTCGTGTATGCCTAGGACGTCGCTGATGTCATGTGCCGTGCCAAGCTCTGTTCTGGTCTGTCCGGCTTAGCTACTGCCATGGTGCGTTGAACGAACAAACAGGTTGCAAACATTGTTATTGCCATTAGTTTTCCATGCTATAAATGTTTAAGTTCAAGCATGCATGTATCCATGGTCAGCTTTATTGGTCCCATTGTACTTCTCGTGTTTGAATTCTTTGTTGCTTTATCTCGCCGGTGACACCTAATCAGAGTTTACAAGTATATCTTGGATAGCAAGGAGTTGGATAGGTCGATTTATGGGCCACTGGTCGAGGAGATCAAGATGTTAGGGAGTTCGACGATCACGTGATCAAGCATGTGCAGCGCTCGTGTAACGACTAACGAGGTGGCACAGTGGCCCGTCCAAGAGGCTGTGCGGGCTTGGCGACCGCACAGGGCCTCATATCCCCAGCCCAGCCCAGCCCTGAACTGAAAGTTCCCTGTTCTTTAGAGTGTCTCACGATGGCCAACGTGAAGCTCCTGTCACCCATTCGAATGGAATAAAAAATCCCAGTTGTTCTCCCCTTGGCCCACCCCGATGGCCCTGCATTGGGCAACAGCCAGCGTATCTCTGCTTGTTAATTCTGCACATATGCACGCGCCGCAAGTCTTATGAAGTTCGATCGAATCAAGGAATTAGACCTGGCTTTAAAAAAAAAGGAATTAGGTCTGACTCAAATCCCGGTTGATTTTCTCAAGAAAATACTACCGATTAAAACCGATAAATCTGATCCCAGAAGATACAAGCGCCTGCCGCTAGAATGCCGCCTGTCGCACGCCTGCGGTCTACCACGATCCCGATCAATCGCCCATTCGCCCAAGCGCCGTTTGACCTACAAGCTACCGCCTTGCTTCCCGTTTCGCCATTGTTTTTTTGAGACAAATCGGTCGTCCCTCTTGCCTTGGCTTCCGCTGATCCAACCCGAAATGCCTAACAAGGTTTGATTTTCTAAACATAAGTTGTTTAGAAAGCAACTAAGTTCTAGCATGACACAAGAAATATTATGATGAATTTGGTCGCTTGAGAATAATGTCTTGAGAAAGATTTCATTTTGAGAAAGAGCAAATGCTTTTCGGTGAAACATGAGGTTCGTTTATTACTTACGTGCTACATTTACTTTTTTAGCTTTAATATACGATACTATATTTTTTTATATTGTATGAAGTGGGAAATACTAAACTCGTATAATTAAGTGAAAGTATGATTGGTCATATTAGTTATACCCCTTAAAAATTTAGGGTCTCATTTTGAAGCTTGCATCGGGGCCTCGAATTTCTGGAGACGGCCCTGTTATTAGCTAAGGATGGTTGCAGCAGTAGGTTATGTAAGACTTGGTTTTCGATGCGCTCGCTAGAGCATGACTTGGGTAATGTCTAAATATGCATGGGATCAAATGAAATGAAATGATGGTGCCAAACGAGCCCTTAACTCCATTGTTCGTCGTGGCTGATGTCCGTCGGCGTCCACACACCGCCGCTCCAGACCGGACACCGCCATGGACATTGTTCTTCTCAGTGTTTTGGTCCAAGCCTATTGTCCTTTGGCGATACATTAGAAGCCAGTTTGCTTTGGTAATTAGTTGCACTATTTTAGCGAAGATCCCATGCATGTGCGTCCTTGTTATTTTTGCGGCAATTTCTCCTCGGGAACTGATGACAAATTGGTTATAGGAAATGATGAATCTGATGGAACGCCATTGAGTTCTTCTGAAGGTGCAGCTCTTGCAATGGAACTGTTTTCGGGATCAGACTGCATTACTTTATCCGAGAGGTCTGCCATGTATATTGTGCAACCTGATTTTGAAAGCAAACAGGAACAAGGACAGTACAGAAATCACCCCTGGACCGATGGTTTCATGTATCCTGTGATTAGCTACCTGTTATCGCAGATAGTAGGGTCTAAGGTAGAGAGTATTAGGCGAGAGCAGAATTGTGTAAGTGATGATCTTGCTAAGATGGGTCGAATTGAAACTAGAACCGCTGTTTGGCTGCCTTCGGCTCCACATGATATACCTAGATTCTATAAGGAGGATTGTAATTTGGATGATTAAGTAATATAAATCACTGTTTCGCAAAAAAACGGCCATAAGCAGTGTTGTCTGTATATTGTAGTGAATGTACAATTGTAATTTATATTCTTATAATTTTCTCAATGAGCATTCCGTTCAATCGTGAAAAAAGTTCAGACATGTATACACGCTTGTTAGCCCGAGTGGTCGTCTCGAACAAACACTACTGGTGGCCGACTTGGAGCCAAACTGAAGCATTTCTGCCTCACATTTTTAAACAAGAAAATTTTCCAAGATCATCTGAACCAACAAAGCTCCATGTAGAAAGGCTGGTCCTGGATAAACTAGAGTACACAAACTCCAAATAAAAAACTTAAATCTAACATGTTCACAACTTCAAGCTTCAGGGATGATCTAGTACTGAAGTACTGAACTTAATTCCTCATAATACCAAGAACATAGAAAACAAAACTTTGTCATTTGCGCTAAGATTTAGTTAACCTTGGTTCTAAAAATGGATGCTGTGATGAGCTTTAAAAGATATTTAACACAGATAATTTGGCGAAATCATCCAGGACATTACTATCTGAGCAAAACAGGGAATTATCTGATTGCGACGGTATTTGCATGTGTGGACAAAATAAACGAATATCACGTAGACAGCGATTTGCCGTTAGAAGAGATCAAGGTAGCGAGCCAGCGCAATTCAATTACCGATCTTAACCGACTCCCACGTCACCACGACAGCGACAGAGAAGTCGACGGAAAAGCTTATGAACCAACCCCTCGGCGGTTGAAAAGAAGCAGCTGGACGTTAGCCAGAGTATGCAACTACGCACACATCTAGATACACTGGACGGCGTATAGGAATTTTTAGGCCAATATTTTACGCCTTCTCTGTGTTCTTCTATAATACTACTAGCTTGTTTGAACTTTGATCTTGTCGAGCACAAGGAACAGGTGTGGTTGTGTCTATTTTCCCGGCCGAAACCTCACGCCATCTGTCCAAATTTGACATCCTTGATAACTTGTCTTGCTCCTGTTAATCTTTCTATAGGATTAATTTACTTATTTACGCATCGAAAAGTGCAATTAAGTCAGATTGTGTCCGTGTTTGTCTGCTGAACTCCCATCAGATTAGACATGACCAAGCTACTCTAGTTAATGCCCGTTGAAGTCCTGGTAGTACCATTTATGCTACTACGAGTACTATATTAGTATGCATATTTGACATTGACCTATTCTCGCGCCTTGCTCGATCCAACTTGCTCATGGTAAAGCAGGCTTTTGTGATGGATATATAACTCTTGCTTTGCTTGGACTCGACATGTCCACTACCCCTGCACTCAACCAAGTTTCTAAGTTTGGACCGTGGGAACAAAGAACAGCATACGCAAGTGCGAAGGTCAGCTGCCGCACTCGCTTACTACCTATCGTAGACGTCGACTTCCATCCTTCCGTTAGTTGACTAGTGAGGAGAGATGGGAAACGATTAAAAGAATAGGGACAGTCTCTAAACTTGTGGGAGTACCCTCTAAAACATAGTGTTGAAACATCTGTGCTTCGGTATCCCCTCTGAGGGCAATCGAAGAGAAAAACCGGGTCTGGGCGGGGTTCAGGATGGTTGCTGGTTCATCACGGACCGGTGGAAGTCGTATTAGCCGGTCCGTATACGTGACCGTATACCCACTTGACGTATACGCACGAGTGTATCGATGTACGCACGAGTGTATCCATGTGCGGTCGTCATCCTCCCCCTTCGTATATAAGGAACAGCTGAACCGTCCGCCCCCCTTTGACGTTTCATTCCCCATCTGGATTTGACAAAAGATCTCACCTACCCACTCCCACCGCCCACACCCAGCACTAGCCACCGGGGTCGCCTCGCCGCATCAACCTCTCTCCAACTACGACGATGGAAGGCCGCGGCCGTGCCGTGTCCGCCGCGGATCTGCAGAAGAGGGAGGAGAAGGGCGAGGCCGTGGTGCACGAGGTGGAGGTGGCCGTTGTGGTTCCGGAGGAGGAGGCGGGGGTGGAGGTGATGGCGCCCGCTGCTGATCTGGAGCGGAAGCGGGCGAGGGAGGAGGATGTGGGGGGCTCTTCTTCTTGCAAGAGGAAGAAGGAGGCGAGAGACGAGCTGGAGGTGGTGCCGGAGGAGGGCGGTGCCGAGTCCGCTCTCGGTGCTGATCTGAATCAGGTGGTGTCGGAGGAGGACCCGGGCTGTCGTGGATCTGGTGGTGGGCGACGATATCCTGGCGGGCGGCGATCTCGTTGTGGCGGATGTGGGGGAGCAGGTGGCGGTGCAGGACGTGGAGGTCACTTCCGTGGTGGTGGCTGCCATGGCAGCTCCTGCCGTGGCGGTGCCTGGCGTCATGGAGCCTGCCATCGTGGAGCCTGGCATCGCGGAGCCTGCAGTGCATGTTGGCGAGTCTCAGGTGAGTTAAATTTGACGCTCTCTTTTAGATTGTAGGGTTCATATTTATGGTTTTGATTTGTACTTTGGTTTGTGGTTAGGGTTTTGATTTGTAGTTAGGTTTTGTACTTAGGCAGGGGCGAATCTACCGGCTATGCATCATTTTTCTAGATTGATTGAAACCATAGTTTTTCCCCTTCATCTTGTATTTATCTATTAGCCGCGTGATCCGGAATCGGTGATATGTTAGACGATGGAATTTCCTGTTGGAAGGAAATTGGTTGGATTGGATGAAAGTCAGATATTGTTAAATGATGTAATGTGATATATTTATCACTTAGGAGTTTACAGTTATTCTTAAAAATAGCGTTTGAAGGTTATTTTCGGCTATCTTTGCATTCACAGAGGAGCAAATCCCACTGTTGAACCATCAGTAATCATAATTTTCCAATTTACCGATAAACAAAAACTTTTTGATTATCCTATTTCCATATGTTGCTAGCTATCTAGTGTAGATACTTGTGATCTGTCTATGTAAAGTTAGATGAACTGCTGCTACAAACTTGATATAGCTAATCAACCATGTTGTTGAATTGTAGCTTGTTTTTTTGGATGTTGAATAGCCTACCTTTTAAGGTTATTGTACATCCCCTATATCTTTGGCATGTTTCCAAGTTTCTCTAGCTCACCATCTTGCTGTAAATCAATTCTTGGGTGTTTCTAGATTCCTTGTTTGTGTGTAGATGTAAAACCTTGCTTTCAAAGTCTCCTGTATGATGGCCAGTGTTGCTTATATGTTGTTCATGATGTTTTCTCTAGGTTGATGCCTAGATAAGTTGCATGGTGCTTGTGTGTTTCTACCACATGTCCTAGTTGTATCAAGTTTGTAGCAGCAGTGGTTTAATCATGTCCTAGTTGTATCATGTTGCATGGTGCTTATATGTTGTGATAAATAAGTTACCACATGTCCTAGTTTACTCTTTCCTAGTGGTTTGTTTCATATGATGCATGTTAATCCATCTTCAGCTAAATTTTGTGGGTTTTGAAGTGGAATATGTTATTGGTTTATTGCTTAAATCATGTGATTTTATCTATGGGCTTGTCAAGATTATCCTTTGATAGGAAATGCATATTGTTGACCAATTATGTCCATATATATTTGTGTTATCCATTTGTTTTTTTCATATATATAGTTTATTACAAAGTCTGAAACAATTAACTTTGCATCTGTTTGTTTTAATATGGATGTACAGTACATTGATCCATATGGTTTCCAGGAGGATGGAAGCCCACTTTCGGTGATACATTCAACTTTTTACATATTATATTACATTGCACATTCATTTTGTAATATTTTTTTTTGCATTTTGTAAGATTGAATGTTTGTTGTGTGCATTGTAGTTTGACCCCCAGGACAGTGATGAGTCTGTGGACAAGAGGAATGAAATTTCCTTCATTCAGAAGGAAGTGATCCAGCTGCTAGCAAACAACCGCGGTCCATATGTGGTGAACAACAGGTACAGGTGCCTATACCATCCTAGGAAGTCTAGGGGTGGGATGCTTGTGAACCTGCTACAGCACGTTCAGCAGCTCGCCATTGGCAGTTCGGATGCTCGTGAGAAGGCTCAGCATAAGGCTCTGTGGGAGGTGCTTGTCCAGGCAGACTTGGTGTAGTTGTTAGTTATTTGGAATGTTATGTATGGTATGTAAGAACATCTAGTCTATGTTTGCTAGTTCTGGACATGGTAGGTATGATCTTCTAGTGCACTTTCCTGTGATGAAGGTGCTCTTTTGCTTTGGATGTTGTGAACAATCTAACGTTTTAGTTATCTATGACGGTCTGAATCTGTGCTGTTAAAATGTGTGTGAAAATACCTTTTCGTTTGCACTTTTGCCATTATGTTTGAATTTGTTATTTGAAAAATATGTAATGTTTTTTGAGAAACACATATGAGTTTTGAAATCATTTGATTTGAATTGAACAGAAATTAGAATTGAAAAAACGAAAAACAAATAAGAGGAAAAAATAAATAAACGTACCGGATAACCAGGCCCAGCGAGACAATCTAAGCACTGGGCCAGCTCCCGTGCCCGTGGCAGCTCCGCATCGTGGTGGGCCGACAGTAAATCGGCCCGTTTACGCGTGCTGCCCGCGGTGCCGATGTGGGTGGGAGTTTTAGTCCCACCTCGCTAGTTGGAGGCGAGGAGGACCAGCTTATATACCCCGGTCGATGCTCACCCTCGAGCTCCTCTCAAAAAACAAATTCGATTCACCTGCTATCCTGCCCCTGTAATGGGTGACCTGCAGGGCCAGGCTGTACTACTCTGGTCTAGTTCGCTTGTAATGGGCTTGAGCTAGGCAAGTGTGTGGAACCCAACCTCCAGAGTGTCAAAAAAAATTTCATGATTTTTTTTTGCCAATTAATGTACTGCGTATGTCGGCCTAAACTGGGCCTTTAGGATTGTTTTCACATTTTTTTTAGTCATACGCGCAGCGACAAATATGAATTTTGAACAAGAAAACTTATAAATTTTGAACAAGCAAAAATTTGAACTAGAGCTACATAATTGAACAAGCGAACTTATAAATCTTGGCATGGCATACATTTCATCTTTTGGTGTCCGTCAGCAAGGATGTCTTTAAATACCATTTTCCATTTTAAAATTCAAAATTTAGCTATATTTTGTGAAGGAAGTACAAAATTTATAGTTGAAACCTTTGTTTCACCAGCATGTTTAGGTAGATGGGGACATTTGGTGGGAACATAACCACTTTGGTGGTCTTTAATTTCTATCTTGGTCAATTTGTACCACAAATCAAAGTTTGGTCAAATATGAGAAAACATGGAAAATTTGAACTATAGCTACACAATTGGAACCTGTAATATTTTGGGAAAAATTATTTTTAGGCCCACAGGATGTGGTTTAACCATGGATCTATTGGTAGATCAGCTAGGTTCATCCCTATGGCTACTCGGTGTTCGACGTAAAATTTAACCAGACTTTGACCGGGCAGTATAAAATCACAAAAATTTAAAAAATAGTGAAACCTTGTCCATTGGTCTTAGAATGTACCCTATTTAAGATGAAAAATATTAAACCTTGAGTTTGTGGAAGCAAAGATGAGTTTGTTGTCTCACTCTTGGTTCCAAGTGTGAGTCTCATGGGTGTGTACCCAAATTTCATAGGACATGGCCAGCTCCATGTCATACTTTCTCAGAATTGACTCAAACTTGGCAGGGAGGTGTGTCTTGGCATGGCATACATTTCATCTTTTGGTGTCTGTCAGCAAGGATGCCTTTAAATACCATTTTCCATTTTAAAATTCAAAATTTAGCTATACTTTGTGAAGGAAGTACAAAATTTATAGTTGAAACCTTTGTTTCACCAGCATGTTTAGGTAGATGGGGACATTTGGTGGGAAAATAACCACTTTGGTGGTCTTTAATTTCTATCTTGGTCAATTTGTACCACAAGTCAAAGTTTGGTCAAATATGAGAAAACATGGAAAATTTGAACTATAGCTACACAATTGGAACCTGTAATATTTTATGAAAAATCATTTTTAGGCCCACAGGATGTGGTTTAACCATGGATCTATTGGTAGATCAGCTAGGTTCATCCCTATGGCTACTCGGTGTTCGACGCAAAATTTGACCAGACTTTGACTTGGTAGTATAAAATCACAAAAATTCAAAAAATAGTGAAACCTTGTCCATTGGTCTTAGATTGTACCCTATTTAGAATAAAAAATATTAAACCTTGAGTTTGTGGAAGCAAAGATGAGTTTGTTGTCTCACTCTTGGTTCCAAGTGTGAGTCTCATGGGTGTGTACCCAAATTTCATAGGACATGGCCAGCTCCATGTCATACTTTCTCAGAATTGACTCAAACTTGGCAGGGAGGTGTGTCTTGGCATGGCATACATTTCATATTTTGGTGTCTGTCAGCAAGGATGCCTTTAAATACCATTTTCCATTTTAAAATTCAAAATTCAGCTATATTTTGTGAAGGAACTACAAAATTTATAGTTGAAACCTTTGTTTCACCAGCATGTTTAGGTAGATGGAGACATTTGGTGGGAACATAACCACTTTGGTGGTCTTTAATTTCTATCTTGGTCAATTTGTACCACAAGTCAAAGTTTGGTCAAATATGAGAAAATATGGAAAATTTGAACTATAGCTACACAATTGGAACCTGTAATATTTTGGGAAAAATCATTTTTAGGCCCACAGGATGTGGTTTAACCATGGATCTATTGGTAGATCAGCTAGGTTCATCCCTATGGCTACTCGGTGTTCGACGCAAAATTTGACCAGACTTTGACCTGGCAGTATAAAATCACAAAAATTCAGAAAATAGTGAAACCTTGTCCATTGGTCTTAGATTGTACCCTATTTAGAACGAAAAATATTAAACCTTGAGTTTGTGGAAGCAAAGATGAGTTTGTTGTCTCACTCTTGGTTCCAAGTGTGAGTTTCATGGGTGTGTACCCAAATTTCATAGGACATGGCCAGCTCCATGTCATACTTTCTCAGAATTGACTCAAACTTGGCAGGGAGGTGTGTCTTGGCATGGCATACATTTCATCTTTTGGTGTCTGTCAGCAAGGATGCCTTTAAATACCATTTTCCATTTTAAAATTCAAAATTCAGCTATATTTTGTGAAGTAAGTACAAAATTTATAGTTGAAACCTTTGTTTCACCAGCATGTTTAGGTAGATGGGGACATTTGGTGGGAACATAACCACTTTGGTGGTCTTTAATTTCTATCTTGGTCAATTTGTACCACAAGTCAAAGTTTGGTCAAATATGAGAAAACATGGAAAATTTGAACTATAGCTACACAATTGGAACCTGTAATATTTTGGGGAAAATTATTTTTAGGCCCATAGGATGTGGTTTAACCATGGATCTATTGGTAGATCATAAAGGATTATTTGGAAAAAATTATATGGGTTTGAATCATTTTAAATGTAACTTGGAAAAAGAGAAAATACCTAATCATAGATAAATATTAAATAACAAGAAAATTATAATTGAGTGGATTTAATAACACAGTAAAAAATAATATGAAACCTACTTAAAAGGTTTCGTAAAGGTTTAAAATCAAATTGAGTTTTGAAATCATTTGATTTGAATTGAAACAAAAATTAGAATTGAAAAAACGAAAAACAAATAAGAGGAAAAAAATAAATAAACATACCTGATAACCAGGCCCAGCGAGACAATATAAGCACTGGGCCATCTCCCGTGCCCATGGCAGCGTCGCATCCCGTGGGCGGCGATAAATCGGCTCGTGTCGCGTCTTGCCCTTGATCTTGGATGTGGGTGGGAGTTTTAGTCCCACCTCGCTAGTTGGAGGCGAGGAGGACCAGCTTATATACCCGGTCGATGCTCACCCTCGAGCTCCTCTCAAAAAACAAATCCGATTCACCCTTATATCGCCTGTAATGGGTGACCTCAGCCAGCTGTACTACCGGTCTAGTTCGCTTATAATGGGCTTGAGCTAGGCCAGTGTGTGGAACCCAACCTCCAGAGTGTCAATTTTTTTTTCATGTTTTTTTTGCCAATTAATGTACTGCGTACGTCGGCCTAAACTAGGACTTTAGGGTCGTTTTCACATTTTTTTATTCATACGCGCAGCGACGTGGTGAGTCAGATAGGCACGACCGCGTCGTGGCTACATCGTCGCCCTACCGTCGTCTTCTCTGTCCCAGTTTACAACCGTGTTTCGAGTTGACTCCTTCGAGGAGCGACCGTCTCTACCTTGCGACGACTCGGCGGAGTGCGCCATTCGTATAACGGCGGCGCGCGGGAGAAGTACAACGGCGACCGTCTCAGGTATGATCGCATGGATCTATGATCGCATGCACCCTATCGCTTTGTGCCTAGATCTATGATCATGCAGATCTATGATCGCATGGTTTCGCGGTGTGCAGAGAGGGGTTGGCGGGGCCAGGGGGACGTTTTGATCTATGGCAACGGAGGTAACATGGTAGGGTGCAGCGGTGGTGGGGATTACTAGGAGAGAGGCCGGGGTTTAGCCGCACTAATTCACGTAGATCTATGATCGCATGCCGGGAGTAAAGATCATGAGCAGCTGATTGAGTTGGGAGTCAAGCCTGACGACTCTTTTGGTTTTCCAATATGACCATGACGATAAGTTAGAACGAGCATACTTATTTTTTAAATTGGCATTGTTTACACTTGTTTTTAATGTAGACTTTTGTTCCATTTTTTCTTTATGCCAACAATTTCCTTTACATAGTATAAACACATGCATGCACTAACTTGACACTTGTTTTTTATTGTCATGTTGATTTTTCTTGCAGCGTGATGGAACTGGATGGTGATATTGCTTGCTCTGTTGAAACATGGTGTAGACTTGTGGGCAATTTTACAAGTCAACAACGTAGCAAATTTTTGAAATCAAATATGCGAAGTATGTTACAAATTCCACCAATTCGGATGCAAGTTGTCTTGCTGCAGTACATGTTTCACATTTATGATCATGACTCTAGCACTTTTGTCCTGCCTAATAAAGGCAAATTTGCATTGACTGCACAAGATGCAGAGTGCATTTATGGATTACGAAACTATGGTCATGCGCTAATCGTATAATTGATGAGGAAGGTGAAGACGGAAAGTCCCGTATTCCACCACATTTTCTCAGCGCAACTACTGGCAACATTGTTATTGAAGATTTAATAGCTGATATTGTCATGAGCAAAGCTACGGACGATGACTTCCTCCGCAAATCTGCCCTTATTCTCCTTGGTATAGTCCTGGCGCCTATGACTAAGAGGATTGTACCGAAGGATTATTGGGTACTAGTGGAGGACATAGACCGTATGTCCACCATTAATTGGAGTGAGTTCACGGTAGATCATCTCATGGTATACTTCAGGCTTGTAACTAGATATAAACAAATTAGGCAGTGGCCTAAGGGAAAATTGTCTTTAATACAGGTATTAAATCTGTTCTCAACATTATTTTTAATATGGTAGTCTTCTCATTTTATGATGCACTAACATTACACTTGGTTCACATGCAGTATGTTTATTGGGAGAAGGTCAAGCATGTAGATGATCCTTGTAGGATAAATCCAAGTTTGTCCTTGAGACCACTCATGCGTAATTGGACAGATGATGCTGCTAGGATCAGGGATACAATGGACTGTGATCATGGTCGGGGTGAAGGACCTATTCTGGTAACGATCCATGTTTCTAATATCATCTGTATATATATCATGTGGTTATGTTAACAAACTTACGCCTCTAATTTGATTAATAACATTGAGTTCTACTAATGTGTATGTATCAGGTTGAAGATAATATAACGTTGGAGTATAGGATTGAAATGCTAAATAAACCGGCGCCTGTTGTCAAGCCAAAGGCAAGTTCGCTAGGAAGGTCTGTGAGAAATTCAAACCAAAAATTACTAAAACATGCAGGAGAATCTTGAGTCTATGATGGAGCGAGTGATGGATCGAGTAATGGAGTGAACAATGAATATGATGGAGTCAACAATGGAGAAAATCGTCAAAAAATGATGGACTCATATGCACAGGTAATCACCATGTTATTGCATGTACTATTGGGAGTTTCTATTTTTATATCTGATAGCCTACGAGTATATTATATATTTCCATTTAATTTTTCAGGAACTAATTGTCAAGTTGAATAAAAATGGCATTATGTATAAAAGCAAAGAAGTTGAAAATGGAGATGACAACCTATCATTGAATAATGGATCCTCTAATACGGGAAAAGAATTTTGGTATGGGAAAGAGAGTGCAGGTGCTTATGCTGATCAGATTATTAAGGAAACTATTGATTCAATGAAACACACTGGGTTGAATGGTAATGCAACGCCCGACGATGGCGCACATAAGGATGGTTGTAAAGATGCAATAGGCAGCACACCTTCCAACCCAGAGTTAGTGCTTGATATTTCTACAAAAACCGTGTCAGACCTTCCATCGGAAATGTACGGAATTAGCAAAAATGGGAAATAGCTGGATGGAGCAACTGCGTCAGACGATTCCAACAGCATCGATAGTAAGTTGGACGTTAACAATGAGCCGGAACAAGGTTTGGGGAAACGTAATCGCAAAATTTCTATAAAACTTGAAGGTTTCGTGGGATATGAGACCCCCAAACGTCGTGCACTTAAGAAAGGTACTCCCTCAGGTTCAGTTTACACGACACCTTTTATTTTTCATGAAGTTTCACTAGGAATGCTGGTTTAGGCGCATAGCCATTTATTACTGAATAATTGTGGCGTTTTAGCCTAGTACTCCCTCCGCTCCGGATTAAAGGGCCCCTAGTGATTTTGGGGTTGTTCCGAATTGTATTGCATGGAAGGCCAGAAAAAAATTAATTAGCTAAGTTATTATCCTCCTAAAAACGCTCCCGTCCTCTTCTTTTGAACTCGAGCATGCATTGCCAGCATGCAGAGGTGGAAACTATCGCATGCAATGTGAGAAATCAAGCGAGCATGCAACACACTATATTTACACGAGCATGCATTGTATGTGTACCTACTAATTACATCTGTATGTAGTTCTAACGAGTTTTTTTTAACCATTTTCGTAGGATTATTTGTAAACCAAGATGATGATACACGAGTCCTGAGTGCTAAGCAAATACAAGCAGCCGTGACATTGGTTGAAAACCCATGTAAGGATGAATCGAATGGTAAAAATGTTGTTTACCAACATGCAAATGGAATTATGTTGAATTCATTAAAGCTTAAAGATGTGTTGGACCATGAGTGGGTTAGCGATCGTGTAAGTTCTACTGTGTTATGATTATTTTATATCATGCTAATACATAATAATGTTACCACTCTGATAAAATTAATTCCTCTTATGGTTACAGTTAATAGACAGTTACATTGGAGATTTGTCACTTCGTGTGGGACATGACCGGTACCTTTTCAGTGCATTAAGAACAACGTTTCTTGTGAATAAGGGTACAACTTTGGAAGAAGCGAAAAAATCCAAGCATAACATGGA
The DNA here is from genome assembly GCA_030063025.1 of Avena longiglumis. Lineage (NCBI taxonomy): Eukaryota > Viridiplantae > Streptophyta > Magnoliopsida > Poales > Poaceae > Avena > Avena longiglumis. Next base: position 482,505,018 of record CP125976.1, read on the forward strand.
CTTCACTATGTCCAAAAGTGGCTTAATTGGAAGAGTCATGGATGAATATTTCTTGCGAAATAAGGTAATTAGAACGTACATCATTTGTATGTTGAAAAGTGTTTTGTTGATTACATTCTTCAATTTATGTAGGTATATTTCCCTCTAAATATAAATGACGCATTGACTGACGAGTCATGCACATACCGAAACAAGAATTTCAAGTTCTCGATTCTTTGTACTCTTTATCTACAACGAAGAAAATAATTGAAACAATGGTAATTTATTCTCTTAACTTTATCATGTACTATCTTAATACTTGTGTACATTACAATAATTTTTGTATTTTTCAGAGATATCAAATAGCGTATGACATAAAACAAACTAACATGATTACAAAATCACAATACCCCAACGTATCAAAATGGCCTATAAAACGTTATGAATTGGCTCGGCAAAGAGATGGGTGAGTTTAGTTTACTTTTGTTTGCCTTGTATATTTCATGTTATCCATCATGCAAAATAAAATTAGTTCTTGTGCTGGGTCCCAGAAATTCATGTGGCTTATTTGTGTTAGAGTGTATGGAACACTGGGATGGTGATAAAATGACTAGGGAAATTTCGCAGGTTTGCATATTCTTTTAACTATCACTACCCGACCAGCTGTACCAAAAATATTTGTACTTACTTAGATTTGTCAATGCAGTCCTCAGTGAATGATAACAAAGATCAAGGTTGCTCAGGTTGTTCTCCCCTTCAAACATCTGCACCGCCGTAACCAAGGTTCTTGAGGCGGAACACATGAAAACCGAGGAACGAATTATGGCTTGTAGGTTGGGTTTTAGTCCCGTAGAAGGTTTCCCACCCTACAGGTTTTTGTTTCTATGTTAACATGACATGCTTGTAAAATATCTTGAATATTTTGGATTTATACTCAATATTTTGTGTTTATTACTCCTGGTGTGAACATATTCAATATTTTGTGTTTATTACTCCTGGTATAAACATATTCAATATTTTGTGTTTATTAGTCCATGTTTCAACAAACGGCACCGGAATCGAGAGCCTACAACCCATATACTACATCAAATATTGCATCTAAACAAGTTGCTACAAGCCAAAACACCGCAACAATCGAGACAGATTCAGGGCCCGCTGTCCTCTGCCGGTCCCCTCCGTGTCGTGTTGCGTGCCACCTCCAGCGTCTGCTACGACTCGGTGTCCCTCGGTGCGACGCCTCCCTCCTCTCCACTGGATGAGGGGGAGTGCCTCCACGTCACCTCGGTCCCCGATTCTCGCCTCCTCTCCACGGTCCCCCACCTAGCGATGCAAGTGGGATGGGACTTCCCACAAGTCCCGCCTCCCGTCCCGCCGCTGGAGCACGATTATTATGTCCATGGGATCCCGCTAAGCGTCGGAGGGATCAGCTCTTGCATCGCTACCCCCACCGTACGTCGCCAGGGCCTCTAGGGTGCACTCTGTCCCCGCATCGTATGTCGCCACATGCGGGGCCGACGCAGCAGACGAGGGGGACACGGAAAATTCTATCTGCCGCGGTGCCACGGCACAGAAAAGGCTGTTTTTTCTGCCGCGACATGGCTGCCTGGTTTTTCTGCCACGACAAATTTACACATCAAGTTATCATCATTGTTTTTTTTGAAAACTTTAGCAACAACCATTCATACATAGCCATTGTTTTCTTCAAAACGGATTGCAACATTAATCCAGCTTAATTTCATGATAACCAATAAAGATAAATAAACATAATACCCACATGTCACTATTATGTCCCTAATCAAGCATTACAACCAATCAAGATAACCAAACAACGTTCTCATAAACAAGATAAAATTCTCAACTACTGTTTATGATCTTTTTCACTTCTGGATAATCATGATGATGAGATCCCACTCGTCAGCATACTTTGTTACTGCTGCTCACGTCGAACTAACATTTCTGCAATATACCTGCAGATTACAAACACAAAAATCATAATAATTAATGCCAAAATTAAATATAGTGGTTACTTGTGATGGAGTTTGCATTTCATACTATTTTTGTTGTGTCCAGGCGTTTTGCAAACGCTACACAACTTTAACCGCTTTTTCTCATCATACCCGAGTGGTCTACCGTTTTTACTCACAACATTGCTCTTTCTTTTATTCTTTCCCTTCGGAGCACCTTTTGTGTTGACTTTAGAAGGATCACCTATTGGAGTAGTTGCACTTGCAGAAGGTCCTCCATCAGTATTAGTGGAATTTCTTGGACCACGTACTTCTGCATCGTACGCCACTTTTTTCGATATAACTTCCTGGTACAAGGTCTTTATTTGTTTGTACAACTCAGGATTATTGCAGGCTACATGTAATGCTTCAGACGACATCACCGAGCTCGAATACCGACTCCTCCTCGCAACAAATCCCCACCAAACAGATCGCTTCAGGCCTCGAAGGTAACCCACTTGGAATTTTTGAGAATCGTGCAAGAACAATACACCTTGGTAATTCAACCAATTTCAGCTCGTCAACACAACAGAATATGTTTGCAAGGAATTCCTCGTACCATCCTCCGCAATTGCAATCTAATCTTTGTGCTGGATTGTTTGGTGTATAGTCCACGAAAAATTATGGCGTCGGTTATTTGACCATGCCACAAGATACCTTACGAATCTTCTATTCCCACACTTTTTCTACAGTCGTCATGCCTTCAATCTTACGAAGATCATCTGCAAGATATAAAAATTAGCTGGGGTGAATGTGCTGGCCATTGCTAACTCAATTTGCTTCCATTTGGTAACAATCACGGGCATAGTCTGAAGTCGCAGTCATCTCGCGCCTCTGCTTCCGGATACGACAATGGCATTCTCATAGTGCAAAATTAAATCCACAAGCGTCATCCCATAATCGAGGTGAAGATGAAGGACGAGTTGAGACTTTCACTCGCTGGTTGCTTTTCATCCTTAGCCAAAATCCATCTGCAAGGTAAGCAGCCCATAGGTGCTTCTTCTTGTACATTCTATTTAGCCACGGTTTTGTCTTATCTGGTCGCCATTTTCTCACATGCGCCATCCTTCCTCAAACTTGGCCTTCGTGGTGGAGTAATATAATAGAGACCAAACTCGCAATGATTTGGAACTTAGGTGCTTGCATGCTCTTTTCAATGTGCCATGTACAAATACGGTGCCACACGTCGGTAATACACTTCAGACGCTTCTCATCATCAGCATCCATCCGTGATTATAGACCGTGGCCTCTTGACACATTGCTTTCAAAAATTTTTTCAGAGCCAAGCATAAGTATCCTCGGTCTCGTTTGATATGATGGCACATCCGAATACGGAGTCTTCTGTGATTGTTCAGCCGACAAACGGAACAAAAGGCATACCGACGATTCATCTTGTAGGTCTGTCAAACACCAAAACGCCACCATAATCTTGGTAGTCCCGACGTGGTGAGAATCACACCGGAAGAGACATTTCAAACGTCCCTTATTGTCAAGGTGATGATCATAAAAAAGTCGAGGTCCTTTTCCTTCCTTTGCATAATGCCGATGGCCGTGGCCGCATCGCCGCTTGAAAGTAGCTTCCTTTTCTCTCCGCACACATGTTATACAAATCCTTCCTCGTGAATCCAACTTGATTGTATCTACCGTACTTGCGATGAAAGAACTCATGATCATATGCTTTATAATCCCACTAGCTGCCATTTCTAATATCTCGCTCTTTGGAAATCTTTGATCTTCCTATGAGACCAAAGAAAAGGCACCTCATCGGTCTAGCTAAAATATGATTGTGCTTGTCATCAAACTTCTCAACACATCAAACACCTTTAGATTTATCTAGCTTCACGACCATTCTGTGCATCCACAACGAGATTCGCTCGGCTTGTATTTTCTGCCTTCCAAAGGCAAGTATTTGCTACTACGTTTCCCTTCCCTGGAGCATACGAACTGCCTCTTACGTATATCATGCGATGCATTTTTATTTTCCTTATACCTGCCCTTTCTTATGCTGAATTCATGGTCTTTAGCATAACGGTTGTAAAAATAATAAGCCGCAGGTTCAGAAACAAAAGTCATATCCATTATTTTCCAATACTTCTCCCGCTCATCACCTGGATGCCCGATATCCCTGTCACATTCCCCCTTATATTCTTTCTCTTTAAGAACATTCCCAAACACCTACAAATCCATAACATATAACACATAAGTTATTAGTACAATGGTACAACTTGGGTATATATATCACATAAAATATGAAACACATATCTCAACATTATCACATGTCTCCAAGTCTGAATCACCATAGTAGTCAAAACTTTTATCACTCCCAACTATTAACTGAACAATTCAATACGAAAATAATAGTAAGTTCTATTTTCATGCAACTAATTTCATCCACATATATACCTACAATAATGCACATACCTTATTCACATACTTCTCCTCATTAGCAACTTCTAACTCAATCTACACAACACAAATGAAAATGAACATAATTTTATTTTGTTGTCTTCATTGCAATTACTAGTACACCACATAAAATTAAGGCCACTCACATTTTCGTCTGATGCATCATCAAGATGGACGTGCCCATCTACATGAGAATATGATCCATGGTGGTCAGAGGACTCGGAATCTGATCCATGGTGGTGAGAGGACTCGGCCTCATTGTCCAAGTACTCGTCATCTTCTTCCATCATACTTGAACCACTGCTATCCACCATTATCTGCAACCACTAGAAACCATGAGAGTCGGAATTATCTTACGACAACACGGAGGAGTAGGAGGAGGAGCCGTCACCGAACCCTAGAAGGCGACGATATCTCACCTCTGACGCGTACTAGGTCCAGATCGTCTCCGATCTGGAAATGCTGCGATCTAGACTCGTACGATCTGGAAGTGCTGCGATCTAGACTCGTACGATCTGGAGGTGCTCCGATCTTGATTTTTTCTAGAGGACAGGAGCGGCGATGAGGTCTGTCCCGCGTCTTAGGGTGCCGCCGTGTCTACGGGAGAGAGGAGCGGCAATGAGGTGCGATCTCGTCGGCTGCTAGGGTTACGCCGCCGGTCGGATCGCCGTGAATCTCACGTGGGACCTAAACCGGCTGCGTAGAGGTTCTGAGTAACAGCACCTCGACCTAAACTTTTTTTTCCCCTAAACACACCCTATACAAAACGGATACGTACACCGATACAAAAAACATACACCGCTAAACCGGCTCCTAAACTAACCCGGGACATGCCGTCGAACCACTCAGACCCGGTTTTTCTCTTCGATTGCCCTCAGGGGGGTCTACCGAAGCAAGCCTCGTGTTGAAATAACAAAGTGAATCCATCGAGCAAAAAAGAAAAGTAAAGAGAACCTCCCTCCTTAGTTCAGATCGGCTGGCCAGTGCGTCCGCCGCTGTATACATTTACGTAGTACCTTTTTTTAGCGTCATCTGCTTCGAAATAGGCATTGCATAATTATTGATTGAGACCAAACATTGCATAATTATTGATCGAGACCCGAATCTGGTCGATATTTTGTTGGTCTCTGATCTTTTGCATGCGTCACTGTCCTTCGAAGAAGTAATTCTTATCGGTTTTATCATGTACTCCCTTCGTTTGGAAATATAAGATGTTTTAGATTTGTGAAGAAGATGTTCTAGACACAACTTATACACTAAAGGTTGTCTAAATACATCTCCTTCACAAATCTAAAACATCTTATATTTCTAAACGGAGGGAGTATGTAGTAGTTCTATTGAAACTTGGAGCTTTCTCCGTATCTTAGGAAGCACTAGCACATACATTTGAGAAAATGACAAAAAAAATTAGAAACTTGGAGCTTTCTTGGAATCTTAGGAGGCACATACATTTCCAAGTGCCAGAGTTCTAAAAAGTGCGATTAGTCCCCTAAGGGAGGTGGCTTAGTTGGAGCTCTTTGGTTACTTGTGGGCTTTTATCTAAACTCTTCTCTAATAAGAGGAGCATTAGCTAGTGCGCTCTGTTTTACCTCACTGCCACTGGTCACTAATTGCAAAGAATTAACAAAAAATAATCTCCAATCACCTTAATGTATTAGTCTGCATGCTCTGTTCGACTTATTCCAATGGATAACATGATAACAAACTTGCTGGTGATAGCTCTCTCTAGCAACATGTACAGAAGAGAAATGATCAAAAAACATCAACAAATACATTATAAAATCAACATTACTATAGCTTGGACTAAACCAAAATGCATGTTAGTTATAAACGGAAATTTCCGAGTTGGGCCTCTCCTTCGACTATAAACATGACCAAACCCCCAAACACTAGCCCATATATAACCCAACGACTCAGTATTCTCTGGACAATGAAAAAAAACTTTGCTATGGATCCGCCACGGATGGGTATGGTGCTCAGGATGTAAGTGGGACTCGATGCGAAAGCCCGCATATGTGCCGCATAAGCCCGCGACAGTTATGTGGCACGCCGCGACAACCCATTAAGCACTGATTGCATTTATGCGACGCCCGCATTTATCCGTATAGGCCCCCCGATGACCATCCCGGAGAGAGAAGGGGACGCATGCCAACTTGGATTGGATCACCGGAGAGAACTTGGAATGGATAGCTGCAGAGATTCCCTTGTACGTGTCGTAGAGGTAAGCATCCTACGTCAGGTTAGTCTTGTACCAAAGCAAAACTAATCAAGTCCTGATTCAGCCTTTTCTTCCTACCCATCTTTAATTCCCAGCCGCACCTCTTCCATCCCGGCCACAATCGCCGGATTTGGGCTGCCCTCGTACGATCCCGGCTGAAATCCAACCCGATGGCTGTCTCGTTCGCGCCGATCTAGCCGGTTGCTGCAATCTGCGCAAAGCAAGCTAAGAGAGGAATGATTTATCTGGGTTAGGTTGTTACAGCGGGCAGCCGTAAAATTTCCGCTTACTTTCATCTCCTGCCTGCGGGTGTCCGTGTACAAGTTTATGTGGGGCGGGCCATGCGGCGCCACGGATGTCCCGCGTCCGCTTGCAGTCCAATATGGTGCTCACGTGAACCGAGGCATACCCGGATGGCTCGGTAGTGCTGATACTACCCAGCCCGTCCGCGTTCGAGCCTCCGCGCTCGCTAGCGTGGGTTGTACACACAATTACCTCTATCAGTACCAGCGCTGCGGGTTTCTTCCCCGTACGGCCACCCATTTTTAATATGGTGCTCACTCGCGAGGGTTGGAGGCCCACAAATGAAGAAGGGGACACAATACATGGGATGTGACACGTACGTCTGCCATAGTTATCGACTAATTCGGGTCGTTCTGCACCCGATGTTGAGCCTCTCTGGACTGGAAGACGGGAAGAGCATGCCGCGTGCAAAGCGGGTTAAGGGATGAAAAAAAAGAGCATGTCACAGACAACATTTTGTGTTTAGGAAAACAATGTTTACAATTTATATTAGAGAAAAACAACATTCAAATAAGGAAATGCTTTAACCCAACCGTGGGTGGTGCAGCCAGTTTAGTCACTCCACACGTGCCTCTTCCTCTGTTTTCTCTCTCTCCCCACGAGCCCTCCTCCCTCTATGTGTCTCCTTCGTCTCTTTCTTGAAATCCTCTCCACCAAAGCACCCTTAAATCATCGATCTTCTGGCTCTCCTCCTTGCCCTCCTCTCTAGGGGAGGTCTAACTCGTGCCCAAGGGTGCTTGCCATGGGGGTAGTTTTTTTCCAGTTAGACGAGCCTGGATGTCTCTCTCCCTCTCCCGTCCGAAGCAGAGGGGCGATTTTTTACATCTCCTGGCCGATCCACCTCTATGCCGCCGTTGCGCCGGATCCCTCGTCCTCTGTCTGCCGCTTTGGCAGCGGGAGGGCGGTGGTTCCTCGTCTCGCGGATGTAAATAGTGTAGGGTCTGTAGAGTTACCGGCCGGCGGCGACGAGGAGGTGGTGGAGTCGCCGGTGTGGTTTTTGTTGCAGGTGCGCGTCCCCTTTGACTCCGGCGCTCGGTGGAGCTCCGTGGTGGTGCGCCTGCTTCCCCAGCACTCGCGAATCGACGGATTTGTGTTGTGCTTCCAACCCCTGCCAGATCCCGCGGGGCGGCGGATCTGGGATGTGAAGATCTCGAAGATGACGACATGGTGGTTCGCGGTGGAGCCGATGATCCTGGGCGTTACCTCTCTGGAGGCGGTGAATGAGGGACTTCCCGGTTGCCGCGGGGATGCTTTCATCGATCCAAGGCGCATGGACGGGCACAGGCGGCGGTGCATCTTCCTCTCGTTCGGGATGCCGGCGATGTTGGAGCTCAGAAGGACCCCATTGTAATATCTTCTGTTTTCTGGGATTTTCTGTAAGACCGAATTATCTATGAAATCGTTATCTTCTCGCAAAAAAATGGCGGTGGGTGAAATATTTACAACAAGGGCCTCAAAGATAAATATAGAGTAAATATGCCTCTAATAAGTGCAAGAAACACCCTAACGAGGATCGCATAAACGCGATCGGATCCAAACTCGCCGCCGACGACCGGGGACCTCCATGCGCGGCCACCACTGCTACCACCGGGAATGAAACCACTTGGGGGAGCAGCGGCGATGATCACCTCGCCAGGATCCAATAGACCTTCCACTTTGGAGGAAGAAGATGCTCGAGCTTTGCTAGCTGAGCGCAGCAGGCTCACCCTTGTGACCGCAGGAAGCAGCAGCTCGCCTTGCCGTTGTTGAGAAGCTGCTGCAGAGGGCGCAGGCTCCAGGGACCCTCGGTGCCACCTCCAAGAACTAGTAGCCTCACTAGTGTCGACCTCTTATTCCTCGCCACCACGGCCGTCCGAGAAGAAGGACGACAGAGCGGAGCCGCCGAGCAGATGGAGATGGCACTAGGCACGACATCTTGAAGGAGCGGTAGAGCAGGTCTCGCAGCCCCCTTTCCCTTGCCTCCACGGCAGGTCAGAAGGAGAGCGACAACACCGTTCGCCCAACTCCACGGAAAGGAGTGCCCGCCAAGACATTGCTTCACCTCGCCACCACTGCCGGCCAGAAGCAAACACACAACACCGTCCCACTACGCCTCAAGAACACCAGGATACAAGGAAGATTTATTTGAGACTGTCATGCTCGCCAACGCCGTCACTAGCTCCAGCCATCTAAGCAGAGGGACCGCAGGGCAAGGCCCTAATCTCCAGATCTACCTGCCAAGATCTTGGAGAAAACAGCCACCGGCAAGAAGCCCACAACTAGCAAACAAGCTAAAAACCTAATCCTATCTACTCCTGCGCCAACTCCCGGCCACCACTCACCGTCTAGTCCGGCGAGGGCGCCATAAGAGGGGCCCGACCGCGGGAGGAAGACGACCTACTCCTACCAAGCTATAGGGAGAAGTCAAAACTATGAGGAATGTATTTGGGTGGCCGGTGACGACAAAGCTCCTATGAGCCGGTTCCATCCTCCGCGAGGTCAGTGCCTCCAAGGTGGAGGTAAGGTTTTTGGTCAACTTTCAATGTTACAAAGGATGTTGCGATTTGCTGGAAGCTCGCCCTTTTTTGTTGTGTACCCACGTGTAAATGCTTCAATGTTTTGTGAGCGTATGGCACAAAGAGTTTTCTCAAATGTTGTAAATTCGTTATGACTTGTTGGATAAGTTGAGCACATATGTTAGATGTGTTTTATTTTTGGCAAATAACAACATATGTTTACATTTTGCTGCAAATGAGTTGAGGATTTATTTTTGTTTTTTCTACATGAGTGTGTTCAAAATGTTTCAACGGTGACATGCTTTTTTTTATCATTTTACGGCAACCAAATACTTAAGGGTTTGTTACACTTGCTTTGTCTTTTTGCTACATAGGGGCATTCAAAATGTTTGCAATATTTTTTGTCAACTTTTACCTACTAGGGGAAAAATGTTGCAATCCATGTTATATACACACATAAAATTTATAACCTACAAAATATTTTCATTGAGACGATCGGATGTCTCAAAGAGGAGCCCACCGATTTCCTCCACAATGGTCGGATGTATCAAAGGGGAGCCGACTGATTTTGACGTGAAATCAGTCGGCTGATTTGTATGCTCGTCTTGCTCGCGCTCGCTAAAGGGTGACTGAGTGATAATGGGGGACGCATATTTTCTGACTTTAGAGGCAAAATTAGGGCACACCTCGATCCCTGGTCCGACGAATGGACTTGGCCCACTTACCTTGCGAGTTTCTTGGATCGCTCCTCCATCGTTTGGATTTTTTCAACAAGTTTTTGTCTCTTCGCTCCCACTCACGTTGTTCTATTCAACGGTTCATTCCCTTTGAACCACTGCTTGTTCATTGTAAAATTTTCTAAATCCAATACCAACGAGTGAATCCTCTGGCCCCATAGCAAAATGTTATATACTGGAATTTTAGCGGATTGTCAAATTAAGAACATCTATCTTGTTTTTTTTGCGGGTAACATCTATCTTGTTTGAATGTATTATAACAATAATATTTGCTTCATTTGAACGGTTTTAAAAAGGAACATTTAGCTTATTTGAACGATTTTTCAACAAGAATATTTACCTCAATTGAACGGTTTTCAATAAGAACATTTATCTTATTTGACCGATGTTTCAAATAAGAATATTTACCTCATTTGAATTTTTTTCAATCCGAACTATGACCTTATTTAAACGCTTTTTCAAATAGGAACATTTATCATATTTGAATGAATTTTTAACATAACTTTTGAACATTTTTAATAAGAACATTTTTCTTATTTGAAAAACAAAATTTACCAATATTTTCTCCACAAAATGAACATTTGTGTTACATTCTTCTGACCATGAACAATTTATTAAATGTCTTGTACATTATTTTCATCACCCCGTAAACACTTTTGTGGACCCATGCACCATTTTTGCGAACTTATGAACATTTATTGAGTCTGTGAAGGTACTTTATTTTTGAAATGTACATTTTTCTAAAGCCAAAAGCATTTTATATAGTATATTTAAAAATAATAAAGAAACATAAAAGAAGGAAAAAAATTAAAGAAAAGAGGAAAGAAAAACAAAGACTAAAAAAAGAAGAAAATAAAAAATAAAAAACAAGTAGAAAGAAAAATGAAATAAAAATAATAAGAAAATAAACCAAGAAAAAAAAGGAAAAATAAGAATTTTAAAATAGGAAAACAAAAGGTAAAAGAAACCTTGAGAAGTGATTATTGGTTTGAAGCGCCTAATGCATCAAGAGTGGCACGTGAGAAAAGACCAACAAAGTAGTGGGGTGTAAAAAGGATTGGCTCATATTGTAACGAGGGGTGCGCGTCCTTCAACTGTTAGTGACGGCCCAACTAGGCTAGTTTTGCTTATGTGTGCCATTAGGTCGCGTCCTTCAAAGAGTGGTGGTGCCCCATCTTGCACAATCTGATACCAAAAGCCCATTTGCGAGTAAACCATAAGCCTTAGGTGTCAGCTGAGTCACGAAGACCGCGAGCGCTCCCGATATACCTGTAAGTGGGTACGCCCACGACTGTCCCTCAGCTTGCCGCTAATTCCTTTTTAATTAAGTCGGACTTTGATTACGCCTACTTAATTCCCATCTACTACCCATGGCGTTCGCCAAATCCTGATTAAACCCACCAACCAGGCACACCTCTACCAACATATCAGTCGCGCGCGAGGAAAACTAGCCTATGAATCCAGAGCACACGCGGAAAACCAGTCCATGAATCCAAAGCACATGCGTCAAGAACACCACTCATGGCCGGCCTGCCTCCTGCTGCACCACCAATACCAAACCCAACAAGTCGCCACGGCCATCTGCTCATCCTCCTATGCTGCTGGTGCTCGCGGCAGCGGTGCTCCCGCCTCCAGACGCGCTCGCGGTAGGTAGACTCTGTCTGGCAGAGTGTTGGGCTTCCTCTGAGCATCTTTTGCCCGGACACGGTGTTCGTCGGCGCCTTCATCATTGTCTTCTGTACTTCTGAGCGGCAGCCATGGCCGTCCATTGGGAGCGTGGAAACGAGCGGTTCCTTTTCGTTTTGTAGATGGCGGGGTCTCTGTCCTAAGTGGACGAGATAGATGGACTTAGAGCATGAGCATTGGTTTAGACAGGTAATATCTATAATATAATTTATAGATAATATTATAGACAACTTGTACAACAGTCTGTCTATAACATATCTATTTTTAACAATATTCATGTGGGTATAAGTTACAGACACCACTTATATACAATAACAAAATTATCGTCTATAAGCTGTCTGTAAGATTTTTATAGACTGTCTAGAACTTTATAGACAACCCCACTCTCTCTCCTCTTCATACCATCAAAATCACTTATAACCTTTTCTTACAGACAGCTTAGTCAGCACTACTGTACATGCCCTTACGCTGGACAAATAGGTCACCGTGGCGGCCCACCAACAAACGTGCTCTCCCAGCGGACGCTCATAGACACGATCAGGGACGGAGCCAGCTTCTCACCTTGAGGGGGCCAAAACTGACATGAGGGGGACAGACTTGGCTAAATCAATAAGAAATTAGAGTTTAATTGAGTAGAGTTCTTCACAAAATTCAAACCATGGGGGTGGCTAAGTCCCCCTCGTCTCCCCTTTGATACAAATCAGCCTGTAGGTGGACATCCACAATGGTAAGCTGATTTCCCCCACAATGGTAGGTGGACATCCCGATCCCACCTACAGCCTGACCTCCCGGTGTCCCAAGGGCAGATTCGATGAAGATATTGGCGTTCAGCTTCATGTCGTTGTCATGGCCATGAAGCTCCAGGCGCGTGTGCAGCCAATGCCCTGGCCCTCCCGGCGTATGCATCGCTGCAATTGCTTAGGTGATAATCTGGCAGTTATTAAGTGATAATTTGTCAATTTGTTAGCAAGATAGTTAACCTGGATGAATTCCATGCCTAGGCCGGCAATTGCTAAGCCATAACCTGGTACTAGCTAAGTGATAATCTACCGACTGCCATGAGGCCAACCTGGTAGTAGCATCTTGAATATCAGCGACCGGTGCGTTACACATAGAGTTTTCCTCTCCCCCTCTCCTAAGTCTCATGTGTTTCGTATCTTTTGGAAAATTTATGGAGTACCAAATTGAATATGGCAACTAAGTCTAATTAATCAAACAGTTAAACGTAATTAATCTGGCAGCTAGGTCTGGATTGATATGTTCATTGTTGTGAATTTGGTGGTTAGACCTAATTAATCAGGCAACTCTACCTAATTAATATGGCAGTTACGGTAACATCTGACCCGTCAACTAGGCCTAGTTAACCTCTTAATTGGTAATTGGGCAACCAATTCTAAATCTGGCAATTAGGGAGTTGAATCTGACAGTTAAGAATAATTAATCGTGCAATTAGAAATCTCCGAGTAAGATGTAATTTGTAGTGACATGAGCTAATAGTTCTATTTTCTGTAGTGACTCGTGAGTGAACTATGCTAAAATGACCATCTGCAGGGTGACAATTTTTTCGTCAGCTCCTTTGCATGTATCTGAGTGGACACTGTTGGAGATATGCCCAAGAGGCAATAAAGTGGTTATTATCATATCTTCACACTTATGATAAATGTTTACATACCATGCTGTAATTGTATTAACCGGAAACATTAATACTTGTGTGATTTGTAAACTAAAATAAGAGTCCCTAGTAAAGCCTCTTGTTAAACTAGCTTGTTGGTTAATATATGATCATGGTTTCCTGATCATGAACATAGAGATGTTATTAACAACAGGATCATATCATTAGGAGAATGATGTGATGGACATACTCCTATAGATAAGCGTAGCATAAAGATCAAGTCATTTAAATAGTTCAATTGCTATATGCTTTACGATACATAGTAACCTAATTCCTTCGACCATGAGATCATGCATATCACCTTTCTTTGGATGGATGCTTTGATGACATCAAACACCACCGTAATTGGGTGGCTATAAAGGTGGCATTGAGTGTTCGGAAAGTATTGGTTGAAACACATGGATCAAGAGTGGGATTTGTCCATCCATATGACGGATAGATATACCAGGCCCTCTCGGTGGAATGTCATCCAATTAGCTTGCAAGCATGTGGCGGCTCACAAGGGATCACATATCAGGAGCGAGAAAAGTACTTATCAAGCGAGGTTGAACTAGGTATGCGAGATCTGGCGATCATAACCTCGGATAAGTAAACTATCGTGAGACAAAGGAAATTGGTATCGTATGTAAGTGGTTCATTCGATCGCAGTAATCGTAGAAATATGTGAGCCATATGAATTTTCAGATTCCTCTATTGGTTATTGTTCGAGAAGTGTCTCGATCATGTCGCATAATTCACGAACCGTGAGACACACTTAAGGATTCGACGTTGTTTGAGTAGTTATGGTATTATGAGAAAGAGACGAATGTTGTTCGAGTCTCGGATGGGATCCGGGATATCACGAGGTGATCCGGAATGGTCGGAGAATAAGATTCATATAAGGAAAGTGTTTGAGTTCGGAATGATTAGGTGTTTTCATCGGAATGTTCTAGAAGGTTCCGGATTGTCCGGCACTCGGGAGGGTACATGAATGTGTCATTACATATTGAATGATTGCATCATGTACTAAGTGTTCTTGTTGTTCCAAAACTGAAAGTCAAACTGCCGGTTTGAAAGTCAAGCAGCTAAAACAGAAGCTGAAAAAGCGAAGCTGGGAAGCGAAATGGGAAACAAGCAGGTGGTTGGAACCTACTTGGGGAGGAGTCCCTCCAAGCGGCGCCAACCAAGGCCCGACTTGGGGAGGACTCCTCCCTTGCGCCCCTCCCACCTATAAAAAGGAGGGCCTCCTCCGCTACACACGCAATTTCCTATCCTCTAATCTCCGGTTTAGAGCCGTTTTGGTTTAGAGCTTCTAATTGCCATAGCCTTCGGTTTAGAGCCTTCTAATTAGTGTGTCTAATCTCTAGACCACTAATAGCTCTCTCATACTCCACCATACTCGCTCCGGCTTGGCGAAGCCTGCGGGATCTCTCCTCTACTTGGGTACCACGTCGTTGTCTTTGCCGAATCGCGAGGAAAGTGCTACAACCTTTTCTTTGGAACAAGGAGAGGAAGGTCTTAAATCAATCTTAGAGCACGTGTGACCCGGCTGCCAGCTAGAATCCTTGGGAAGGATCGTCTCTGCGATCTTGAGATCGGAAAAATGCGACTACATCACCCACGAATCTGCTCGTTAAGCTTTGGAATCTTCGAGGTAAGTTATTCCATCGACTCGTTGCTACAATCTAGTAGATAGATCTTGGCTTGTTTGTTTGTATGCGATAGAAAATTTTGTTTTCCATACTCTGAACCCCTACGAACCTGCCCGACTCGTCCGTCCACGTCGCCACATGACAGGCCACGCTAACGGCCGGTAGCCTCCCTATCGCCTCCTCCTCCCTTGGCGCCGAGCAAAGCTGGACTGGCAATGGGGAGAAACTCTCCCGCTCATGGGGCACGGTGGGCCAAGAGGCCATGGAGAGGCGTGTGGCGAGGGCATCTTTGGTCTGGCTGCAGAGACCTTGCTCCGGTGGGCTAGCGGCAGTGGCCCCCAACGACGGTGGTTCCATGGATGCAGAGCTTCGGTGGACCGCCAGTGGTGAGGGATGGAGATCTGCTAGGGTGTTGGGAGACGTCATCAGGATGGCGGAGGTGACGTCGGAAATAAGGGTGAGCTCGATCCCGGTTCAAGGCCACTTGTGGCGGTGCCGAATTCCGCCGGTATCCTCTTAGATCGGCGGATCTGGGGAGGGTGGTCTCTTCGAGCGTGGTCGTATTTCAACTCTGCAGTGGAGCTTTGGGAGTCGGAGGTTCTTCGCTGTTGTCTTCCTCGTGGCCAGTGGTGGCGAGGATGGGAAAGGATGGTCTGTCCTTCCTCGTTAGGGTTGTTTGTGGTCTTTTTTTGAGATGCGATTGTCGCGTCTTGCAATTTCCTCCGGCCGACCATGGTGGCGAGGGGAGGAGGCGGCTAGGCGCAACGTCGATGGTTGGGACCAACTGCTCTGGGACCTTGGATTGGAGGTACTGCTTGGTCTCCACTATCTCTTGCCTGCCTGACGGTCTGGAAAATATTATTAGCTCTCACCCCTCAGGGTGGGAACTCCTGCGGTGTTTAAAGTCCAATATGGCGAAGGTGGCGGCGGTGACTTGATGGTGTCTGAAGATGGGCGGCTTTTGAATCTGGTCCCTGTATATTTGGGTGGTGACGATGAGGACGATGAGCTTGATTGCGATTTGAGAGTACGGTGTGGGGTCTTTTTGGTTTATATTGTATTTTTTTTGGTGTCGTTCGTAACCGGTTTCGGTATTATTGAATTCCATCAGTTGTTATCTTAAAAAAAAGAGTGAACACGGAAAATTAAAAATTTGAGAGTGGATGGATAGGAATATATTGGCCGTCCATATTGGCCTGCCCCCACATGCAACAGATGGACATGGGCTGCCGCGGGATAGCAAAATCCAAGAATGTAAAATGGGCCAGGCCCGACCTAGTCGGCATATAGGAAATCCCAGGGTTCCGTCTTCCTCTTCCTCCTGCGAGACCCAACCAAAGCTGCGGCGGCGCGAGCATAGAAGGCGAAGCAGCAGCGGAGCCAAGCCACCGACGCCACCATGGGTAAGCACCGGAGCTCACCTCTTCCCCCTTCCCTCACTCCGTGCTTCTCATGATCGTATTCGTTGTCGCACCAAAAGCTGCTTCCTTCGGCCGATGCTAATCGCCGCGGTTTCTTCTGTGCAGGTATCTCGCGTGACTCCATGCACAAGCGCCGGGCCACCGGTGGGAAGATGAAGGCGTGGAGGAAGAAGCGGAAGTAATTTCCATTCTCCTCTTCCTTTCCCTTAAGATTCGTGTAGATCTGTGGAGGTTTATCGTAGATAAGATTGTTGTTTACTTAGATTGGCCGTTAATAAAAACGTTGATTCTGCGATGGATCATGCGTGTTGTGTTCGTGCTCTTATATCTTGTCCTAACTAGGATGCTAATTAGGCTTGCGGTGTGCTTATGCATGGTTATGCTGTTCGCGAATGATAGATAGCCTGCCGTTTTTTAGTCGTTCACACCCGTCTAAATGGTTTCGGTTTCATTCAAGTTTACTTTTTGTTTTGTTTAATTCTGGAATTGTTACATCATTCCCAATTCGCTTAAATTCCAGGTAACTGAGGTCGTCTCTGTAGTTATAGCATGAACTTTGATGTTAGCATTACAGCTTGGTCCCTCCCTGTGTATTAAACTAATATTGGAAATCTGAACTGATTTGGCTGGATTTTATAGAAATTTCAGTAACCTGTTAACAATGTTTAGTTACCACTTTTCTGGTCAGGACTGTCCTGAAGAGTTGCTGTCTGCAATATGCTTTATTTTCTTATTGGTGCCTCAATCTAAATGTAGAATTGTATATTTTGTATCCTTTTAGTTATTGCTGAGTGTTTACCCAATTTGTCTATAGCCCTGGGTTGTTCAGTTTGATTTATGATTGTTTTGTGTATAGTTTTGTTTATGTTTTGATCATTCATTTTAATAATTATTTGGTTATCTCAATGTAGGAATACTAGTTTAGGATGAATATAGCCTGCAACAAATGTTGTTCCAAATCTTACTTTGTTTTTCCTCAATTATCTTAGGTATGAGCTCGGCCGCCAGCCAACACTAAGCTGTCCAGCAACAAGACGGTGAGGAGGGTCCGTGTCCGTGGAGGTAATGTTAAGTGGAGGGCTCTCCGCCTGGATACTGGTAACTTCTCATGGGGAAGTGAGGCTGTGACCCGCAAGACCCGTCTCTTGGATGTCGTTTACAATGCGTCAAACAATGAGCTTGTCCGTACTCAAACACTGGTGAAGAACGCTATTGTGCAAGTTGATGCTGCCCCCTTCAAGGGTTGGTATCTGACGCACTACGGTGTGGACATCGGTCGGAAGAAGAAAACTCCTGCTGCCAAGAAGGAAGCTTCTGAGGTACTATTCTTTGTTACCCATACTGTTATTATGTTCCCTAAGTTGATGATAACATGTCTGGCAGTTCTAAATGTAAATTTTGTGTAAAATAAGTACCTATTTCTCTCAATTTCAGATTTACGAAGGCTTCATTCTTGAAATTCTTTCTGTATTCAACTTATTTATCTATACACTATATTGCATATTGGATTTCATGTCTAAAATGTATAAATTCCTTAAATCTTTGTGTAGGCTATAAGTGCTTAATCTGCTCAATTTGCATGTTTGTTTCTATTTTACAAAATAATGTCTAGCTGCCCTCGTTGTTTTGCATAAAACATAGTTGTTTAAGTAGTTCCTGTTCTGCCTTTGATGGTCCAATCTAATATTTGCTCCAGTGTTGTTTACATTGTTTATTATCATGTTCAATGACATCTTGGTTGTGTGATGTTAATGTGCACAGGGACAAGAGGGTGAGGCTGCTGCAGTTGCCACAGAGGAGGCAAAGAAGAGCAACAACGTCCAGCGGAAGCTGGAGAAGCGGCAACAGGGTCGTTCTCTGGACTCCCACATTGAGGAGCAGTTCAGCGGTGGAAGGCTGTTGGCCTGCATCTCTTCCCGCCCTGGGCAGTGCGGCAGAGCTGATGGGTAAGGGATACTGAACACTCCAGATGTTCTTGTTTCCTTTTGTAATTTAAAATCGTGAAAAGGCATAAAGTTGTGGAAGGTACTTACATTTTTGTGTACAAATCGGTAGGTACATCCTGGAGGGCAAGGAGCTTGAGTTCTACATGAGGAAGCTCCAGAAGAAGAAGGGCAAGGGTGCCGCTGCTTAGATAACAGTCTCCTGTGTGCTTTAAGGCAGGCTGCATATTTCATTCCCTGGGTTTTGTTAGTTGTTCTGTCCATGTTATGTTTGCAGACGTACTGAACACTATTTTCTGCAAGTGAGTCGACTGAGAATATTTTGCCTGCTTCAGTAACCTTGATATTCCTCGATATGTTGTGTTCCATTTATCATTGCCATTTTCTACTGAGCACGTTTGATTTATTGCTAGCGCTTTGGGGTTTAACCTTTGGTTTCAACCCTGGTGTGTATTGTCACAATGTGGCTGGCTATCCCTTGATATGTCTCAGTAGCTGTTTTGTGCTGCACTGCTGGATTTTGCCTTCAATGTCTGTCAAATTAAGTTGTATTTGGTAATCCCCACAGTTCTCGCGTGGAATGATGCGGCAGCCAACCAAGTGAGCTAAAATCCTTGGGACATGATCATACAACATTGTTAGTTTGTTAAAAAACAATTAGCTTGGTCTAGTAAAGCTCCTGGATGGTCTCTGCTGCTGCTATGTTTTGTGCTCGTTAACTCTGATGCACAGTTGTTTGCTGACTGTCAGTCGAATGGCCATGGGAAGGTGCCTGGTGGCTGATAGCTTACCTATTCAGGGTTTTACATCTCCGGAGATAGCCGATGTGCTTGTGGCTATAGTGCGTGAAGGGTTTTGATGTCAATCTTCGCCTCTGAATGTTTGTCTGTGATCTAGTATCGGCTCTCTGGTCAAGGACATCAAGACTATGGTTGAAGGGTTCTCATCTGTAACTTTTCAACATGTTCATCGTTCTTTGAATGACGTGGCACATATCTTGGCTAGGTCTTGTAATCTAGCTTCTTTAGGGTTTATTATTTCAGACTTTCCTATGGATTGTTAACGAGTCTGCAAGCACTTTTTAGCACTTGGGAAAAAAAGAGTAGTTGCGACACTTTAGGTTCGGTACTTCGATACTTGCATGAATTTACAACGGCAAAAAAAAGAAGAAACAATGTCACAGCACCTGTAATTTATCGACGTATTAAGAAAATGCAAACTGTGCTAGAAGGTCCCGCGACATTGTTTAGTGTCCCGGCTTGGTAGAGCATTAAGGATTTAAGGGGTCTATCAGCATTATTTTTTTGAACAAAGTACACTAAAATTGCTGTTAACATTGTGGTGCCGTATATCCTACCGGTGGGCGAGACTGATCACGGCGTCAAGATGCCTATACCCGGACAAATGTGAACCAAATAAGCCGCCATGGGCTAGGAGATGGCCTACGAGGCTTGAATGTTCAAGATGGGCAATGTGGAGTTCGACGATGACCGCAAACAATATACTTGAAACAAATAGTAATAGATCATTAGGATATTTGCTACGTGCTTGTTTGATTTATAGGCTAGATTCGCTTGCTAGAAATTTGTCTAGAGAATGCTACACTATACTTTATTAAAAAACCTAACATCAAATTTCTTCTTTTTTCTATGATGGAATCAAATACATTTTCATGCATATGAAATCATGTAGGGAAGGATTGAGCATAACATTGCAAGCCCTTTTCCAATCTTGCGAATCAAAGGGGTAAATTGCACGGCAAAACCAAGCTAGCCCGTTCCTACTCCTCCTCCCAAAAGGCTAGGGTTTAAATCGCCTCCTTGATCTTGCCTGACCTGCCTCGCTTCTGTGTCCTTTGGGTCATAGAGACATGGTGGATCTAGGCCCCTGCGGGAGGGTTCTGTTTTATTATTTTTAGGGTTCAAGTTTGGTGGGGCGGCGCTCAGGTGGTGACGGCGTGTTTCTTCCAATAAGGTCTCCCCAGCTTCAGCCCCATGTCGACGATGATGTCGAGGAGTTTGTGGGAGTGGTGTGGTCCTTGATAAAATTCTTTTGGCTGTGGTGATCTTCGGATCGTCAAGAAGTTTCATCGCTTCTTCGTCTTCGGGACGGAAGTGGTCGTTTTGACCCGGAGCAGCAGCAGCGGCACGCCGTCGACATGTTCTGGAGGTTGAAGATGAAGGGATTCTTAAGGATTTTAATATAATTTTTGTTTTTATTGAGCTGCTTTGTACCGTTGAATGTTTCTTTTAATATGAGAGCCCTATTCGAAAAAGGGGCCTAAGTAACATAAAATTTCCCGAGGCCTTCAATCGCTTGTTGTTATGGCAAGAAAGATTTGTGAGCTTGGATACATATCCACAAACATGATGAAACAAGGGAGAACATCTCATGATAAGTGATCTAGGGCCATGCCACCAATGTTGACAAAGGTATGCTATTGTAGTTAGAATGAGCTCACCAGTGGCCACAAGGATGCTCAAAAGCATTTAAATCGACAAGGATGTGCCATTATACGGTGGGACGTAGTTGTTTTGTATAGGTGGACCACCTCCCGAGTTATAACCAACAAGTTAAAACTACTCACCCATAGAGCTCCAACGAGAATATGTAGAAGCACCGATAGGAAAGTCACTATCCGATCCGTTTCCATCCCTAGGAAGAGTATATTTCCATATAAATATGGTATATCTGAATTATTACAATACTATATATACAACTTCTGATAAAATAGTGAAACACGATTTTCCAAAGTCAAGATTGAATTTCTGTCACTAACTCGTTTGCTTACTTTTGTTATGTGATGTTGCATGCCTGCTTGCTTTACATAAATCCTATCGGTAAAATATTATATGTATATAGCAAAAATATTTATCACTACCATCTGAATGTTTGCCAACTTTCACTAGGAAATCATTTAAACTAAAATATCTTTACTCATTCGGTTCCAAAATAAACCATGTTCTAGTTTTTCCTAAGTCAAAATAATTTAATTTTGAAAAAGTTTGTAGAAAAATATACCAACTACTAGTTTTATTACATTAGCATACAATAAATTGTTGTACTATATAAATTTGACATTGTGGATAGTGACACCTTTTACTATAACCTTAGTCAAACTTACAGAAGTTTGAATCAGGATAAACCTAGAACATCCATTATTTGGAATGGAGGGGATACCACGATTCGCACCATTTATAATACCACCTAAATGAATCTATTATATTTCTTAATCATTCTTAATATATTTCATTAATTATTCCAAACAATATTTATATGAATAGCATAAAAAAGATAAAAACTCTTAGGGCCACTTTAAATTGCCGGATTTTTAAAACATAGAAACATAAAAACTTATTAATGTACTTGATGGACCCGAGGGTCCTGTGACTGAAATCAATGATATGATTAAGGTAGCTACAGATTACTATAAAAATCTTTTTTCCTGGGAACCTAGACCTGACATTCAGCTAAAAAATGATTTCTTCTCTGAGGATGAAAAGGTCAGTGATGCTGAAAACATAAGTTTAGGGGCTGCTTTTTCTGAAGAAGAGGCTAGAATAGCTGTTTTTGACTAATAGATTGGCAAGTGTTATAGGTAGGCTGATCTCCCCAAATCAATCTGCCTTTATCAAGGGGAGATTTATTCTAGAAAGTGTATTTACTGCCCATGAGATTATTCATGAGGTACATAGGAGTAAGGAAAAAGGGCTAGTTTTTAAAATAGACTATGAGAAAGCTTATGATAGAGTTAATCCAGATTTACTTTTTGAGGTTTTAGAGGCCAGAGTTTTTTGTCCTACTTTTATTCGGTTCATTAAGCAAATTGCTTTAGGGGGGTCTGTAGGTGTGAAGGTAAATGATTTTGAAAGTGATTTCTTTCTAACTAGTAAAGGCCTTAGACAAGGGGACCCAATTGCTTCCCTATTGTTTAATCTTATGATTGATGTTTTCTCTAAGATGCTAATTAAAGGTTCTGCTTGTGGTGCTATTAAAGATCTCTGTCCTATCTTTGTTCCAGGAGGTATTGTCTGTTTGCAATATGCAGATGATACTATTATTTTTTTAGAATCTAATGATTTAGCTGCTATTAATCTCAAATGGCTTCTTACTTGTTTTGAGCAAGATTTCTGGGATGAGAATCAAATATCATAAAAGTGAACTCATTCCAATTAATTTAGAGGGTGAAGAGGTTAAACTTTTTCTAGATATTTTTGAGTGTGTAGTAGGTAGTTTTCCTATTAAATACTTAGGGATCGCTTTACATTTTGATAAATTGAGGAGAGAAGACCTCCAACCTTTGATTGAAAATATCCTAAGAAGGATTACTGGTTGGAGGGGAAAACTCCTATCTTATGCTGCAAAAAAGGTTCTTATTCAGGCTTGTCTGTCTAGTATACCCATTTACTTGTTGTCTTTTTTAAGTTTCGCAAATGGGCTCTTAAGCTATTAGACTCTCATATGGCTGATTTCTTGTGGAATGATGAAGAAGGTAATCATAAACTCCATTTAGCTAATTGGCCCTCTGTCTGTATGAAAAGAGACTTTGGAGGCTTAGGCATCCCAATCTGCAAGATATAAATCTTTTCTTGCTGTGTTCTTGGGTTAAAAGATATATTAAAGGAGAGGGGACTTGGTGGAAGAAAGTTATTGGTGATAAGTATAGAACTAAATCTCTAAATATTCTTTGTTGCCATGATATGCACCCTTCTACTTTTTGGAAAGGAGTGATGTGGGCGTATAGAGTAGTAGACATAGGTTACAAGTGGCATGTAGGTAATGGGAAATCTATTAAGTTTTGGGAGGATATTAGGTTTAGAAACTTGACTTTAGCCACCCAATTCTAGGACATTTACTTAGTCTCTAACCAGCAGACCAAAACCATTGCTGATTTATGGGATGGGGTGCAGCTTAAGTGTGATTTTAGAAGAACCTTCTTGAACAAATGATGTCCCAGTGGCAAAAATCTGGGATTGCCCAATGTTGTTTCTTGAAGAGGATGATCAATTGATTTGAAATATGGGTCTAAAGGTGTTTATTCTTCTAGTTCTATGTATTCTTTAGTTAATTTTAGGGGATTAGTCAAATCTATCGTACATTGTCTGAAACCCAAAATACCACCTAGAATTCAGATCTTTTGTGGTTAGTTTCCTAGAATAAAATTATGACTAGGGACAATCTTAGGGGCTAGAGGATTCCTAAACCACTCTGAATGTAACCTGTGTAAGGAGTTTGAGTCTGTATCACTTATTCTTTGAATGTGATGTTTCCAAACTCTTATTGACATTTTGGAATATTAGTGTTAAACTTTGAATCCATTGCCTCAAGTTGGTTAGCAAATAAGAAACATTTGCATTTTAATGTTGTTTCGCTGAAATTCTATGGGGATATGGAATAATAGGAATAATTTAGTGTTTAACAAAACTTATGGGTTAACATGAAGCAGTCTGGTGCTGGTGCTTTCCTACGAGAAACTGGAAGGTGCCATTCAAGGAGTTGGAAGGGGGCTTAATCCTTCAGTTCATGGAAAAGATGGTGAGCAAGCTGAGAAATCCTCTAGCGCTCACGGCGAGTTAAAATGCTCTGGCTTCGACTGGATTTCCAGACCACGGCTTCGTCGAGCCACGGAGGACGTGCATCCCTGGAATACCTCTGTTAGCGTCCACTTGGCAGATGTTAGCGTCCCAAAGACTTTCGGCCCACGTTACGGGCGTTCATGCGCCATGCCCAACAATAAGAAGAGAGCCCTCCATCCCAAAAGCCGGCCGATGGGAGGAAGAATCTCTCCTTATAAACCGGGTGTGGCCTCCTCCGTAGCGAGTGGGACTAAACCGTGTAGCCTCACCAGTCAACAGCCTAACATCCCATCCCCGAGAAGCCCTCAGAAGGCATGGCGATCGCTAGCTCGATACTGGATGTTAGCGTCCACTTGGCCAAAAAGACTCGCCCACGTTACGGGACGTTCATGCGCTCACAGCCCAACAATAAGAAGAGAGCCCACTCCATCCCAAAAGCCCGGACTGATGGGAGGAAGGAATCTCTCCCTTATAAACTGGGTGTGGCCTCCTCCCGTAAGCGAGGTGGGACTAAACTTCGTGTAGCCTCACCAGTCAACAGCAGCCTAACAACCTCAAGGCTCATCCTGAAGTTGAGGATGAAGTTCATGTGGTGTCCTGGTGTATTGCAGCTTTGTTCTGCCTCTGTCCTGGTTTTATCTGTCATAGTGTCTGCCTTCTTTCTTAAGCTGGTTGGTCTAGTGTTTTGGCTTAAGACGTTGGAGTTTAGTGCTTTAGTTGTTTAGTGTTCTCTATGAGTTTGTAGTTTTCCTTTAAAACAGTACTTGAACTGGTGTATGTTTTTGGTTTCATTTTCTGAAATAGAACCGGGGTGAAAATCCCTGTTAATCCTAAAAAAAATACAGTAACGTCAGGTCGTGTAAGTTTCTACCGGGCACAAGATATTCGTAATGGATGATGCACGAGAAACAAACACAAGAATTTTATATGATGGAGAGAGTAGAGAGACATCTCTGTTGTCGTCTGGCGTGAGTGACAACTCAGCTGCCCCCAACATCATATGCGACCCGCAGGCTGGCCAGGTGATCTACTCCATCATCATGTCAACAGTCAGCACCGCACAACAAATAGCATATTGCAGCATTGCGCCGAAAGCTCCCGGCCTACTTAATTACTCGGCAGCCGGTGACACACTCCCTGACGCCTCCACGGCTCCACCGCACTACAAATAACAGCCCCAATTTCTAATTATTGCCTGCGCACTCTATTTTCTTCCATGGTGCTCACGTCTCGCACGCGTCCGATCGGGATCGACCGGCCAGAACGACGCGACGCAACTAGACAAAACAGTGCACAGTTCCTTCTCTTCTCGTCGAACTGTTGAAACTCTCGTTCCCCTATCCTCTCAAGCCTGCAGCCAACTCCTCAATCCCCATCCCTACCTACTTCGTTGGCGGCGAGCGGTCCGTTGGAGAATCGCAGTTTGCGCCGCCAGTCCAGGGCTGCGTCGACGTCTGCGAATCAGAGCTCCAGCGTCTTCACCACATGGGTGAAGCGGTCGATGCGGGCGGGCTGGGAGCTGAGGGCGTCGGAGAGCATCGCCGACGATGTCCTCCTCCCAGATTTTGGTGTACTCGTCTAGATCTGATGTGGTAGAGTACTTTTCCTCTCCATCCCCTATCTACTTTTCACCAACGCCCGTAGTTCCGTCCCTATCGTTGCGGAGCTGCCTAGCTGCACCATTTCGCATTCCTCGCTGTGTAGATCCCCTCTATACAGCAGAGGCCATTGAAATATAGATCCCCTCTAAATGGAAGTGAAATTTCTGTGTCCAGTAGATATTTTGCTCATGTGCAGCAGGAGGGCCATGGTGCTAATCTCCTAAAACCAAACATTTGGGTTGACTATTGTTTGCTTACTAGTAGGCTAAACAATGAACTGAAACACTAGGGAGTCACCTAGCCAGAAACTCTGCACTGATGTTTAATCAGCGGTGCCTATTTTCCCATAACTACAGATGACCACGGTAGAAATTTCAGAATTAGTGCCAACAAGTACAAGCAAAAACAGTCGTAGGTTCTGATTCTACCATTCCATCACAATATTTGTTCCGTTGCACATGTCTCTAACTCATGGTACATACGTAGACTAATCGATCTAATTCACAGCCAGTCCGATGACTATAAAACTGAGAAAGTTGTGTCCAGTAGGGCCCGAGTGTAAGATGGTTGTATGCTGTTTTTTACCTAAACAAATGTTTCCTCCCTCAAGTTAAATAAGATGTAATAAACCCATGAAATTGTCATCATTACATGTAATTTTTTGTTTATAGCATGTAATTTTATACAGTAAATACATAGGATGTATAAAACAATCTCGAGATGTATAAAATTAACCTCGAGATGTATATTTTTTATAATAAATACATTCTGTTGTTATCATCTCTACATAGGTTGCAAGGATGTATAAAACAATCTCGAGATGTATAAAATTAACCTCGAGATGCATATTTTTTGTAAAATTAATCTCAAGATGTATATTTTTTGTAAAATTAATCTCAAGATGTATATTTTTGATATATACATCTTGAATGCATCAAGGTGTAAAACACTAGTATCTTTGTGTGTTTTGGTGCATCTCAACAAATTTTTATCTTTTTTTTTACATCCACCGAAGCATTCATGTCACCTGCAATTGGAGTTAGCAACATGAAGATAGATGTTCTTGGTCTCACTCACGTCATTGGATGAGTAGAACCGAGTTTGGGTCTCACAAAACTTGTGAGATACTAGATGTGCTTTTGTTCATGGTTTTCACGGTGAACATTTTTATACATTCTGGATATTTTGTTCTTGCTATGATTTATACAAGTTCCTACTCCTTTTTTGTTTGACATGAGATCTAGATGCTTGATTCCATCCAGATTTTATTTTTAATGTTTACTTTCTATAAGCCATGCTCCTTTTCATATTGTGATTAGGGTAGGAGGTGGGGGTAGATGATCCACCAATTTTTTTTATATTTAAGCTATTTTTTTGGATAATAGAATCTATTCTACAGATTTGGATGAGCAGAAGTGATCTTAGCTTCATCAGGTTCTTGGAAAGCACATGGAATTGATCCTTTTTGTGCATCTATTTTTTCTGGTTTAGTTGCATGTATTTTTTGTTCTATGAACAAGTACTCGATGGAGTTTTACTGCCAATGTGGAGGAAGAAGAGGGAGCAGGTCGGGTTTCTGTTTCATATCTCCGGTTGTACTTTGTTATAGGTAGATTTATTTTCTCTATGTAGTTATATGGAAAGAGAGATGAGCTAGATGCATTTTACATGTAGTTTGCCGATAGCAGAAGCGGATCCAAAAAATATTTCACTGAAATGATCTTGTAAGAGAAGTTCTTTGATGATACTTTTGAGCGGTTTCTATCTTTTGTATGTCCTCCTCCGAAAACAAGTTACTCGGATTTGTCTAGATTTACATGTATCTAATACTAAAATATGTCTAGATACGTGCGAATCTAGACAAATCTAAGTCACTTATTTCTTGACAAAGAAAGTAATTAATTCATGTTTTTGGATGATCCATGTAATTCATGGCAACCAGACCTTATACTGTGACCAAATGACGACAAAACATGGTGGAGCTCACGGGTTGTGCTTCTCATGACCAAAGTCTCGCGCCTTGCCATAAATGGAAACGCGGGATTCATACATCCAAAAATAGGAGGGGCACTCCGTAAGACCAAAATGCTACCGCGCACTCTGTAGCAGCGTCCTAGACTTTATACTACTCCCTACGTTGGTAGTGTAAAAAAGACCCCATTCTTTACCCTTTTTCTAGCAGAGTGTCAACTAAGGAAAAAAGTCGACGTGTGTGATAGGAGGTAAGCTAGTGCGGCAGAGATGAAAGACCGATGACCTTCGCACTTGCGTATGCTGTTCTTTGTTCTCACTGTCCAAACTTGAGAAACTTGGTTGAGTGCAAGGTTAGTGGACATGGCAAGTCCAAGCAAGAGTTATATATATCCATCACAAAAACCTGCATGGCCGTGAGCAAGTTGGATCGGTCAATGGCAAACGCTGAAACACCCCCCTATATATGCAAGTAAAAGATGCAGCCACCACATGCTAATATAGTACTTATAGTAGCACAAATGGTATAGCAAGACTTCTCTCGAAATAAGATTTCATCCCGTTTTATAAATAAAGCACATACATGAGACTGCAGCTGGACCAGACAACACAATGTCCAAAGGAAGACACACCACGATACACAATGTTGGGACAGCAGCACACACACGCCCGGACTAAAAGCAAGGAAAAAACAAAAAAGAAATGGAGACAGAGGCGGATCGACTAGATGATGAAGACCGCAACCAATGCGTCCTCCGAAGAATGTCCACCTGTTGCCTGCCAAAACTCACCGGCGAGCAGGAAGAGCCGGGAGGCTCCCAGAACTGCTGGTGGGCCCTGGTCCCTCGGGCAACGGCCCGCAAAACTCCGGCACACGTCCTGGCTTGGTTCGAGGGCGTGCTACCTGACCTATACCTGGTCAGGAAGGTGAAGGATTGCTCCGATTGATTTCCTGCATGGTAAACAAGTATACGTAAAATTCGAGCCGTGACCGGCTCCCAGGTTTCCCTGTGAATCGGCTCCTAGAGCCGATTATCCCATGGTTCTGCATTAGATTCATGATAACATGGGGTTTTACTTTATCATTATAAGTTAAATCGATCTACGACAGTTTAACGTTTTCACCACGTAACTGGAACGTCCTACACGTAATTGAGCCTGATAGATACAAAAGATGTTAGTAAACTAACTCTAGAGGAGGCCTAACAACCGACGTAAAGTCAATTACCGGAACAACTTCTCTAGAACTAGTAAACCACGTCTCTACGTACTACTGGATCGTTCAACCCGTTTGTAAGGCCTGACTACGTAGATATCAAACTAAACCTTGGTGAGCAAGGCACAACCATAACAGATCGAATCAGCTAAATAAAGATCAAGCAAGATGCTACCCTCGCACTTGGGAAAAGGTGCAAAGGTAGCGAGGTAACTAGAGGCAGCATAAATCAAACAATTATAACGAAAAGCACCGATGCTAGCCTCAACAAATCCATGATAGTAGTGTTACTCGCCATCAACAAGGCTTCAGTACGAGTAACACTAAATAACGCATAAGTAAAAATCGCCTAGATCGCAAGATGCGATCTAGGTAGCATGACACTACCGAAAGAAACCCTAGAAACAAGGGGTGGCGATGCGCCGAGATTGTATTTGTTGTGAACGTGATTGTCCTCCTTTCTTCGATAACCTTAGGTACATATTTATAGTCCGGAGACTCTCTACTTTTGGAATAACTCTACAACTCTATCTTTACCTAAACTGAAACGGAACCTAAACTGAAACGAAACCTACTATGATACAAGATACACGGGCAATTTAGCCCAAATCCACGCACTAGGCCGATCCAACAACACGTTGAATATACGCATCTTCCAAGCCCATCTTGATCACGGCCCATCTCCTTCTTTGGCCAAAATATGGCGATAACACATGCCCTCCTGGTTTTGGCAATGATAATTCCAAAACCATTCTGCTGATGTTTTTTTTTCTTCTTCCCCCTCTTTTTTTTTGTATCGGGTTGCGCGTTGATAGAATGCGTTGCCGAACAGGATTGTCACGCCACCCCTTCATCATGATGCCCTATCTTCTCAACTCCTTCGCAGTGCATGATTTGACGATTTTGGCAGCACATTCTGGGAAACCGCTATGGCATTGAACCGTCTCTCCACTATTCCCCTTATTTAAATTAAATCGGCGATTCGCGATCCCCATCTTCCTCCGATGAGAAAACCCTCTTCCTCCATGAAAAACCCTCCTCCTCCACCATGGCCTCTTCCTCTTCCGCCGTTCCTCCCGCCTTCCAACAAAGATTGACCGAGCCGACGCGAGCACCCGCCCAGCGGCGTCTGATACTTCGCCCCACGATGGTGGGACGCGAAAGGGATCGATTTCGCCGTCTGGTCGGAGGCGATGCGTCCACGGCGGCGGCGAGAGCCTGATTCCTCGTTGGCGGGAACCGGAGGCGGCAGCAACGGCGCCTGGTCTTGGGGCGGCGTCGAGTCCTCCGACGAGGAGGAGGAATCGGAGGAAACCTCCTCCGACGCAGTACCCGCCCGGCAAGCGCTTCAGCGGGTCCAGCGAGACACGAAGACAGCAGCGAGGGCGAGGAGGCCCCGCTGGCTTCTTCAAAGAAGCCAAGACGACGCGGCCTTGGCGAAGACAGCGATGACGGCGGCGGCAATGACGGCGATCTCGCCTTTAGATTAGGAACCAGTAGTAGTAGTAAGCTCCTTTTGTAATCAATCTTTTGTAAGCACTCAACTTCCGAATGAATGAATGAAAATCTGTTTCTCGAAGATTGTCTTTTTCGCCCAATTTTGCCGATAGACACAATAGGTCGAGGCTCCAGAAGCCGATAGCAACGTATCGGCTTTCACCTTATATACGTTCACATCAACCAAGCCATAGCTCAAGAGCCGATGCACATCGGCTTTCCCAAAAACGTTGACAAGGCCAAACTTGGTCGCATACTTAGGCAAACCTAAGCGGCCACTTCTTAGTTTCAAGCGGTAACTGCGACCCTCTTCAAAAGGCGACCTAGATCTCCAATTGCCTCACCAGATCGAGCTCACGGCAACAAGAACCCTCAATCCTTAACTGATTTTGAAGAGAAGGTCGGCGACAATTTCTCCGAGCTCGACAATGTAAGCGGTACTGTTTGCAACATGTGAACCTCGAGTCGATCTTCGTGCATCGGCTATATATTTTTGCTTTTATTCGGCCGATTTCCAGTATCGGCCCCCACATTTTTACTGTCCAACGTCTCACGTGCCTTTTTTACTTGGCCGATTCCATGTATCGGCCCCCATATTTTACTGTCCATCATCCCACATGCTTGGGAAATATCTCTTGAGATGTTGACCGTTGACCGCCACTGGGAATTTCACGCCGTCCAGCTCCTCAAGCATGTATGCATTTTCTCTTAAAACTTGATCGACCCTGTACGGCCCGTGCCAATTTGGAGACCATTTACCATATGTTGCATCCTTAGTCCCTAATGGCAACACAGCTTCCCATACCAGATCACCAACGTGGAACTCCTTTGGCCTCACTTTCTTGTTGTATGCACGAGCTACCTTGGCCTTGTTCTCTTTGATCTTCTCAAGCGACCACAGCCCGAGCTCAGTTAAATCCTCAACACTGTCACTCATCAGGGTTGCATATTCTTCAGTTGTTAGACTGTCCTAAAAAGTGATACGTCTCGATCCAGCCGTAATTTCCCAGGACAATACGGCTTTTTGTCCATATACTAGATGGTATGGCGAGGTCTTTATCGCCCCATGACATGACATGCGATAAGCCCACAATGCCTCTGACAAAACCTCGCGCCAACGCCTAGGGTGCTCATCGACTTTTCTCTTGATCAGCTTGATGAGGCTCTGGTTGGATGCTTCAGCTTGCCCATTTGCCTGAGCATAGTATGGAGATGATCGATCGACAATCCCGTGTCCTCGCAGAACTTTCTAAACTCTTGAGAAATAAAGACCGAACCTCCATCGGTCGTGATAGTTTGGGGAATACCGAATCTATGGATGACATGTTCTTTCACAAAGTTGATAACATCCTTTGAGTTTACTGATTTCATCGGGACAGCCTCCACCCATTTAGTGAAATAATCAGTGATGGCCAAAATCCACATGTGGCCTTTGCTTGATGGAGGATTGATTTTGCCGATCATATCCATGCCCCAACCTCGGAATGGCCAAGGCTTGATGATGGGGTTCATTCTTGTGTGGTACCATCTGAATTTTCCCAAATTTCGACATGCTTGACACCCTTTGTAGTACTTGAAGCAGTCCTCAAGCATGGTGGGCCAATAAAACCTGATCGCTGATCAACCATTTCATCTTGTGAGCCGATTGGTGAGTTCCACAGGCGCCATTGTACCTCGTGTAGGAGCCGATTGGCCTCGGCTGTCCCCCATTTGAGCAATAACCCTTCCGTAGTCCTGTAAAACATGTCATCCCCAATAAGCACATACTTCATGGCCTTGTACCTTATCCGTTTAGGTGCCCCAGGCGAATCCTTCAAGTAATTGAAGTTATCGGCTCTCAATCGTCGACTTCCAGGCTGCACGAACATCGGCTCCCTCCTACATCCTTGTAGCCTGAAGCCATTTGTGCAAGATCATTTGCCTCTGTATTCTGCGACCGCGGGATCCGGGTGAATTTTATGTACCGGAACTGCGCCATCAGCTCACGGCAGTGCAACCATAATGGGAAGAGGGACTCGCTCTCACACTCGTACTCCTCCGTGAGTTGGGAAATCACCAACTTGGAGTCGCCAAAAATTTCCACTGCTTCTGCTCCGGCTTCGAGGAGTAACTCCATTCCTTTGCGTATCGCCTCGTACTCAGCGACATTGTTGGTGCGAGAGGTAGACAATCTGATGGAGAAGGAAAATGTTGCCCCCCGGGGTGACACGAGTAAAATGCCGATGCCGCAACCATCGTCACAAACCGATCCATCGAAAAACATAGCCCACGCTCTTATAGAGCGGTCTTTGCTATGTTAGTGTTGATCCTTTCAGCGATAAGGTCGCCAACGCCTTTGTCCCTTAATCGCTTTCGGGTTGATACGGATGTCAAACTCGATAATGCAAACATCCATTTGCCCGTCGGCCTTTCAACATAGGAGCGGCATGTGCTTTATGACGTCGATTTGCATATGATAATGATCTCCGCCGATAGCAAAATGTGGGCGAGCTTGGTGCGGTGAAAAAGCGGAGGCACAACTTATCGATATCGGGATACCTTGTCTCGCATTCACATCCTTCGCTTATGTAAAATACAACTCGCTCCAGCCCATCATAAACTTGCACCACCAGGCGATGGGCGTGTCGACTCGACAAGTAAATGTAGAACGATCCGGTAAAGGCGGAACCAACATGGCGGCTTTCGGATATTCTTTGATCTCGTCGAAGGCCCGTTGTTGTTACGCCCCTGAAATTCCTTGTCGATTTAATTTTCACCAGTCCATGAAGCGGTTCTATTCTTCCCAGATTGAGATGAATCTTACGGAAGTTGATCTTGCCGATTAGAGCTGATTCTTTCTTTGTGGTAGGTGGCTTCATTGTTACGTCTTGCCTCGACTTTTCAGCCGATCTCAATTCCTCGTTCATGTACCAAAAACCCAAGAACCGGCCGTCACCCCGAAGGCACACTTCTTTGGATTCATCCGTGGCGAATTTTCTTGTTCGGTCCGGGGCCGTTCGGTCGTCCAAGTGTCCTTACCTGAAGCGGACTTGACCACCACGTCATCGATGTAAATTTCCACCAACTTGCCGATCGGATCATGGAAAATATAATTCATGGCTCTTTGATGCGTGGCGCGGCATTCTTGATCAAACGTCATGACTACATACTCGAACAACCCGAACACAGGACTCTGAACGCCGTCTTGTGTATGTCTTCCGAGCCATAAAAATTTGGTTGTAACGGCATTGCCATCCATGAAGCTCAAGATCTTATGACCAGCTGCGTTGATTAACGTCTACGCCATCGGATACTCATCCTTTGGGGTGGCTCTGTTGAGATCCGAAAATCTATGGCAACACGCCAACGGCCATCCTTTTCTCTGTACGATACTAGAAATCCACTCAGCATACCTGCAGGGCCTGATTAACTTGGTCGTCAACATTTTCTCGACCTCCTTCTTGACTTATTCCAGAATTTCGGCCTTCATCTGTCGTGCTCGCTGCTGGAATGGCCGAAATCCCTTTTTAAGCGGTAGTCGATGCTCAATGATGCTCCTGTCTAACCCAGGCATCTCCGTGTAGTCCCAGGCGAAGCAGTCTGGATATTTTTTCAACAGGGCCATCATCGGACCCCGCAGACTTGGATCTAACTTCTTGCTGATAAATGTTGGCCGTGGCTTATCCCCAGGACCGATGTCGATTTCTTCTAGTTCATCAGCGGATGTAAACCCATACCCTAGCTTTTCGTCACCTGTCAAATCGATGCTAAACACAGGGCAAGCAGTAGGTGAGGATAACAAAAATAATTTGGGCCGATTGCCTGAATCGGCCCCCTTTTTGATTGCATTAGTCAAGGACGGTTTACACCTTATTGTTTTACAATGGCAGGGCATCTCCCTGCTACGACTACGTGATCCGCTTATCGTATGATTAGTGCTTTTTATTTTTTCTGGCCGATCGCGAGGATAGGCCGTACCACGTATGATCGTGGACTTTGCTACTCTGTCAGGCCAGTGGATAAGACCAGACTCACCCCGTTTTTTGTAGCTTCAATGCGCTCGGCCGTCTAGGCGATTGCGAGATCGGCTCTTGGTCTTCGCTTCCCGGACGTTCATGCCAGCTATGGAGATCTCGATAGAATCATCTGCATGGATGACCTCCACTACATCTCCATCCCATCAGACCTTTGGTGCATCGTGGACGGAATGCGGTTAAGCGTGAATCAATCTCTCCCTAGAAAGACAGCGTAGGTGCTTTTGCTGTCCACCGAAGAATGACGTGGGGATGGTTTTTCGCCCACGGTCGATCTACGTTCAAGATGCCTTGCGTTTCAAGTCGGCCGTTGAAGTCGCTTAACGTGGCGTTGGTTTTGATCGGATCCCGGATGGGCGTCCCAAAGCGTCGTAGCATGGAGTACGGCATGATATTGATCGCCGGTGTCCACCAACATCTTGCCGACAGGTTGCCCATTGATGTAACCTCGTAGTGCAGGGCTTTCGGATGTTTGTAGCACTTCTCACGTGGCTTCTCAAAGATAACCGGCCGTGGGCCGCGATCAAGCACCACTTTGGTAGCTCATTGGTTCTTGGCGCGAGAATTACGGAGTATGAACACCATGTTCGTGCCGGCCGATGTCTGTACGCCGGTTTTACTGGTTTGGGGCGCCACTCTTTCCTTGTCGGCGGTCTCCCGTTTCCAAGTCTGCCTAATTTTGACGGCGGATCGGGCTGCTTTCTTTAAAGCGTGGAATCTTGTGACTTCCTCCAAATTCTGCCGCTGCACTCTACGCTTTTGGTGTGTCCGAGTCGGGACACCACCTTGGCGGTGATATTTGTCTTCTTCTTTGTCATCCCTTGGCTTCTCGAGGTCTTTTGCTCGAGCGGACTCCTATGCGGCTCACGAGGTGGAGAGGCCCTAGACGTTTGAACTTGGCCGGCCTCGTGTTCTCCTTCGCTGTCCGCATTCCCGGCGTTGTTATCGTAGGTAATCGGCTCATTCCGTGTCCCAGCAATACTTGAAGAAGGACAATCCCAATGTTTGTCTGCGCCTTTCTTTTCTTCCCGACGGTCCCTAGCGAGGTGCTCATATCCCTCATCGTCTCCATCGGCGCGGCCTTGGTCATCTTGACGCTCATACTTGTTAAGGAGATGCGTGGAATGTGGCTTCGATCGCACTCTCCTCACTGTTCCTCTGTTAAGTACCGCTCATTGTGGCTGGGCGGTCGCATGGACCAGCCTCCTTTCTTTCTTTGCCCCAAGAGCGACCACCTTCCTCCTTATGCGTGTCATGGTGGTACCCGGACCACCGCCATATTAACACCGAACGAAAAATCCAATGGCGCCTCATGAGCGACCAGTTCTACCATGTTGTGGCCGGAAATGGGTTTGTGTCCACTTTCATGGCGAATCGCCCAAGATCAGACGGCCTTGTTCTATCGTCGTTTGGATGTGGCGACGTAGCTCTTTGCAATCATTGGTGGTGTGGGTGAACGAGTGATTCCACTTGCAGTATGGTCTCCCGTTCATTTCCTGAGCCGTGGGGATTTTGTGGCCTTCGGGTAACCTCGTACTTCTCCTTCTGATCGTCGAATATCTGCTCGGCTTTGCTCACATCGTCGAACCCTTTGCAGCCCTTGTTGTTTCACCCATTTGCGGGATACGGATCGCCCCCGAGCCCATTCAGCTGGCCACCTCCTGGTCTTGTGTAGGATCATCTTCTTCAGACGACCAGGCCTATCGACGTTTGAATTTGTCTTGGTACAACTCAGGGTGGCGCTGTTCATACATCGTTAGTTTTCGGGCCATGTGCGCCAATGAGTTATACTCTACTTGAAAGCGGATCCTTGATGGGTGAGAGACCCAACCGCCAGCTCATTCCTTCTCGATTAAACGAAAGTAACATCGGTTCTTAGACGGTCTGAAGCTGGATGTACTCGGCTGATCTCTCCCACTGCACTTTGTGCAGTGCAATGCCACCTCGGTAACCTCTGAATGATATTGGATGTGGAACTGCTCTTCCATTGCTTCAGTCTGAATCGAATCGGTGGCAGCAGGTGTACTACCCAAAGCTGGTCTGTCGAGATTGCGCAAAAAAACCTTCTACGCGGTGATCCGATCTTGAAATCAGGCCCAAGCTGCGGTGTATCGTGCTCGATCGAGCTTGACCCTTGACCCGCTAAACCTTGAGAACTCGGGGAGCCGATACTTGGGTGGCGGAATCAGATCAAACTTCGTTGAAGTACGGCTTTGAATAGCCGATTGTCCTTCTCTTGACGGTCGAACCGGTCTCTCAAGATGGTACGGATTTGCTCCTTTGTTTGAGCTGTAGGGGCTAGATTCTCGTGACTTGTTCCAGTGGCATATTTGGCTAGCCACGCCTGTTTGTCGGCGTCTATCCCGCATATCGCTGCTCGAGAACGCTCTGAAGCTCCCCGGGAACCCTGCCGCAGAAACTCCTGCGGTAGCAATCTGGTTGGTGCTTGTCAGGCTGTTGCAGTCCGGCACGTAGGTGCATACATATCCATGTGGGATTTCCTTAGGTGGCTCAAACAGGAATTGGCAATCGCCTGGGTCGCCTCCAACCTTGTAGACGACGTACGCCGCTGCTCCTGGCGGCTCTGGAGCTGCAAGTGTGAATGGCAGTTGTGGCCTGTGCGAGCGGTCTTTCTCCTGGTGAGTCCCTAAAGTAGGCCCCGACGGAGAATCTTGATGTTTCATGATCTCTGAACTACATGACGCGACCGCTCAGCGTTCACGGGCTCTCGGAATGGCGGTGCAGAATGAGCCACCATGTAGTTGACTTCCGTCAGAGCTCTGGTGCTCTCCTCCGGAAGAGCAGACAGATCCACCTCATCAAGAGCACCCTGGAGAACCCTCCACTTGATGCCATGCTTACGGGTCCTCTCAAAAGCCGATGAGATCGGCAAGAGAGTTGATCTCGTCATACTTCGCCTTGTGCTCTTGAGCAGCTCGTAAATCGTGGTCTGCTCTCCATCGCAGCGTCGGATGTTGATGTAGACGTTGTTTTTTGTCCACCGGCGCGTAATGTGTTGCTGCCAAAACTCACGGCGAGCAGCGACGAGCAACACGAAGAGCGGAGGCTCCAGGCTGCTGGTGGGCCCTGGTCCATCGGGCAACGGCCCGCAAAACTCCGGCACACGTCCCGCTTGGTTCGGCGTGCCACGACCTATACCTGGTCGAAGGTGAAGGATTGCTCGATTGATTTCTGCATGGTAAACAAGTATCGTAAAATTCGAAATGGCTCCCGAGTTTTCCACGTGAATCGGCTCCTAGAGCCGATTATCCCATGGTTCTGCATTAGATTCATGATAACATGGGGTTTTACTTTATCATTATAAGTTAAATCGATCTACGACAGTTTAACGTTTTCACCACGTAATCGGGCGTCCTACACGTAATTGAGCCTGGTAGATACAAAAGATGTTAGTAAACTAACTCTAGAGGAGGCCTAACAACCGACGTAAAGTCAATTACCGGAACAACTTCTCTAGAACTAGTAAACCACGTCTCTACGTACTACTGGATCGTTCAACCCGTTTGCAAGGCCTGACTACGTAGATATGAAACTAAACCTTGGTGGACAAGGCATAACCATAACAGATCGAATCAGCTAAATAAAGATCAAGCAAGATGCTACCCTTGCACTTGGGAAAAGGTGCAAAGGTAGCGAGGTAACTAGAGGTAGCATAAATCAAACAATTATAATGAAAAGCACCGATGCTAGCCTCAACAAATCTATGATAATAGTGTTACTCGCCATCAACAAGGCTTCAGTACGAGTAACACTAAATAACGATATAAGTAAAAAATCGCCTAGATCAAGATGCGATCTAGGCATGACACTTACCCGAAAGAAACCCTAGAAACAAGGGGTGGCGTCGCGAGATTGTGTTGTTGTGAACGTGATTGTCCTTTTCTCGATAACCTTAGGTACATATTTATAGTCCGGAGACTTTCTACCTTTGGAATAACTCTACAACTCTATCTTTACCTAAACTGAAACGGAACCTAAACTGAAACGAAACCTACTATGATACAAGATACACGGGCAATTTAGCCCAAATCCACGCACTAGGCCGATCCAACAACACGTTGAATATACGTATCTTCCAAGCCCATCTTGATCACGGCCCATCTCCTTCTTTGGCCAAAATATGGCGATAACACCACCCAGCTCCTAGCCCCGACTCGTCAAGCACCAAATAGCACCCTCAAGAGTGAAAGCGACCGCTGCTGCCTGGACCAGAAATTGGCCCCAGGATTTCCCTCGGCACACAGATGGGAGTGGGTGAAGGGTAGCCATGACGCCCTTCAGGAAGGGAGGCGCCACCCACGGGCGGCACCGCGTCGGTGTCGGTCGCGCCGACAAGCATTTATCCCCAAGACCCTATCCACAAGCCTCGGATGAGCCGTTGCACAGGAGACCCGCGAGGGCGAGGCCTCGCCACCACCAAACTTGCCGCCCACGAGCACGCGCCATGCCAGTCCCGACTCCACCATCATCGTCTCACCGAAATTACCGTCACGAGGTCTACAAGATGAGGCACACGTAGTTCGAGGCAGCGCCAGCAGAGCCGCGTCCATGCGGGAGGGAACTGCCTCCACCGCCAAGGGCGATAGTCGACCGGACACGACCAGAGGCACACCAGTTCATGTTAGGTCCGGCCGAGTCCAACAGACCCGTAAAGCCCCCACAGAGGCACACCAGTCCCACTATTAAGCTTCATGCACTAACCAACTATTTTAAAGACCAATCTAATAGAAAAAAAGTTAGGACAATCCACTTATACAGTTCAATATTCCCTCTCATCGTGTGAGAGAAAGAGAAGTCAACACGTGTAAACAGAGAGGTTTGG
Organism: Avena longiglumis; assembly: GCA_030063025.1. Classification (NCBI taxonomy): domain Eukaryota; kingdom Viridiplantae; phylum Streptophyta; class Magnoliopsida; order Poales; family Poaceae; genus Avena; species Avena longiglumis. Next base: position 482,544,229 of record CP125976.1, read on the forward strand.
CTCAAGAGGCCAATACGTAGACAAGTCAATCAGGACTCGAACTCGAGACCTTAGGCTCTAATATCATGTTAAACTTCATGCGCTAACCAACTATTCCAAAGACCGATCTAATGGAAAAAGTTAGGAAAATCCACTTATACAGTTCAACGAGAGTCCGGCCGAGCCGAGAAGGAACCGTAAAGCCCGTAGTCACGCTGCAACAGACCGGACGAGGACACCGTTGAACCTACACAAACGTACAGAGCCACCATCCGCAGAGCAAGCGTGGAGGAGGGCAAACCCGCCCGCCCGTCCCAGATGGAGCCCTAAGGGACCAGATCAATCTCGGCCAGATCCGCCCGCCACAGCCTGCCATGCTGCCCCACAGCCAGCAGCTGCGCCGCCGCGTCGCTTCGCTCGGCCGCCGCCTAACCTACGCCGCCCAGATCGCATCGCCACCGGAGGAGAGAGGCCTCGACCCCGCCGCCTCAACGCGGCAAGAGAAGAATCGTCGTCGCCGGCGCCACATGGGCTGCGCCCGGTGAGCCCTGCCACCGGCGGCGGCGGGGGAGAGGTGGAGAGGGAGGGCCTAGCGGGGAGCTCGACGGTGTCGACCCCGTCACCCTCGGGGGGAGGGGAGGAGGGAGGGGGAGGGGACAGGGGCATTTTTTTTGAAAGCCCTGAATAATTGATGATAGTGGGCAAAGAACTGTTCCTAGTGCAGGTAGTGGTGGGGGTGCTGGGGGTCGTCAACATGGTGGTAATGGTACTAGTGAAGCTGGGTTAGACAAAGGTAAACAAGTTATGGTGGAGCAGGAGGATTCTGGGGGGATTTCCTTTGGGACTAAAATGGCTAACATCTGGGATAGCTCTGGAGGTGATGGTCGTTCAAGGGGAATTATTATCAGAGAAAACGTAGCAGGTGGTAATGGTGGTGGTGGTGAGACAGGTACTCAAACCAGAACAGCTGATGTAGGAATGCAAGTTGGTGCTCAGGAAACTGTGTCTGATGGTGATGGTTTGGGTGATGTTCACATGGAGGTTTTACAAAACTTGTCATCTGGTGTGGTTAAAGATTCCAGTACTAAGATTGTTGCTGGCCCTCAGAGGTTTGATGATTTTATCAGGGGTCTGTTGAAAGATAAGAGCAGTGACAAACACTATGAGCTTATGAAGCAGTATGGCCATTTGCTGGAAGAGGGGGATGAACAAGATGAGGGTGCTTAGGCAAAAGATGATAGTGTGTCTACTGATACTTCTTTTGGTTCTTCCTCTGATAGTGGAAAAAAAAGGTTTGATGGGGGGTCTGTGATGGAGGGTGTTCAAGACATGGAGGTTGTCAATCAAGACCAAGAAGTGGTGGTTGTTGACCTGTCTCAACCTGACGGCTCTACTCAGGAAAGTGTGGGTTCTCAATCTGAACAGGTGACTGGTGTGGAAGAGCAAGGTATAAGGAGTTCAAGGGTGGCTGATCAAGGTGGTGCTAGAAACATGGCTGAAGGGCATTTGGCTCAGCAACCTCCTAGAGATTTATCAGGTACAAATTTAACTTTGCACAATTCTTTTGCTGTTTTGGATGATGATATCATTATGCATAGAGTGTTGGAGATGGGGGTATATGCCTCTTCTATATCTTTGGAACATATTAATTCTTGGAAAGAGTTAGAAATTGCTAGACATAGTTTACAGGATAGGAGACAGGTAGAGAATGAATGTGAGGCTGAGTTGAATGAGAAGGTTTTGTTTCTGGACTAGAAGGATGCTAGTAATGATGAGGAGGAATTTACTCCTGTGGTTTCTAGGAAGCAAAAGAAAAAGTTGAGAACTAGTTCAGTTATGAGGGAGAGAAAGTTAAAGGCTGCTGCTGTGAAGGTTCACAACTATCACCCTATGAGTGGTTTTGTGACTGGAACAAGAGTGAGAAAATCTGTATTATGATAGGTGTTATTTTGATTATTAGAGGTGTGGGGAAGAAGGGTGCAAGTGCCTATTTGAATAATCTGCTAAGACAGGAGAGGGTGGATTTTATTGGTTTACAGGAAACTATTAAGAAAGACTATTCTGATGCTTTCTTCAGGAGGATTGATCGTATGAATCAATTCTCTTGGAGTTGGCTGCCTTCTGTGGGAAGGTCTGGAGGCATTTTGGGGGGCCTACGTTCCTCTAAATTGACTCAACTTGATGTGTCTGTGGGCAAGTTTCATGTTAAGATGAAGGTGTTTGATGTTTTAAAACAAATCCAGTGGCATTTGGTGATAGTGTATGGGGCTGCTCAAGAGGAGAATAAAGAAGAGTTTTTGTTAGAATTAGCTGAGGTTTGTCAGGATCAAACTATTCCTTTGTTGGTGGGTGGTGATTTTAATGTGATCAGGTGTGCTTCTGAGAAAAACAAGGGTCACTCTTTGAATAGGTGGGGGCACATGTTTAATTCGATTATTAATGCTTATGGCTTAAGGGAGATCCTCATGTCTGGAGGGCAGTTTACTTGGTCCAACAACCAGAAAAATCGAACTTTGGAGAAGTTGGATAGAATTTTAGTTTGTAAAGAATGGGAAAAATTGTTTCCTCTTACTACAGTGCACAAGTTGTCTAGAGAAGTTTCTGGTCATAGTCCTTTGATTCTGGATACTATGGAAGAACAGGAAACAGGTGGCAGGGAATTCAGATTTGAAAAAAGTTGGTTACAGTGTGATGATTTTTTGACCAGGGTGGAAAAAGTTTGGAAAAAACGTGTAAATGGTAAGAACAGTCTTGATAGGCTGCAGAAAAAACTTAAGAATGTCAGAAATGATTTGAAAGGATGGGGTGCTCATTTAAGGGGTGAGGATAAAAAAAAGAAGAAGAGGTTGGTGGAGGAGCTTCAGGAGATTGAAAATATTGAGGAGTTGATTTTGCTTACTGCTGAACAACTTAAGAGAAAAGCAGTTATTCAGAAGGAGTTGCTTGAGGTGTATGAGAATGAGGAGAGATTTTGGCAGCAGAGATCGAGGGACAATTGGTTGCTTAGAGGTGATAATAATACTGAATATTTTCATAGGATTGCTAATGGGGTAAGGAGAAAGAAACTGATTTTTTCAATGAAAGATGGGGAGAATGAGATTCAGGGGACTCATGATCTCTTGCAGCATGCTACTAGTTATTATAAATCTCTGTTTGGTCCTGCTGGTGGGTTCTCTATTAGGCTTGCAGATGACAATTGGCAGGACTGGGAGAAGCTTAATGATGAGGATAGGGAAAAGATGGGGGTGCCTTTTACTGAGGAAGAGGTTAAAGAGGTTATTGATCAGATGGAGAAAAATAAAGCTGCTGGTCCTGATGGGATTCCTATTGAATTCTATCAACATTGTTGGGCGATTATAAAAACAGATGTTATGGCTGTGTTTGATGATTTTTTTGCTCATAGGATTGATTTGAGGAGTATTAATTATGGTGTGATCACTTTGCTACCCAAAGGGGATGATGCTGATAGGATCCAGAAGTATAGACCTATTTGTCTGCTCCAGGTGCTGTTTAAGATTTTTACTAAGACTCCAACGGTTAGAACTGAGCCTGTAATGGGGAAATTGATTGAAACTTGCCAGACTGCTTTTATTAAAGGGAGGTTTATTGCAGATGGGGTGACTTTGTTACATGAGATCTTGAAAGAATCGAAAAGCCAGAAGCAGCAGGGTGTGGTTTTAAAGATTGACTTTGAGAAAGCTTATGACAAGGTCAATTGGGATTTTTTGTTTTACTGTTGTAGACAGAAAGGTTTTAGTGAGGATTGGATGATTTGGTTAAAAAGTGCTGTGACTCAGGGTACTCTCAGTGTTAAGGTGAATGGGGAAACTGGTCCTTACTTTGGCAGCTATAAAGGGGTTAGACAAGGAGACCCCTTTTCTCCTTTTTTATTCAATTTGGCAGGGGAATGTTTGGCTAAGATGGTGCTTAATGCACAGGATGGTGGGCTGTTTACAGGATTGGTTGATAATTTGTTTGATAAAGGGATTGCTATTTTGCAATATGCTCATGATACCATCCTGTTTATTAAAGATGATCTTGAGGGGGCTAGAAACTTGAAACTGTTGCTGTATTTGTTTGAATCCATGTCTGGTCTCAAGATTAACTTTGAGAAGAGTGAGGTGCTGATGGTTTTAGATGATGAGGAGAAACTATCCAGTTATGCTAAAATGTTCAACTGTCAGAAAGGTAGTTGGCCAATCAAATATTTGGGGCCGCCGGTTTGTAGCAGAAGATGCTCAGTGGCTGAGATGAGCTTCATTGGTGACAGGTTGAAGAAAAAGTTAGATGGTTGGATGGGGGGTGGGCTTTATCCCTAGGAGGGAGACATGTTAAAATCACTGCTTGTGTCTCTAGTGTGGCTGTTTACCCCATGACTATGTTTCTTCTGCATAAGTCAAATGTGGAAGAAATTGAGAAACAGACTAGAGCTTTCTTTTGGTATGGGAAGGTGGGGAAAAAGAAATATCATCTGGTTAAATGGAAGTATGTGTAGGCCAGGAAAAGGGTGGACCGGGGATTAAAAACATTAGGCTTTTTAACATTTGCTTGTTGTGTAAGTGGTGGTGGCGCCTAGAAGCTGAGGAAGGTCCATGGCAAGTTTTTGTGAGAAAGAAATATTTGAAAAAAAGTGGGATCAGTACTGTGAAACATAGACAGAATGACTCTCCATGTTGGCATGATTTGATTAAGATCAGGGATCTTTATTTGGCTGGTAGGAGAATGAGGATTGGTAATGGGGAGTTGACTGACTTCTGGCATGATGTTTGGTGCCTGGATAGACCTTTGAAAGATAAGTCCCCTGATTTATTTGATATTTGCCAGAATCAAGTGATTACTGTTGCTGATATGGCGAGAAAAGGCTGGAGATGTTCTTTTAGGAGATGGCTGGATACTGATGGGTTGAATCATCAGGAACAAATGAGAAAGTTGCTGTCTGGGGTGAATTTGAGTCAGGAACACGACATGCTAGTGTGGATGTGGAATAAATCTTGCAAGTTCTCTGTTAAGTCAATGTACACACATCTATCGAATGTTGGGATTGATAGAAGTTTTAAGCATCTGTGGAAAGCTAAAATTCCCCTGAAGATCAAAAATTGTGGCTCATTTGGCACAATGCTATTCTCACCAAAGACAACATGAGGAGGAAGAATTGGGTAGGAGATTTCACTTGCAGGTTTTGTAATGAGGATGAGAGCATTGGTCACTTGTTCTTTTCTTGTGTGGCAGCTAGATACGTTTAGGGGGTAGTTGCCAGAGCTATTGGTGCCGCGAATAGGCCTGGGTCCTTTTCTCAATACTTTTGGTGGGCTTCGCAGTATGTGGGTGTTAGCAGGAATGTGCAGATTACGGTGGTGGCTGCAATCTGCTGGGCCATTTGGAAGCTCAGGAATAGGGCCTGTTTTGAAAAAAAACTCATTAACTCGCCTGTTGATTTGATTATATATGCTTGTGTGTTCATTCGTTATTGGGCAGGGCTGCATGGGAAGAATGATCGGGCGGTGCTGCAAGCTGGAGCGGATACTTTGCGTGAGAATCTGCTGGCATCTGGCAGCTATGGATGTGGCTCCTGTTCCTTTTCTGGGACTACCTGCAATCCCTGGAGGTCATGCTCATGAAGCTCCTGAACTGGAAAGGGGGCGGGAGAAGAGAAGGAGAACTTGAAAAACAAAGGACTGGGCTGCGAGAAAGACGGTGGTGGCATCTCATGTGGTCTTTTCTTCTCTTTTGTCTGTTAGCTATTTGCCTGTGTTTGATAGTACTGTTCCCCACTAGCCTGAGGGCGGTATTCTTGCGTCTACAGCCTCCTTCTTTCTATCTGATTAGTTTGTTTGGTATGTAATTTGGACCTCTTGAATCTTGTTTGACCCCCTAGGTGGGTCAGTACTACGTTGTTGTGTGTGTGGTTGTTGTTTCGTTGTCTGATGATAATGGAACCCGATCCCTCTTCGTGGGGGATTGTATGGAAAAAAAAATTGATGATACTCATATACCAGGACTTCAACGGGCCTTAACTAGTTTAGCTTGATCACTTCAAATCTGATGGGCACTTCTGCTTCGGTCCCCCGCCCCGCGTTGGCATCCATGCCTTATCTGCCCATTTATCACCTAGCAATTGGCCCTTAAGCCCACCTCCTTTTCCGCGTGGCCCCAGATCCACTCCGTATTACTCGTTTGTCCATCTGCAAATACATACGCGTGTACTGTCCATCTGCAAATACATACACGTGTTCTCCGTCTGTACAGGGAGACGTGTGAGCGGTGCAATCCAAGACCGAGGCCTTCAACCTCATCGAGCTCGCCTACCACGCCGTCAATCTCGTGATGGGCCACCACGTCCCGCGCTGCGTCGAGTTCCTCGTCGGTGAACGGCCGCCCTCCGGTACCGGCAAGCCCCACGACCGCATGGTCGGCTACTCGGGCGACACGGTCGCCGCCGCTAACGACCACATCTTCAGGTCTGATTGGTTGGTACAAGATCCGAGTCAGCTCACTGTTTCCAATTCAAGCCCCATACATACACATATCAGCTGATCGATCTGACTAATTCTTGTCCAGTACGTATATATATTACAATCTGCCTTTTAATTCATGTCCCGTACGTACATATACCAGCTGATCGATTTGCCTTTTGATTCATGTCCCGTACACACTACAGGAATAGGAAGCTACGCCGACGGCCAAACGTCGGGATCATCGGCGTAGCCATCGTCCAGACCAGCCCCGCCAAGCAGCCGTCGGCGTATAATTGCCCTCGCGTATCCTATGCTGCGCCGACGGCTGCCCTCGGTATAGCTATTTTTTCTTTACCTCATTAAACTTTGAAAAATCATAATTAAATCATTATAATTCAGAAAAATACAAATAATATATCAAAATTTACAGAAAAATAAGAAATATCTATCTACACTCAAATATTATATATTTGTAAATAAAAATTAAGTGAAACATAAAATATTATATATAATTTAAAACGAGCATAAAAAAATTCAAAAACGATCGAAACAATGCGAAACCTTGGCGTGGTGTCATATTATATGACATAGTTACAAGAAAAAATATCAAACTTAGTATATTGATTATGTCTAAAAAAACCTTCACAAAATGACCTATCTCATTCGAGGTTTCTTGGCTTTTGGGTCAAATAACCAATGTTATAGCTAGAATCAAGGCATAGTGTGTGATAATGTGCCCATATTGTGCATACATGTGCATCATGAGATGACGAACAATGTTGCAGGAGGAAATTTTCCTTTTCGTCGCACCAAAAAGCCATTTTCCATTTTCCGAGCATAAAAAACGGAAGGTTTTGTGAAGCAACCACCAAATGGCTAATTCAAAATGCTACCACCACATTTTACAAAAAATACTAGACCATCTTATATGGACAATGTCCCAACAGGGGGATCTTAAACCTTTCCGTCCACCCTGGTGAAAAAGACAAATTCCTACCGAATCGATAGGAAGTAGGTCAGATATGAACTACAGGTACATGATCCGATGCTCATGTGTTTTAAAAAAAATCATTTTTCAGTTCACAATATGCTATTTTATCAAAGATCCAATGCAAGTTTAGCGATGCTCGGCCCCGAGCTAAGAATCTTCATGTCCGTCGTTCGACAAAGTTTGACGATAGTTTAAAACGGGCATAAAAAATTCAAAAACGGTCGAAACAATGCGAAACCTTCGCGTGGTGTCATATTATGTGACAGAGTTACAAGGGAAAATATCAAACTTGATGTATTGATTATGTCTGAAAAAACCTTCACAAAATGACCTATCTCATTCGAGGTTTCTTGGCTTTCGGGTTAAATGACCAATGCTATGGCTAGAATCGAGGCATAGTTTGTGATATGTGCCCATATTATGCATACATGTGCATCATGGGATTGCGAACAATGTTGTAGGAGGAAGTTTTCCTTTTCATCACACCAAACTACCATTTTCCATTTTTCAAGCACAAAAAATGGACGGTTTTGTGAAGCAATCACCAAATGGCTAATTCAAAATGCTACCACCATATTTTACAAAAATACTAGACCATCTTATATGGACAATGTCCCAACAGGGGATCTTAAACCTTTCCGTCCACCCCTGGTGAAAAAGACAAATTCCTGCCGAATCGACAGAAATGGGGTTAGATATGAACTACAGGTACATGATCCGATGCTCATGTTTTTTTACAAAGACCTTTGCCGAGGAGGCTACGCCGAGGGCAGCCGTCGGCGTACCATACGCCGAGGGCATTTTGGCCTTGCCGTCAGCGTAGCACGCGCGTCCTATAGTGACATACACATATCAACTGGTCAATCTGCCCTTTTTTCCACTAAAATCCGCGTATAATATATAACTATATAAGTGGGCAATATGGAACTCTTCGGCCCGCCCACAACCCACCCACAATCCGTCCGCCAACTAACCCACCAAAACTTCCCTTTAGTGTGGGGGACCAAAGCAAGCCTCTCTGATGGGAGTTTAGTACACAATGACCCGACTTAATTGCTCTTTTCAATATGTAAATTAATCCAATGGAGAGATCAACAGAAGCAAGCCAAGTTATCAAGGATGTCTAATTTGGATAGATGGTGTGAGGTTTCAACCGGAAAAATAGTTGTGCTCGACCAGATCAAAGTTCAAGCAAGCTACTAGTAGTATTATACTTCAGAAGTTCAAACAAGCGATTTGGGTTTTCACTCTTTGCACAACTTGTGCGTTTAGAAAAAGATGCAGCCTTGGGCTCTGACGGCGACGCTGGCGGCGACCCGCCCCCGTCCATGACGGGCTCGGCTCTGCCTAGCCTCCTCGCCTCTCCGTCCCCCGCCTCTCATGGATGGCCAGTGCGCGGGCGCTGGGCCAACGTCGCAGGAGGAAGACGCGGCAGAGGAGGCTCGCGGCGGGCGGCTGACCTCTCCAGCGCTCCATACGGTGGGGATTTCCTCTCCTCGCCGGCTTGTCTGCGGCCATCTCAGCGTGGCGGTAGGCGGACGCCGACCGCTTCGGACGCCAGCGCCGTCGCCCGTCGCCTTGTGAGCCCGGGTCTGCTGAGGCTAGGGACATCTTCTGGGGATCCTTGGGTTCGCCCGAGCCATCCAAGGCCCAGTCCCGGCCCGGCCCGGCGACAGGCTCCCGGCCAGGTCACAGCGGCGGCGTGTGTCGCACCTTCTAGGGATAGCTCGCGTGAGGCTGGTCGCTTTGGGTCGATCGGTCAGAACGACCCATCCTGGAATGGAGGGCCCATCCGACCGTCCCCAGCTTCCGCCATGCGTGGTCCTCTGTGAAAAGGCCCGCTGGGCGGCCCCTGGCGATGGCGGTGGATACCCAAGGGGCATCGGATCTAACCTAGCTTATCGTGCCTCTGACGCCGAGGTGAGGAAGTTCCACCGCGCCGCCAGGACTGCGTCGGACCCAGCCGCCGCCCTCCTCCGCTCCTTCGGCAAGTAGCCGCCATGAAGAGGCCCCATGCCCCCAACGCCCACGCATCCCAGCCGCGTCGGGGCCCTCGCCTCCCACCCGCGCCCCTGCCCGGCCGGCCTCTCTGCCGGCTCCTCCAGGTCTCCCAGTGCCCCATAGCTCCCCTGCTCGCGAGGAGCGGTCCGACCGCTGACAGGCGGAGGAGAGGCCGCTCGGCCGCAACAGCTCGGAGGAGCCCCTGCCTCCGGCGCGCGCCCCTCACCGCGCCCATGAGGCTGCGCGGCGTCCCGCCTCCCTGTTGTCCGCCACACAGAGGCCTCCCTCCGCCAGGCTCTGCTCCCGAACCCGCCCCCGCAGGCGCATGGTGGGGGCAGGGACTCCAGCGGTGACTGGCGCCTGGAGAGGGACAGGGACCGAAGGCGGTCACCGCAGCGCTCGCCAAGACCGGAGGCGTCGGCCGCAGCCACCGCGAACCCGCCCAAGAAGAAGAAGAAAAGTAAGAAGAAGAAGAAGAAGAGTGTCGCGGTGGCTTCCGGGCCGTCGGGACTGTCCGAGGCTCGATCCCCTCGTGCCCCCCGACAGATGGAGTTCCTAGGCCAGTACATCGACGGGGGGTTCTATTACATCGATATCGAGGGGGTTCAGCTGACGGTACCGGAGAACTTGGCGGTGGCCAAGGTGAAGCCCGGGACTGGCCCGTCGACCATCACCGCTGAGATGATTCAGGGGGAGCTGGTGACCATGATGCCTGGGGAATGGCAGGTGAGGCCGATATCGAGCACGGAGTTTGATGTAGCCTTCCCCTCAGTGGAGGTTATGAGGCTCTGTGCTTGCAGCTCCGCCCTCACCCTGCCAGTCAGCCAGATCGCCCTCTCCATCGAGCCATCTACCTCGGCCACTCCCTCGGCCTTCAAGCTCTCTGCGACGTGGATCAAGATTCTGGACTACCCCGAGGATCCCAATCTCAGGACCCTGTCGTTCCTGGAGCTCGTGGCGCAGGCGATTGGCAAGTTGGTGGAGGTGGACGAGGGCTCTCTGGGTGGTGGGGGACCGATCCGCATTAGGGTCTTGTACCCGGATCCTGCCCAGCTACCGGGGATCCTCCCCACGATCTACTTCGGTGAGGACGGATGGCGCATGACGGTCGAGCTGGACGAATCCCCTCAGGCTTCGAGGTCCTCCCCGCCACCGCCAGCGCCACCCTCGAGCAGCCCGGCCGGTAGCGAGGACGACTCCTCGGGGGAGGATGATGATGACCCAGAGGGAGGGGGTCCCGGAGGCTCGACTCCAGCCTCACCACCGACACCCCATCCCACTAGAGGCCCGACCTCTCGGGCTCCTCCGATGCCCCATCGGGAGATCTCTGCGATCCCTCTGGACCTCTCCATCGCGCAATATGGCTCCAACTTCAGCAAGGAGGCCGGGTTCACAGGATACATTGATGTGTCGGCTTCCTTAGGGGGCTTGCCTCCCAGCCACCCCGAGGAGGACCGGGACTTTGGGAGCGTGGGTCTGGAGGTCACGACTCCGTCTTCCCCGCGCTCTCCGGGTGTGACCTGCTACACACTGTCCTCGGGATCCTCTCCGTCCTCCCTACAGACCTCCCCGACGATGTTCCCGGCCACCCCCACCCAGGCAGGAGTGACCATCTCTCAGGCCGCCCTCGACACCCTAGTGGTCTGACCTAAGCCCAGCCCACCCCACAGCCGTCCCGCCACAAGGCACGACAGGGGGATGGCCGGGCCGAGCCTTCAATGCGACGTGGCGCCGCAGAGGCTGCTGCCGAACCTGACCCATTACTCCGCCCTCCCCTCCTCCGTGTTCCTCCCCTCCTTTTGGGTCTCGCTTCTCGATTTTAGCGGAGTCATCCCTGGACCACTTGGCGCAAGTGGCAGCAGATATCGGCATCATCTTCAGGGGCGAGTGTGGTCCTCGCATGGAGCAAATCGCCGCGATTAGGGCTAAGGAGGTCTATGAGGGGGCCTTGGCGGCGGCCCGTGCTCTGGAGGAGCACAGGCAGCCTGGCCCCCCCGACCCCACTGGACCCGGGCCCGCGGGGCCTAGGTCCGGGGGGAACGAACTCCTGGCCCCGAGAGCGGGGAGGCTTCCACGGCGGCCACTTCTTTGAGGAGGCCGCGTGGGAAGCCTCCGAAGGCGTCGTCCAGGCCCTCGACCACTGGTAGGGCCTGATCCGTCCCCCGTAAGGGGACAACCCTATCATAGTTTTTAAATGAATTGGCCCGCGATTAGGTCATTCATTTGGAACATCAGGGGGTTCGGGAACGAGGGCTGACAACGTCAGCTTAAGGAACACCTGCGACAAGAAGATGTGGATATCGTGGGGCTGCAGGAGACCATCAGACAGGACTTCCGCCCCTCGGAACTTGAGGGCCTGAGCCGGCACAAGTTCGCTTGGAACTGGTTGCCGGCATCAGGACACTCGGGTGGTATCCTCCTTGGCGCCAAGGAGGAAACCTTCGAGGTTGAGGGCATGGACCGTGGGGACTTCTTCGTGAGCATGTCTCTCACCCATAGACGTTCTGGTCTCTAGTGGGAGACCATTATTGTCTATGGCCCCGCGGACCATAGTAGATCCGCGACCTTACTGGCGGAGCTTAAAGCGAAGGTTGAGAGCAGCTCCATTCCAGTGGTTGTGGATGGGGACTTTAATCTGATCCTCTCACCGGAGGATAGAAGTTCGGATAATGTGGATATTCCGAGGATGCGTATGTTCAACGTTTGCATTGCGGACCTCGCTCTTAGAGAGGTCCATAGGGTTGGGGCCAGGTTCACCTGGACCAACAAGCAGGCGGCTCCGATCCAATCCGTCTTGGACCGAGTCCTGGTCTCAGTGGAATGGGAAGTAGCATTCCCACTCTACTCTCTCCGGGCACTTACCAGGATCGGATCACCCCCTGTTGCTCTTCATCGGGGGCGGCATTTCCCCTCGCCTGAATCGTTTCCACTTTGAGAACTTTTGGTTGTCCCAACCAGGATTTGTGGAGGCGGTAAAGACGAGATGGGAGGCTGCTGCGGCATCCCCGCCGCGTAGGTTCTGTGCGGTCGACATTTGGCATCACTGTGCCTTGATGGCCCGCCAATTCATGCGCGGTTGGGGGGCTAATCTGGGCATGGCGATCCGACGCCAGAAGGAGTCCCTTCTTAGTGAGATCCAATCTCTAGACCGCATGGCGGACTCCCAGGGCCTCTCTGTTGCGGAATGGACGCATCGATATTCTCTGGAGGCGTCGCTACTGGACATCTATAAGGGAGAAGAAGTGTTCTGGAGGTAGAGGAGTCGGCAGAACTGGCTCCTCAAAGGGGATGCGAATACAACTTACTTCCATGCGGTGGCTAATGGCCGCCGCAGGAAGTGCTCGATCCCCTGCCTCTGGGACAATGGGCGGCTCCTGGAGGACCCCATAGAACTGTCATCCCACATCTACTCCTTCTACAAGGATCTCTTCTCGGAGGGCCCCCGCTCAGGGGCCGCACTGGCACCTGAATTCTGGGCAGAGGCCGACAGGGTCACGGCTGCCGAGAATGCCGAGTTCATGCTCCCTTTCCTTCCGGAAGAGGTGGAGAGGGTGATTAGATCAATGAAAGCTAACTCGGCTCCGGGTCCTGATGGCTTGCCGGTGGTGTTCTTCCAGACCTTCTGGGGCTCCCTACAAAGCGTGATCATGCCAATGTTTCAAGAATTCTTCACGGGTACCCTCTTCATGGCCCGGCTGAACTTCGGCGTCATGACCTTGATCCCCAAAGTGGTGGGGGCCTCGGATATACGTCAGTTCCGGCCGATCACGGTGATCAATGTCATCCAACGCATCTTCGCCAAAGTCTGTGCTACCCGCCTTGCTCCGGTCATGGAACGCTTGACCCGTCCCTATCAGTTCGCCTTTCTCAAGGGACGACTGATACACGATGGCGTCCTGGCACTCCATGAGATTATCCACGAGGTGAAAACCAAGAGGACAAAGGGGGTCTTTCTGAAATTAGATTTTCAGAAGGCGTATGATCGCTTGGACTGGCGGTTCCTGCGGTAGGTGTTGATTAGGAGGGGGTTTGATGAGCGCTTTATTTCCTGGATCATGCAGTTCGTCATGTCAGGAAGCACCACGATCAATATCAACGGAGAGGTGGGACCTTACTTCCAACCCTCATGCGGGGTGCGGCAAGGAGACCCAATCTCCCCCTCCTCTTCAATGCGGCTGTGGACGCCCTGGCAGAGATCTTAGAGAAGGCTAAGGTGGCCGGTCACATCTCTGGCATGGTTGGACACCTTATTCCGGGGGTGGCGTCACACACCTCCAATACGCGGATGATACGATGATCATGGTGGAAGGGTCAGACCGCGATATAGTCAACCTGAAGTTCCTTATCCTCTGCTTTCAGGAGATGTCCGGCCTAAGGATTAACTTTGATAAGAGTGAGGTGATAGCACTGGGCTTCCCCTGAGGACCATCTGAGGATAGCCGACAACCTCAATTGTCGCCTGACCTCTTTCCCCATCACCTATCTGGGGATGACGATCCGGGCTTCTAGGATTCTTATCAGAGACCTAGAGCCCTTAGTTGGCCGGGTTCAGGCCAAGTCCGAACCGTGGTGTGGGAGGTTCACTTCCAAAGGAAGCAAGACGGTCCTGATAGATGCCTGTCTGTCCAGTTTGCCGATGTACATCATGGGGCTGTATCTCCTCCCGGAAGGAGTCCACGGCTCCTTTGACAAGGAGCTGTCCCGCTTCTTCTGACAGGATCCTCACTGCCGCCAGAAATACCACATGGTGAAATGGGCGGACATCTGCACCCCCAAGGAGTTGGGGGCGTTGGCATTTTAGCATCCCGCCAGTTCAACCTGGCTCTCATGCTGAAATGGGTGTGGCGCATTTTGAGAGGGGATGGGGGTCTTTGGCTTCAACTGCTGGAAGCCAAATACCTTCGCTACGCCCCTCTTAGCGCATCGACGCCGGGAGGGCTCACAATTCTGGCGATCCATTCAGGCCATCAAAGCCGAGATCCGGCGGGGGGTGACCTTCACCATTGGTAATGGAGAGGGCACACTCTTCTGGCTGGATCCTTGGCTGGATGGGGACCCCCTTAGGCTCTCCTACCCCTGCCTCTTCGCGATTTGCGCGAATCCGGCGGTTTCGGTCGCGGAGGCTTCCCAGGCAAGGGCCTGGCCATTGGCCTTCCGCCGGACCTTTGACCCCGTGGAGACGTTGGAGTGGCGCGCCCTTCAAGCGTGGCTTCCGGCGATCCTTTCCGGGGAGCCTGATGCGGCTTCCTGGAAGCTCACCCCGACTGGGAAGTTCTCGGTGAGCTCGGCCTACCGGGCCCTATTTAGAGCGCCCTGCCTGGTCTAAACATCCGTGGAAAGCCCCTTACCCTGAAGACGAAGATCTTCGTGTGGCAAGTGCTCATGATCGCCTTCCTTCGGGGACCGAGGTGGCCTTCGTCGGGGCGGGGGGGGTTGTGTCCATTATGTTTGATCCGGAAACGGGAGCACACATAATGTTCACTCCATGACCCGATTCCTATGGAACTTTGTTAGAAGCCCAGGCCCCACCGGGGCCTGGATCTTGGACTATTCCTAGAATCCCGCGCTAACGGACCAAATAAGGGGTGTCGCCTCTTCTGGCTCGTGTTCGCGGCAATGATGTGGAACCTGTGGACGATTCGTAATAAGATGGTGATTGAAAAGCTATTCCTCCCCCGTGCCATAGACTCGATCTTCAAACTCCTCGCCTTTTTGCAACAGTGGTACCCGCTTTGTAGGCGCCAGGAAAAGGAGCAGCTGGACGCCATCCTCAGACGGCTGATTGATGAGGCTCGTCGCATCGCTCCACCGCCACCCCGCTCTTGAGCCTCGCCGGCTTGTTGGCCCCCGCTCGTTTGGATGTTTGTAGTTCTTGCTGGCTCACTGTATGTTCGGGGTTGTTCTGCCCCTCAGGCTGATCGTTGATGTAATGTGTGTGTGGTACTCTATAAAACTTTGTATGGATTGTTACTTTATTTATAAAGCTGGGCGCGAAGAAGTTCAAACAAGCTAGTAGCCTACAATTCCTATACGGTCGTCGAGCGTCTCTAGATGCATATGTAGTTACATACTCTGGCTAACTTCCAGCTGCTCCTTTTTAACCGCCGCGGGGTAAGGCTCATAAAGCTTTTCTGTCGACTTCTCCGTCACTGTCGTGGTGTTGTGGGAGTCGGTTAAGAACAGTAATTGAGCTGTGCTGGCTGGCCGGCAAATCCCTGTCCGCCAGATCTTCATTTATTTTGTGCACACATGCAAATGCCGCCGTACGTCGCAGTCAGGTAATGCCCTTCTTTGCTCAGATAGTAATGCCCTCGATGATTTCCGTAAATAAACATGAATAGGGAGCTGACGTCTTGGTAATTTCTTTACCATCACTAGCTTTCAACTGGTACTATTCCATCCGTTTAAAATATAAGATGTTTTAGATTTATAAAGAAAATATATCTAGGCTTTTTTAGTGTGTAGATTCATTTTTAATATGAGTGAACCTATATAAAAAATAAGTCTAAATATATTTAATTCATAAAACTAAAATATTTTATATTTTAAAACAGAGGGAGTAGAAAATTCTAGAGTAGCAGGGTGAAGTGCCACGTAAAGACTTTCAACTGGTCACTCTATTCTCCTCAAAGAAAAATCAGAAGCTGAAAGCAACTTCACAACCAACTGCTGTTTGGGTAGCATGTAGAGTGATGGTACGCCCAAGTCCTGGAGCCCTCTAGGGATCGAACCCTGACCAGTCTAGATGGTCGACTCGGTTTTTTATTAGTTATAAAAACATGACATATAAAATTTGCCAGGATCAATGTCATCTAAGTTTGACCAGTATTGTGTTAACATTTGCGTGTGTGTCTTCTACTACCTCATACTACTTGCGTAGAAAATAATAATCCGGTAATTCACTTGGCGCGTAGGACTAGATGCTCTCATTGTACAAAACGTAATTCAAAATGTCAAAAAAGAAATGAAAGGAATCTTGGGTGTACATCTACATATTCTATGTGCATGCACATTTAATGTTTCATGGAAAAAGTAATTTTTTGGTATGTGGATAAAAAAAAGATAATTTCATTACCACAAAATGATTTTTCATTAGACATGTTTTATTTTTGTGCCTACGCCACTACATGCATGTATTTCTTGTTCATAAAATTTTTCAGGACATGTGTATAGAAAATATATTTTTGAAAATATTTTTAAAAATATAAAATTCGTAGGAAGGCTCGCTCCCTGTGAGCCAAAACGTCGTGTCAAACCACTTTCAAGTGGAAATTTTCATCCCTTCATTTGGTATGGCCCAAATTCTCAAGTCTCAACTATGAAGATACTCTCTAGCTAGACAACGAACTTGAGCTCTAAGGCTGTGTTTGTTTAGGATGTAGCTGCGAAAAATCAGCTGTAGAAAATCAACTGTGAAAAATCAGCTGTAGAAAGCAGCTGTTAGAAACAGAGTTTTGTTGTTTGACGATAGTGCTTTTGATAGCTGTTGTTGCTTGTTTTAGAAATGAAATATCTGAAATACTCCTAAGTATAGAAGAAGTTGTATAAGTGTTGATTTGAATGAATCGGCTGTTTCCGACTGTTTTAAGAGCTGAATTACCTTAAAATGTCATTTTCAAAATGTAAACACATTTTTGAAATACATCTAAATTGTGGCAAATTAGATACACCTTGAAATGTGTTTTTTAAATTGTAAACACATCTAAATATATTGCGGCAAATTAGATACACCAAAATAGTATTTTTTTAACGAAAGACCATTTGCTATTATTCACATATACAAGAGGAACACATCGAAGGCTCCATGAACAAATTGAACCACCATCGCTGCATGGCTCTGCGTGCCCCCACTTCTAGCCGCCGGCCCCATGCCTCCCCGCCGCCGCCACGCCCAGGCACAGCTGCTGTCACGCCTCCCCGCCGCCGCCACGCCCAGGCCTCCACTCAGTCCCGCCGTCCCTAGGACTCCCCGCCGCCATGCCCAGGCACCGCTTCCGCCACGCCTAGGCCTTCCCGCAGTCCCGCCGTCCCCAGGCCTCCCCGCCGCCATGCCCAGGCATCGCTGCTGCCACTCCCAGGCCTCCCCGCAGTCCCGTCGTCCCCAGGCCTCCCCGCCGCCACCCCCAAGCACCGCTGCCGCAGGATTCGAGCTTCTTCCGGAGCGGGGGAGGGAGATTCGATGGCGAAGACAGCAGGAGGAACCCTATCTCTTGCCTTCCATGGCGGCGGTGGCTAACCCTAGATCTTGCCTTCCATGGCGGCGACGTGAATGGAGAGCAGCAGTGGGTCGTGCGCTCGGGTCTGGGTAGGGAAACGGTCGAGCGCGCGGGGCAGTTCACGGTGTGGGGCGTGGTGACAGATATTTTGTAATAACGGGAAACCAGCAAGACTATTTTCGTCTGGTGCACTCGGGAAGCGGCAAAAAAGCTGGAGAAGCGCCCTCGCACCAACAAAGCTGGAGAAGCGCCCTTGCACCCGCTTTGCCTTGCCGACGCTCGCACGTTCTATTTTTAGGCCCGATTCTAGCCAGCGCTGCTGAACTTTTGGGCGTTTGTTTCAGCTTCAGATTTTAGACCCCAAAAGCTGCAGCGGAAGCTGTAACAAATGGAGCCTAAGAGTGGTACACTTGCAGCTCTAGATTAGTACACAATGAACTCTTGATTAGGAGAATCAGAGCTCTTAACAAGTATACTTCTGAAGTCTCGGTTGAATTTTAGATGTTGTACACTCCAAACTCTCTACTAGGACACCCCGACCCTCAGCTAGGGCATTCTCCGAGTTCTTGACGTGAAGCTCTTGACTAAGACACTCGATGCTTTCTACAGCAAAATTTCAAAACTTGGCTACTCTTGATCTGGGATCCACGGTAAAGTCGAAGAATAACTAAATAAAGTAAAAAAACTCCATAAATCATGCATGTAGAGGATTACGTATGTGCATGCAAGTTTGAAACATAAATGCAATTAAATTATGTAACTTGTGCGAAAAAAAATGACCAAGGAATAGTACAAGGACCTAGAATGTCACCGTGCAAGTTTCCTTTTTTTGTGTGTAGGTCACATATAGTTGCATGTTTTTCTTGAAATTTTGTTAAAGTATCAAGGCAGTATATATGTAAGTGCGAGTGATTTATTTGAGATTTTATTAAACTTAGAAATATGACTTGGGCCCATTTAAAATTTGGGCTCATGAGTACCAATGGAAAAACACAAAAAATATTTTATTTTCCTTGATCTCAATTCAGTAGGGAAAACACGGAAATATAATAGTTCATGTGGACCTCTTTTTCAAATGTATAGTTAGGAGAACAAAGTTGAGGTCTTTAGTGTCATAATAATAATACTGTTCTAGTTATACCTGTTGATGTGGTTCGACTTTGATTTAATCATGTTCATTACGATTCGCACGAACCAAACAAGACAAAATTGTTTCGATGACTTTTTTTTCCAGGGAAGACTATCATTGTAGCTTCATTGATATCAAATAATGGTTACATCATATAGGAGACTTTTTAAATTGAAGCTAGGAGTAGCGTATCACTAGTAGAAAACAGGCTATCCGTTCGCGCCGCCTAACAACATTAGTCCCGGTTGCGCCACGAACCGGGACTAATGCTGGCACGCGTCCTGGTTGGAGCGGACACGGTGGCCGTAGGCATGCGTCCCACCATCCTTACAGAAGGATGTGGTACAATGTCTTGTTAGTTTTGAGTTGGTGTTTCCACCATCCTTGTTCAATATTATGACGCATCTCCTCGTTCACCTAGTGGAAGAGATTTCCATTCTCGATCCTGTATTTCTGCACAATA
Organism: Avena longiglumis; assembly: GCA_030063025.1. Taxonomy (NCBI): domain Eukaryota; kingdom Viridiplantae; phylum Streptophyta; class Magnoliopsida; order Poales; family Poaceae; genus Avena; species Avena longiglumis. The sequence goes on from CP125976.1 coordinate 482,563,463, forward strand.
TGTTCCCCTTTAAGAGGTTCATGGGAGTCTTAAAAAAATATGTTCATAACCGTGCTAGACCAGAAGGAAGCATCTCCAAGGGATATGGAACAGAGGAGGTCATTGAGTTTTGTGTTGACTTTATTCCTGACCTTAAGCCGATTGGTGTTTCTGACTCGCGGCATGAGGGAAGACTAAGTGGAAAAGGCACGCTGGGTAAAAAACAATGATATGTACGGACGATGATTCTTTCACTAAAGCACACTACACAGTTCTACATAATTCCACCTTGACAGCTCCGTATATCGAGGAACACAAGAATATTGTACGCTCCAAAAACCCGGGGAAGCCTGACTCATGGATTACAGATGAACACATGAAGTCTTTCGGTGGTTGGATGCGGACACATCTCTTGAATGACACCACTGTTGGAGATCAGCTATACTTGTTGGCCGCGTCACCATCATCTACTACATTGAATTTCCAAGGGTACGAAATAAATGGGAATACATTCTACATGATCATCAAGATAAAAAGAGCACCAACCAAAACAGTGGTGTCCGCTTTGATCCAACGGACGAGAATGGGCAAAAGGACACATACTATGGTTACATAGAGGAGATATGTGAACTAGACTATGAAGTCTCTTTTAAGGTCCCTTTGTTTCGCTGCAAATGGGTCAACCTGAATGGAGAAGGGGTAAAGATAGACCAGTTGTACGGAATGAAAACAGTGGATCTCAACAATCTTGGTTATAGAGATGAACCATTCGTCCTAGCCAATGATGTGTCTCAGGTTTTCTATGTGAAGGACATGTCCTCCAAACTAAAAAAATAAAAAATATGCAAACGAATATATCATATGATGAGCCAAAGCGTCACATAGTTCTTTCAGGGAAAAGAAACATCGTGGGAATCGAGGACAAGACAGACATGTCAGAAGATTATAATAAGTTTGATGAAATTCCGCCCTTTACAGTGAAAACTGACCCAAGCATTCCGTTAAGGAAAGAAGATGCTCCATGGTTACGTCTGAAGCGATCATAAGGAAGGACATATGACAAGAAGTTCATGCTCATATTGTGTACCTCTAGTTCATGTCTGGCCGGTCGGCTGCATATTGTGAACCTAAATGTCATGAGACATGATAGCTCATTTTGTGAAGGATATCTTATGATGTTTGCAATTTTCCAAGTTTAATAAATGTATTGAGTGTTAGTCCCGGTTTGTGGCTTGACCGGGACTATATATAGCGAGGCCTTTAGTCCCGGTTTTGTAGTCTCGGTTTTTAATATTAATAAATGTCTTGAGTGTTAGTCCCATTTTGTGGCTGGACCGGGACTAAAGGGAGCCTTTAGTCCTGATTCGTAGAACGACTTTCCCGAACTATCAAGAAGTTGTCCCGATTCGTACTTACCATTAAGATCTGATCTCCAAATGCGCGTGGTCACATATTAGGGAGTGCCTCTATGACCAGTTTGTTGGAGATGCCGGAGGACTGGGCTCCGACGGCTTCTCCCTCAAACTGGCCGTAGTGGTGTCCCTTCTCTCGCACACCATCTTGTAGCTTGTAACTTCTCTAACTAGATAAATACACCTGGGAGCTAACTAATTTCACATATTAGGGAGTGCCTCTATGACCAGTTTCTTGGAGATGCCGGGGGACTGGGATCCGGCGGCATCTCCCTGAAACTGGTCGTAGTGGTGTCCCTGCTCTCGCACACCATCTTGCAGCTTGTAACTTCTCTAACTAGATCAATACACTGAGCAAACTAATTTCACATATTAGAGTGCCTCTCGACCAGTTTCTTGGAGATCTTTGGAGGATCGAATCGTGGCAACTCCACGAAACTGGTCGAGTGGTGTCCTGCTCTCGAAAACCATATTGGAGATGCCTCAATCTGGCTGGAGGACTGGACTCACAAGGATGCCTATTTATAGTACAAGCAGCTCGGCATAGTGTCGACACTTACGACATAATGTCGACACTCACCCATATTATTAGTGCTGACTCGTGTTTTGTCCTGGTTGGTGTCTCCAACCGGGACTAAAGGTTTATCTTTAGTCCCGGTTGGTGACACCATCCGGGACAAGGTACAAGCCGCACGACATAATGTCGACACTCACCCCTATCATTAGTGCTGCCTGGCCCAGCCTACCGAAAGCCCTCCAACCGGGACTAAAGATGAACCTATCATGTTCGAGGTTTCTTGGCTTTCGGTCCAAATGATCAAGCCATTTTCCATTTTCCGAGCGCAAAAAAGGGTCGTTTTGTGAAGTATCCACCAAAATGCTACCGTCCCATTTTTCTAAAATACTAGACCACCTTACATGGACTATCTCCCAACCGGGACATCTCAAACCTTTTCGTCCATCCCGAGTAAAAAGGACAAATGTCTGTCGAATCGGTAGGAAGTGGGTCCGGTTTGTACTACAGGTACATGATCTAACGCCCGTAATTTTTTGAAAAAATCATTTTTAGACTCGCAATATGTGGTTTCTCTAGAGATCCTATGCAAGTTCTAACGATGCTCGTCCCCTATCTTCATGAACGCCGGTTCGACCATAGTTAGAAATTTAAAAAATTCAAAACGGGCATAAGAAATTCAAAAAAAAAACCGAACAATATAAATCCTTCGCGTGGTGTCATATTATGTGATATAGTTGCAAGGAAAAATACCAGACTTGGTATATTGATCATGTCTCGAAAAAACCTTCACAAAATGATCTATCATGTTCGAGGTTTCATGGCTTTCGGTCTAAATGACCGATGTTATGTGCTGAATCACGACATAGTTTGTGATGTTGTGCCCATATTATGCATGCATGTGGACATTAGTATGGAGAACAATGTTCAAGGAGAAAGTTTTCTTTTTCGTCGCACGGAAAAGCCATTTTCCATTTTCCGAGCGCAAAAAACGGGTCATTTTGTGAAGTAACCACCAAAATGCTGTTTCAGAATGCTACTATCCCATTTTTATAAAATACTAGACCACCTTACATGGACTATCTCCCAACCGGGACATCTCAAACCTTTTCGTCCATCCCGGGTAAAAATGACAAATCTCTGCCGAATCAGTAGGAAGTGGGTCCGGTTTGTACTACAGGTACATGATCTAACGCCCGTGATTTAAAAAAAAATCATTTTTACACTCGTAATATGTGGTTTCTTTAGAGATCCAATGCAAGTTCTAACGATGCTCGTCCCCTATCTTCATGCACGCCCTAAACCTTCACAAAACCCTAAACCCTAAACCCAAGTTTCTTCCTGCCATTTCTTCCCGCCATTTTCCTCCCGCCTTTTCTTCCCGCGATTTCTTCCCGCAGTTTTTTCCTGCCATTTCTTCCCACAGTTTTCTTCCCGTCATTTCTCAGTACATATATGTAGGATTGACCTCTATTGTCATTGCATATCTCTAGACTCATATCTGCAACCTCATCACTCTTTCCCATGGCTTCCACCATACGACTAACCCCCAGGGAGGTGGAGGCGCTTTGCGCCTCGAACTACCCCTGCCCGCCGGGCTACTACGTCCTCGTCGGCTGGATGGTGAGTGCCGGAGGCGTGCCGGTTCCTCCTGTCTCTCTAGGTATGGTGCACCGGATGGCCATCACGAACCACTACTACTCTGAGCTCACCCAGAGCAGCGGAGGAATCCCAACTGGCATCCCGACTATTTCCCGACTTGGGAAGCCTTCTTCGGGGATCGGTGTGAGAGGGCGCTCGCCAGGCACGAGGAGGACGGCCCACCTCCTCCGAACTTCAACGAGGCCGGCCGTCGACTGTGGTGGCGCGGCTGGACTCTCCAAAGCGTCATGGCCTACGACACGGCCGCCGACTTTAACCCCCGCCCGCGCTACCCTCAAATCCAGTCCACTCGTACTCAGCCTTCAAGGTTTAACTACGACGACCCCGACGACGGCCGCGACGAGTACGACGACTACATTGGCGAGTATTACAGGTGTAGACATGAGCATGACTGAATCACTCCAACATTGCAAAACAAGTTCGGTCGATTGTGACTTAATCTGGCCATGTATCTTAATTTTCATTTCTTTTATGTATCTTAATCTTCAGTCGTGCTTTATGTAACTTAGTGTTAGTTGTGTTATGTACTTTAATTCCAATTCTATCGTAATAAAATTTTCTTCCGCCTAATATTTCCCGTCCTTTTCTTCCCGCCCATTAATATATAAAATATAAGTTAATTCAAATACAAATTAAAAACAGAAAATAGTTTTGAAATAGTTATTCAAACCCAAACAATTTTTATGTTTAAAGTTTTTCTAAATTCCAAATTAATATTCAAAAAAATAAGTTAATTCATTTTTAATTTTAAATTGTTACATTAATTATTTTTAAAAACAGAAAATTGTTTTAAAATAGTTATTAAAATCCAAACACTTTTTATGTTTAATTATTTTCTAAATTCCAAATTAATATTCAAAAAATATAAGTTAATTCATTTTTAATTTTAAATGGTTTCATTAATTATTTTAAAAAATAGAAAATGGTTTTGAATTAGTTATTAAAATCCAAACACTTTTTATGTTTAAAGTTTTTCTAAATACCAAATTAATATTTAAAAAATATAAGTTAATTCATTTTTAATTTTAAATGGTTACATTAATTATTTTTAAAAACATAAAATGGTTTTGAATTAATTATTCAAATCCAAACACTTTTTATGTTTAAATTTTTTCTAAATTCCAAATTAATATTTAAAAATATAAGTTAATTCATTTTTAATTTTAAATGGTTCATAGTTTAAATGGTTACATTAATTATTTTTAAAAACAGAAAATGGTTTTGAATTAGTTATTCAAATTCAAACACTTTTTATGTTTAAAGTTTTCTAAATTCCAAAGTAATTATCATTTAAAAAACATTACAAATTTAAACTCCAAAATAAATAATAAGGCGGGAACAGAGAGAAAATTTCTGAAAAAAATTGAAAACAAGTTCATACGCCACCAACCGGGACTAAAGACCCCTGCGCGCGTCCCTTGTGCCGAAGAAAAAAAGTGAAGTATACGTCTCGGTCGGTGGCTCCAACCGGGACGTATGACCCTTTAATCCCGGTTGGAGCCAACAACCGGAACTAAAGACCTCTTCTTTATAACTAATACGCCTCTTGTTCTTGTCCGTCTCTCTCACAATCTGTTCTTCTCGCGCAGGGACTCAAGCGACGCCGTCAGGCTGCCCTGCCGCCCCACACTCCCTACCGGCCGCCTTCGTCCGCTCTGCCGCCTCCGTCCGCTGCGGCCGTAGCAACGCACTGCCGTCGCCCTGCGTCGTCTTAAGTCTTGCGTCATCATACGTCGCCGCCGTGGCCGCCGCCACTGGCGCAGGGACTCCGCCGCCATCACTCGCGCCGCCATCGCACACGCCACCCGCCGCCGTCGTCGAGCCTCACAGTATGGTGCGCGCCGCCGAGCTTAAAAAAAAGGCCCAAATTACACGTATAATGTTTGTTGTATATTTTTTAGGCAAAGATTTTTTGTATAAGATTTACAATAGTATAATCTTTTTGTATGATAGTATAATCTTTATTTATATGTATATTCTTATTTACCATAATTACTTTTATATGTATATAGTTACCATTTTTTTAGTTAATTATATTACTAGCAGCGCCATTAGTTTAGGGTTTCGCGCTAGTTTGCACGACCCCACGTCGAGCACCGTGGTGAGCTTCTGGTGCTCAGGGCACCCTCCGTTTGCCTCCTAGATCTTCGTAGCCACCGCGCGCCGTTCGTCTGTGAGCTCCGTCGCCGCCGCTCGTCGCAGGACTCACTCCGGTGACCCTAAAGGGGAGGTGCCGCCACTATGTGGTTCCCCTCGTCACGCTCTTTCCAGCGCACCCCTCCGCGCGTGCTGGGGTGGCCCAGATCGTCGCCGATGACCACCGCCTGCCGTCTCCCGCCGCCGCGTCTGACGTGGCGCCTACGTGGCCACGGGGTGGACCCATCTCGGCCTGGGCCCCCTAGTCAGTGGATGTGGGTAGGAGCAGCCCCGACGTAGAAAGTTAGGGATAGGGTTGATGACGTCAGGGTGATGCAGTAATGGCTTAATCCTTTTGAGAAATGTTTTAAAATAGCAGAAATTAATATAATTTTGTAAAATCAATAACTAATTCATATTTAATCATAAAAATATATATAATATATCAAAATGTTCATAAAATTGAGAGCTATGTGTCTAAGCAATCATAATACATTGTCAAGCAACTTTAACCCCTAGTTTAGTTGGAAGAACATCGATACCCCTCATATACATGTGAGTTTGGCGATGCACTTTGCCAGGCATTCCGAACCCTCTTAAATCAACATGCATTATGGTTACTGCATAGTATCTAATATGACATGTCATACATATTGTTTGAGCATTGCATTATGCCATGTCTTGAATTGTCGCCTTTATTTCTGGTATTGGTTCTTCGCGATAGGATCCGAGCCCGAGGGCAAGCGTAGCCTCTCATTCTGAACCTATTACAAAGTATCTACTTTATCGCTATGATGCATATGATTCCAATGTGGTCTTTTGTCAGTAGCTAGAGTTACCTATCTACTACATAGTTTCCTTTTTGTAGCTAGGTTTAGGGTTTAGGGTTTCTCTTCATTTTTATTATTGTGTATGTATATATTAGGGTTTCTCCGAATTAGGGTTTATATCTCTCAACACCCTACCTAACATTCTCCCTTAGCCACTTTGACATCCGTTTTTCCACCAATGCAGAAAATATGGACCCACACGACAGAGACGAAGAAAAGGAAGAGTTGATCCAAGGTGTGATCCGCGGGGAAGAAAATTTAGATGTATCGACGTTTCTAAACAACTCCGGTGAGAGTGATCCTCTTTTTGCCCGAAGAGACGACTTGTTTGAGGCTGAAGGTGATGCATTCCGCGAGGGAGAAGGCGATGCATTGTATGATCGAGAAGACAACCGCTCCGGCGAGGTGCATGTAATATAATTAATTCATTAATTAATCATCTGCTATCTATATAGAAATATTAACGACGATCTTTCTTCTTTTAGCCGTCCGGATCAAACAAATCTACTAAAAAGAGCGGACAAGGCCCAACCAAAAAGTTGGAAGACCATGAGAGGTTCAGGATCGAAGATATCGGTGAAGACGGCAAACCGACGGCTACCGAAGTTGTCGCAAAACAATACAGAGTAATTGTTAGGGACTTTACCCCGATCACCATTCGAAATTGGAATAGACCCGCTGATGCGGAAGAACAGGGAACGTCTTTATTTCTCCCTACCGTGGCCAAAGATTTACTGTGGAAGAGGCTCATGGTTAATTTCAAACTACCGAAGATAGAGCTGGATCCAAATGCGGAGGATCCAGTTGAGGACGCCTTAGAACATGCGCGAGCCATGGAGATGAAGGTCAGGGAGTGGGCTATGAAGAAGATGGCCCAGTGTTTCACCAACTGGAAGAAAATATTGCACCTTGACTATGTCGTGAAAGAGAAGACTCCGGATTTCGAGAAGATTTAGTTTCAGAAGATAAAACCATTCTGGGATGAGTTTGTGAATTACAAGACATCAGAAAAAGCTAAGAAAATGTCTGCAACGAATAAGCTGAATGCTGCTAACAAGAAGTATCACCATACTATGGGGCAAGGTGGCTACATGGCTGACATTCCTAAGTGGAAGAAACTTGAGGATGAACTGCATGCTAAAAAGATCATCCCAGAGACAGACGATTGGATCGAATGTGAAAAGAATTGGTTTTACGGGCATGGGGGCACGTTGGAATCGGAAGGGAAGTGTATATATAACATACGACATAGAGAAGACCCCTTGCCAATCGAGAAGATGAGAAAAGAAGTAAAGGCTGTTAAAGATGGGGACTTCGTTCCCGATAGAGAGAATGATGAGCTCACACTCGCCCTTGGAAATAAGGAACATGATGGAAGAACACGAGGCACAATAGGCTCCAAACCATGGAGCACTGGGTTTCCTGAAGAGAGGAAGAAATATCCTGATAGAAGCCGTAAGTGGAGAAATGACAAGGCGGAAGTTGAAGCAGATATTCAGAAAGAGCGAATGCGTATAATTGAAGAACGAATAAAGCAACAACAAGATCAAATTAACGCACTTAGCCAGCAAGGTACTACTGGCCCATCTCAACAGCACATGGTGGTAGAACCTGCATTCGATGCTACCGGCCTATCGAATAATCGAAAAAGCAGTTTGGCTTCCACCGAGGTCACGGGTGATGACAATGACGATGATGATGGTGCATCGACGATGGCTCCTGTTGGCTACCCAGTGGATGATATCACACAGATGACACACTGCGAGCTACATGTCAAAGTTGTGAACATATCAATGAAGGTGGCGGGCGGCTATGCCTTACCAATTGGACCCACACCAACTTACCATTGTTGTCCGATTCCACAGGGCTATGCTGTTGTCGGGGTGGATGAAATCATGCCCACCTTTCAAGGTTTGAAGCTTGACTACCCTGCAGATGAAGGGGATGTGACTGAACTGGGAGAAGCAACAAACGTCACCATTCTATGGCCAAAGGAATGTATAGTGCTTCCAAATCACACGCCAAGGCCATTTTCGCCGCCGCCTCACCTATCTCCAGTAATTAAATGCAGCCGTCTTCGTCGCCATCTGCTCAATCGCCTCACCCGGCTCCGTCGTCTCACCCGGCTCCGTCGCCTCACCAATCTCCGGCGCAGCCATTGCCGCGGCAGCCATCGCCAGCGCCTCAGGATAAAAAGCATAAGCGTACCACCGCTACTCTGCGTAGTGGTAAGCGATCGCCGAAACATAAACAAGAGACTCTTCCAAAAGTATCAAAGGTTCCTCCCAAGAGAGCTTATGATTGTACTGAAGAGGAGACTACGGCTATCGTTGATGCGGAAACGACAACGTTTTTTGCTAAGCTGACGCGGCCGAAAGAGCCAGAGTTCCCCATCACCAAAGAAGAAAACGCCCGAGTGTTCAAAATGCTAAAGACTCTTCATCAACCCGAGCCAAATCTGTCATCAGACTATGAGCGTTCTATTCTCAAGTCACATGCTGCACAACAAGCCTCGAAGAGCAGTACTGATGCAAGCGGGAAATCTGTTGCCCAGCTCGGAGAACAAGCAAAACAGTCTTGCGCCCCTCTCAAGGTGATTTCCCATACCAATGTGGGGTCGAGCAAATATGTGGCCGAAGAGCTGTATGATCCAGATGTAGTTGCACAATACAGAGAAGCTGCCGCTGCTCAAGGTATGAGTATTGCCCACTACTTATCCCAGTACTTCCCCGTGGGTGAAGTAGCATACAAATACCAGTACGGCAAACCTCTCGTCAAACCTGAGGAGGTAAATAACCTTCCAATAAAAATACGAAGATTGCATAAGTGGTACATGCATGCCACAAAGGCCAGGGCTAACTGGATAATGCTGAAGCTTACAAAAAAGCATTATGGGAAACAAATAGATGACATGATATCCATTGAATTTGTTGAACTATTTCAATTATTCAATCAAGACGCCTTGGACAAATCGATCATCGGTGCCTATTGTCTGTAAGTACGAATTCTGTAATTAAATTAGTCTCTAGCTATCTCACCTTGTTTATTGCATGTATATAATCATACTATAATATGCAGAATGAAGATTCTCGAATGCAGCAGAGGATAAATCTATGACATTGGGTTCATTGACCCATATTGGGTTCATCAAGCTAATCTCAAAACAAACCCCCAGGATACGGAGGATAATATCGTACACGCGTTAAGGTTTCAAGAAACCAGAAGGGAAATACTATTTCTTTACAACTTCGAGTGAGTGTTATTGTCTTGTATACACTTTCTATTTCGCTTACTCGACGTTAAGTATATAATTGATTAGTTATGCATGCGCAGCTTCTACTATATTCTATTAATCATTCAACCTGACAAAGGGCGTGTACTAGTCATGGACTCGAAATATAAACCCCTTGAGTCGTGGAAGGACATGCAGATGATTTTCCAGCGGTAATTCTAATCATTACGACACTATATCGGATATGTTCGTGAATTTTGTGATATCAAGTAATTAATAATTTCTTTTATTCGTTTTCTTCGCCGGGCAGCGCTTGGAATCACCAACAAGGCTAGGGGTGTTTGGAAAGAGGAGCTTACATTTCAACCACTAGATGTAAGCACCACTAACTATATCCGCGCATCTCTTTGATTCTAGTTTTGATATCGTTATTACCATGCTTGATTTTTTTGATTGAACTCTGTTTTTGTAAAGTGCCTGACGCAGAAACCAGGGAACAATTTATGTGGATACTATGTTTACGAGTTCATCCGTCAGACGTGCTGTGAGAAGGGCAGAAATTTAGAGCAACTCTACGTACGCAAACAATTTCTATAGTTTTTAATTATCATCAAATTGTGTTTAGTTTCATTCATATAGGTTGACTTCTTTTTTAAATCAGATAGAACGTCTACGGGACGGTCTTCTGCCAAAGGATCGCGTACGAGCAATTCAAGAGGAATTTGCGGAATTCTTGGATGCAGAAGTTCTAAACCCAAAAGGAGAATACTATTCGGGTGTGTATATACAATAAGGATTGTACAAAGAGCTTATTTTGTATGTAGTGCATGAACTCCGTGTATCGAATGTAATATGTTCGACACTTGGATCTATATTGTCATGATGATCTTGTGTAATATAATGATTCCTTCATTGATGAGTGCAAAACACTAAATAAAAAATAAAACAACATAAATGAATTCTCTGCCGCGTCACAAAAAATAGCCAAAATGCTGCCACGGCAAAAAAAAAAGGTTGTCAAAATGAATTCTCTATCGCGGCAGAGAAATGTGTCAAATCTCTGCCGCAGCAGAGGGTTATTTATCCTGGTTCGTGTTACGAACCGGGACGATTGCTCCTCCCCCTCGCGCGGAGCAGCGGCCACGTGTACGCTCTTTTGTCCCAATTGGTGGGCCAACTGAAACTAAAGGTTGGGGCTTTAGTCCCGATTGCCTCGTTCCGGTTAGGAAACCGAGACTAAAGGCCCTTAACAACCGGGACACATGAGTTATTCTGCACTAGTGTATTCATCGAGGGAATTAAAACAATTTTTAGCTTTATTAGTGCACCCACAGTGCGGCGCTAATTGGCGGGCGCTTACAATCCCTTGAATCCCGCAGTTACTGCTTGCAGCAAAGCGTCGGCTGCCTGGCATCTCTTATTTGCACCGAGTGTTCAATCGTTAGACTCAACTTTATGTGTCCGATGCGGTGCTAGTAAAAAGCTGGGAACAACAACGGAACTGACAGAAACAGCTGGGATTCCAATCCTAGCGCCTGCGGCAAGTTAGCGCCGTGCAGTGGGTGCTCTTATGTGCCGCTTGGTTTAGCTCTCTCCTATAATAGGTAAACTCAACGTGAATACAAAATGTCCCGAAAAAACCTACTGCCCCTGTTTCAAAGCTTACGGTTTTTTTTTTTCAAATATCAAACTACGCAAAATTTAACTAAGTTCTTAGAAAAAATAATAACATTTACAATATAAAATCCATACTCTTTGATATATCATGAAATATAATTTCACACGATATCTATATAATATCATAATTTTTAATAATTTTTTAAAAAAGTTTAGCCAAACTTTACGTAGCTTGACTTTTTTTAAAAAAATATAAGTCTTAAACTTTAAAACGAAGGTAGCATTTTACTCCAATAGATGGCGGCTTATTTTTTGGTTCGGAAGACTAGACCTGGATTCTTGAGGTCATGGGAGACGTCCAGTGATGGCGGCTATGGTTTGACAATCTGCTGTATATTGCGTCATAGAGCCCAGCTCTCATTTCGTGCAGAATTATCAGAGAGTAAATCGTCTCAAAGACTTACTAGTACTACTAGGAAAAGTCCGTGCATTGCACCGGGTAAGAAAAAAATTTGTGTTACAGAAACACATAAATTAAGTTGCCATAGATAAATCTGTGATGTGTCAGCAAAATTCATCCAGCTTGAGCATGTCCACCACTCTGCTCTCAGGTGGGCCATCCATCACGACCTGTAGAGAACAATCTTTGAACATCAGAATTCCCATGAGATTTTCTTCAACAAGCAACAAAGTGATTATTTGGTCTAAGCAACATTGACATACTTTATTGGTTATGTTTTGCAACGCCATAGCCAGCCTCTTACATGAGAAACTATCCACAAAAAGCATATGAAGTGATCGTGGGAGGCAAGAGTTTTATTTGCACAATAGAAGATGCGTATTTGTCCTTCGCTCCATGCATCCATTTACTATGCATTTTCCTCCAGCGGGCATAGCATTTTCTTTGAGTAGCCGGAGTAAGTAGCAAAAAAATATCAGTTAGTTTTTTGGCCATCGAGGGTATGTTTGGACTTAGCCCTATTTAGCCCTATCAAAAGGCAAAACAGATGTTTTCCATTTGCTTTCAGCAAACATGATTAAAAATCATTTGTCAGTTATTCACATAATAGAAATATATTCTTAAATATTACACCGCAGTCAATCAAAATCAAGCTACAAAAGACACAAAGAAAAATGCCCAGCTGTGTACTGTATTTTCATCTGGATGTGGTCGGATGCGTGTGAACCGAACGGCATGCAATCAACGATATGCTAAAAGACGCAATAGATTGAGCAAATAGTATATACTGCAACTTTGCAAGTGCATCTCTAATGTCCATATAAGAGGACCAAGAATCGGGAAATAATAAAAAGGTGATTGGGGCCATCACCGGGAAAAACGGATCTAGATCAACTACTCCAACCTTCATTGCTGATCTTTTGAATCGATGTGATTCAGTTGAGGAAGCAGGGGAGAGATGAAGATGGAGAAGCGCTTGGTCACCCTGTTGCCAGACCCGCCGCCACCGTGAATACACTCCTGCCGCACGGCCGGCAAGCAGACAGCACACCGCCTTCGCCCTGGCCCGACGGGACCTCCAGCATCGATGCAGCGCACGGATACACTAAATCGGTGTGCTTGTTGCCTGACCCCTGCCTCCCTTCTCACGCATCGAGGGAATGGAGTTCGTTCGGAAGTATGCCGGTGGGCGGGCGGATGGATCCGCCTTGTCTCGGCGAGACCTGGATTTGGGCCCCGCCGGTGCCGTCGCCATGGCTACTGCCAAGCGCTTCGGAGGACAGGCCAGCTCGGGGAGGATTTGGCCTAACTACGGCGGAGGATGGGTCGGCGTGGATTGGGATCTGGCGGAGGCGTGGCGGCGCAGATGGATCCGATGAGGAGGAGCGAGTGCTTTCGCGAGGCGACCCTCTTTGGTCGTGCAGAGGTCTGGGACTGCCACCCCTATGAACCTTGTTTTTACTTAACGGTGGCAAGAAACGTTATATGACCGAACTATCAGGGGCAAAGTCGTCCAAAGTAAAAATTGGAACAAAAACCTGGTAGACGAACCTACCTATTTGTAAATTAGTACTCCCTCCGTTTAGAAATATAAGATGTTTTAGGTTTGTAAAAGAGATGTATCTAGACACCTTTTAGTGTATAGGTTCAAATGAATCTAGACACTAAAAGATGTCTAGATACATCTCATTCACAAACCTAAAACATCTTATATTTCCAAACGGAGGGAGTAGATAGATAGATAGTACTCCCTCCGTTTCAAAATATAAGATGTTTTAAAATTGTAAAGAAAATGTATCTAGACTTGTTTTAGTGTGTGGATTCACTCCAAACTTGAGTGAACCTATATACTAAAAGTAGTCTAGATACATTTGCTTCACAAAACTAAAACATCTTATATTTTGAAACAGAGGGAGTAGCTTGGATGCAAAGCTATGCGATTACGTACGCGTGTGTATCCAAATTAGTAAACCTAGCTAATAGCACGCGCGTACGGTGTTTCGCCGCGTTTGATTTACTGGACCACTTTTACACGGCTGCAACGCAACTCGCAAGCAAAGCCTGATGGAGATAGGTCGACGCAAGCAGGGCCAAATGTTGCGTTTGACGCAAGCAAAGCTATGCAATCACTTGCTATTATCTGGGACTGGGAGCTGACTGGGTAGTACCTTGGATACAAAGCTATGCGATTAAGTACGCGTGCCTATCCAAATGAAACCAAACACAAATACTTCTTCCGACCCATATTAGTCGACTCAAATTTGTCTATATTAGATGAATCTAGACACTATTTAGTATTTAGGTTCATCTACATTTTGAAAATCCAAGTCAAGTAATATGGGTCGGAGGAAGTACTATTTTCTCGGTCTATAAGAAATAAATGAATTTAATTTATCTAGATTCGCATGTATTTTTATATCTCGAACTAGGCTTTCGCCCCGCTTTATAAATAAAGCCACATCGGCCGAACAGATACAAGGTGGAGGGGAGACCCCGTATACAAGCATAACAAAATAAACAAGAAAAATGTGGAACCTAAACTTGCCACGAGGACAACGAGCCGATACGGGTGACCGGGGCTCCACGACGACGCCCCAAGAGGGTAACGACACAATGTCTTTGCGCCACGAGACCAAAGGTCAAGAGTTTTCACCCGAAGCCCTGTCGCGCAAAAGGTAGCCACATCGACGCCCCCAAGAAGGTAACGATACCCGCAGGCATCGCCGCCGATGGTGCCGAGGTACTGAGCTTTCGCCCGGAAAAACCTTCACCGCTCCCCGGCGTCCGCCACGCCCATTGACCCCAAGATAGGTTGCCGACACACGATTCGAGGGTTGCTGAAGCCGAAGCGCCACCAACACCAAAGTCTCCCATCGCCCTCTCCTCGTCATCCACATGACCGAGGGAAGGAGCTACCACCACTGCCACGACGCTCGCCGAAGAGACGCCCGCGCAGACCACCTTTCAGGGCCGTCGTCCCGGCATCCACGAGCTCTAGCCCAAGCTCCGAGCACCGCCATATCGCGCCGCCGATGAGAGGGCTGGGTAGGGCTCCCGGACTTGTAGGCACCGAGGCACCAGGCGGCTTGGGGGAGGGGAACTTTCCTCCATCACCCACGGTGAGAGCCATCCGGACGCAGCAGTGTCAAATAGGGCTAGAACAGGCCCAGATCAGGCCTAGATCAGCCCCATCCGCTCCGCCGCCGCCGTCGTCGGACACCTGCGCCCCGATCCCGCGCCACCAGAGCCATCCCTGCCGCGGAGAGGGGAGGAGGCGCCGCCGCGCCACACGCCCGCTCATCGCCGCCAGGACCGGACCCCGTCGGCCGAGCTCGAGCGCTGCCATGGTGCACCGCCGCCGGGCCGGGGAAGCCCCAATCTCCACGCCACGCCATGCGAGGCGAGTCCGCCCGCTCATAAGGACTTTGCCGGCCAGGCAGAGGAGGGAGGAGGTGGCGGGCGCCGGGAGGAGGTGGTGCTCCCGTCGCCCTCGGGGGTGGGTGGGGGAGGGGGGCGAGAGGAGCACGCGGAGTTTTTTTTTCCACAGACCCATGTATTTTTACATTACAACACGACAAGTTAAGTACAAACTTAGACAAATGCAAGTCAATTATTTCTAAAGGTGTGTGTACTACCCCCTAGCTAGTATGATTGCCAGCGTGTAAGCTTTCGCGATCCCCTCCCTTTCAAACATACCACAAAACAGAAGAACGTTCAGAATTGACCGATACCTTTTCATGATTTCGAACCGAAGGCCATAATTTTAGCATGCTGTTTCGCCGCGTTTGACTTACCCGGCCATTTTTGCACGGCTGCAAATCAACCCACATACTGATGGAGACAGGTCGACGCAAGCAGAGCCAGAGTTTCGTTTCGTTTGACCAACACCGACAAGTCCAATCCCTTCCCAGCCCACCCAAGAGATGTATAAGTACCAACACAGCTCCCAGCCATCCTAACAAAGCTCGATCAGCCCTTCCGACAGCAACGATGACACGCGCCGGCTCCCGCAGCCCCTTGGCTCCCCGCCTCACGCTCCCGGCAACCGTCGTCGATGACACCGTGGCCGCCGCCGCCGTCCTCCTAGACAAGTGGCACCCGGAGGCTTCCTCTTCCGCCGGCCGCTCGCTCTTCCTCGACTCCACCAGCCCGGACGAGGCCCACGGTTTCTTGCGCGCCACCAAGGACCTGCACCGCGCCATGCTCTCCTACGCCTCCGGTCTCACCACCCATGATGACCTCCACGGCGGGGGCCATGGCCTCATCCACGCGCAGGAGCTTCTCGACACCGCCATGCGCAGGCTCGACCTGGAGCTGCACACCCTCCTCGACTCCCTCCCCAATGTCCTCCGTTTCCACCAAGACGACGACGCCAGCGATGACGACATCCGCCTGACACAAACGTGCGACCACCTTCGCGCGGTCGCGGAGGCCATGTTGGACACCGGGTACGGCAAGGAGTGCGTGTCCATCTTCAAGGCGCGCCGTCGCGCGTCCGTGGCCGCCGCGCTGCAGCGGCTGCACGGCTCCTCGCCTTCCCTGCAGCAGGCCACGATGCAGAAGCTCGCCTGGGAACACATCGACCCCAGGATGCAGTCCTGGCTCGCCGGCGCGCGCGCCGCGTTCGCGTCCGTCTTCGCCGGGGAGAGGGAGCTCTGTGATCGCGTCTTCACCGACGATAACGCGTGCGTCGGCGACGCCGTGTTCTCGGCCATCGCCGACGATCAAGCCATGGGCATCCTCGCGCTCGCTGAGGCCACCGTCGCGCGCGCAAAGCGCGCCCCAGAGCGGCTGTTCCGCGTGCTCGACGTCCACGACGCGCTAACCGAGACCATCATCCCGGCAAGCGTCGCCGCGTTCGGGGACACGTCGGAGGTCACGGCCAGGGCCGTCACGCTCGCGGTGACCAAGGTCAGCGACGCGGCGCGGGGCATGGTGGCCAGCTTCGAGGCGGCCATCGAGAAGGAGCCGGCCAAGGCCACGATGCCGGGCGGAGAGGTGCACCCGCTCACCCGCTATGTCATGAACTACCTCGTCTTCCTCGCCGAGTACGACAACGCGCTGGCTCGCATATACTCCGCGGAGCAGTTCACGGACACGTCGTCGTTCCTGGGCTCCGGAAGCGGTGGCACCGCCGGCTCGTCGTCGTCCGTGGGCTCCGTAAGCGGTGGCACCGCCGGCTCGTCGTCGTCCATGGGCTCTGGAAACGGTGGCACCGCCGGCTCGTCGTCGTCCGCTTCCTCGTCGTCGGCGACGCTGAGGACGCTGAGCCTGTGGTCGAACCCAATCAAGTGGCTGGTGACCGTGCTGATGCGGAAGCTGGACGCCAAGGCCGGGAACTACCGGGAGGCGGCGCAGGGCTACCTGTTCCGGGCGAACAACACGCACTACATGGCGAAGAAAGTGAGGCGCAGCACGAAGCTGGAGGCGCTCCTCGGGGATGAGTGGGCGGAAGCGCAGATTGCCAAGGCGCGCGGGTACGTGGACGTGTATGTACGAAGACGGCCTGTTCGGAGGCCAAGCGTAACACACACACAACGATAGCTTAATGAAAGTTGAAAAAACGAGTGTACATGATACTGGACATACCACGGGAAATAATTTTATGGGATCTGGTCCATAGATTTTTGTATGTGGATCAACTCTAGCAATTGACATGTATCTTAGAAAGAGATAAAATACAGAATTTTGTTGCCTATTTTTAAAACTAAACTGCCATACATGCCACGTGTCAATTGGGTCCTGAAAAGCGATAAAATATAGAATTTATTTTGAAGGTGCAACGGGGGCGATAGCCCACCTGAACACGAATTCATATATTTATAAACTTTACACGGAGGTACCGACACGAGCGAACGAACGTGTGGGTACGGGATGGCATACCATCCCAAGGAGGTACAGTGTGGGGGAAGAGAGGGAGCTACGCCAAGTAGTCACACCAAGCTCGGAGGGGGTCAAGGTCCACTCGTCGGGGGGCACGGACGACCCAGAGCCGCAGATGGTCCACAACCAGGGAGGCGATTTGGCCGGTGGTGGAGGAGGCTCCGTTGAACACCATGCGGTTGCGCGACTTCCAGATCGACCACAGGATGGCAAGCATGCATATGAGGGAGGCTATCCGAGAGCTTGTCCAGAAGGACAACAATGTCAGCGTCAAGGGGCAGCTGCAGGCTGCCCGCAAGGTGCATCCATAAGGGGGCCAAGCGGGGTCACTGCACGAACAAGTGTACCAAGTCCTCAGGAGTGCCGGGGCAGAAAGGACAATGCGGTGAGGCGACGCACCCCAGGTGAAACAGGCGTGCACGTGTCCTGGTGCGGCCGAGGCGCAGAATTCAGAAGAATACCCTGACTCTAGGAGGCGCAAAGTTCTTCCAATTGACCTCCTGGAGTGGCACCACGCACCCAAATGAGCATAACGCACGGTACACCCATCCGGTGCGGAACTTACCAGCGGGGCAGAGCGTGACGGTGCGGGTGTCTGGGGTGCCGGAGAGATGAAGGGCACATAGGCGGGAGCGCAGGAAGGCAAGCTCGGCTTCCGCTTGTGGAGAAACTCGTGGCCGGAGAGGGATGTGGACGGCGCCGTCGCAGACAGCATCTGCCACAGACAAAGTGGGCGAGAGGCAATGGGAGAAGGCAACAGGCAGGGCATCAGCAAGCGGGCCGAGGGGCGTCCACGAGTCAAACCAGAGAGAGGTGGAAGCCCCATTCCCAGGGGCCACCCGAGTGATGGAACGGTATAGCGGGATCAAAGACTGAAAGCCACACCACGAAGGAGTAGAAGGCTGTGGATTGTCACACAGGTAGCTCCGACGGACCCAGCGCGTCCAGGGAGTATCATGCCTAGAAAAAAGTGAGTGGAGGTTTTTGAGGAGCAGGCAAGTATTCTGGAGAGCGAAGTCGACAACGCCGAGGCCACATTCAGACCGCAGCCGGCAGACCAGGTCCCACGCCACCTGACAGTCACCACTGGAGCATGAGGTGGCAGCCTTCCAAAGCATAGCACGCCTGGGATGGTCCATTTTTGCAAGGGTGCCTTTGGGCAGTGAAAACACGGTCATGGCGATCAAGGGTATCGTGGAGAGGACGACAGTGGCAAGGGTCAAATGGCCGCCGATGGGGATTAACGCAGTGCGCCACCCCGGGATCTGGTTCGATATGCGAGTGGCGAGGAACTCCAGGGTGGCCGCAGGAAGCTTCTGGTCCGACAGAGGAAGCCCAAGGTATGTCTGAGGAAAGACCGAGATGGGGTATCCCAGAATGTTGGCGAGGCTGGCGGCATCAGCAGGTGGCACATGAATGGGGACGAAGGTGATCTTGTGGAAGTTAATGCACATTCCCGTGGCAAGGGAGAAGGTGTCCAAGATGGTGCGCAACCGCTGCATCTGGGAGGCTTCCGCGCAAAGAATAATCAGCGTGTCTACTGGACCACATGGCACGGTAGGTCATCCACAAGGGTATGCAACAGGCGGTCATTCCCCTCCTCCTCAACTAGAAGGCAGCGAAGGAGCTCCCCCACGGGCAAGAACAGGTAGGGGGACAACGGGTCACCTTGACGCAGCCCATTTCGGTAGCTGATCCAGTGGCCCGGGACACCATTCAGAGGCACTGCCGCTTTACTGGTGGACAGGATTGAGGAGACCCAACCGCGAAAACTAGCCCCAAAGCCGCGGGTGTCGAGAATTGTGTCCAGAGCTTCCCAGTTGACAGAGTCGAAAGCTTTCCTGAAGTCTAGTTCCAGCACGACGGCCGACACCTTACGGACGTGACAGCTCTGAACAAGGTCCATGGCGTACATGAAGTTGTCCGTGAGAGTCCGCCCTTTGATGAAGCCGGATTGCTCAAAGGCGACGAGTAATTCAATGAAGGACTGTAGTAGAGTGGTGAGTATCCGTGTGACAAGCTTCATAAGACAGTTCTGGAGCGAGATGGGGCAAAAACCGTCTGATGTGCAGACATCAGCTTTCTTAGGAAGTAGAGCAATGTAGGCTCGGTTGACACCATCCAGGGGGCCGTACCAGCCTGGAAGTCGCGGAGGAAGCACAAAACGTCCTCGCGCACCACGCCCCAGAATGTATGATAGAAAGCGGGACCAAAATCATCAGGGCCTAGGCTGCTGTCCAATCGCATAGAAAAAAGGGTGTCGCGTGCCTCCTCTTCGGAGAACGGGGCGTCCAGAGCATTGATGCCGAGAATTCTAGGGAGGACGCGCCTGAGATCGAATCTCCAGACAGGGGTGGTATAGGTCCCCAAGAGCTCCGAGTAGAAGCGGTGCAGGATCTCAGCTTTGTCAGTGTGGTTAAAGAGAACCCTGTCTCCATCATGCAGTACCTTGATCTGATTGCCCCAAAGACGCGCCGAGGCGCAAGCATGGAAGAATTTGGTGTTGTCTTCACCAAGGCGGCAAAGTTTGTACGTGAAACGTTGCTTCTAGTATAGATTTAGGCATCTGTAAGAAGCAGAGAGGCGGTTCTGAACCATGCCTCAAAGCATGTTCTCGGGCGCGAAGAGCGTGCAAAATTCTTCCACAAGGTCGAGGAGCTCGATCATCTGTCGACAATTGTAAATAAGCTCAGCAGGCCGCTTCCTGTCACGGGCCCATTTCTTAGAGGCCGCACGGGCCCATTTTAGGGACCGGGAGAGGGGAGCGGTGGCGCATTTGTGACGATGGTTCTGCGGACGATCCCAGACCAAATCGATCAAGGCCCTGTACTCCGGAGAGACGGCCCACTCCCGTTCAAAACGGAAAATCTGGGATGCCGGGGCGCGGGAGGAGGCACTGAGAAGCAGGGGCACGTGGTCCGAGGTGGTGCGTAGTGATGGCGCCTAGCACTTATCGTGGGACGCTTCGTTGGAAACCCCAAGAGCAAGATATGAAGCAGCACAACATCAAGTTTCCCTCAGTAAGAAACCGAGGTTATCGAACCAGTAGGAGGAAGGAAACGTCATACAGGTGTTTCTAGCAACGCGGAGACTTGCACAACACAAACTCAAGACTTTGCCCCAAAGAATCAGTGAGGTTGTCAAGCTCACTGGTTTGTTGTAACAAAGGATTAAACGTATGGTGTGGAAGGTAATGGTTTGCAGCAAGTAAACAAGTAACTATGGAAGATGTGTCAATGGTAAAGATTGTACCAGAGTCCATAGTTCACTAGAGGTGCTCTCCTTAGATAAACAACATGGCATGAAGGGTAAACAAATTACAACAGGGCAATTGACAGGAACTGAGCAAGGCATAACAATGCAATTACTAGTCAGAAATTGTTGGAATTATGCCCTAGAGGCAATAATAAAGATGTTATTATTATAATTCTTGTTCATGATAATGTTTATATTCCATGCTAGAATTGTTTTAAGCGGAAACTTTAATACTTGTGTGGTTTGTGAACAACACCGTGTCCCTAGTACGCCTCTAAGGACTAGCTCATTGATTAATGATGGTTAAGGTTTCCTAACCATGGACATGAGTTGTCAATTAATAATGAGATCATATCATTGGGAGAATGATATGGTGGACAGACCCAAACTAAGCGAAGCAATTAGATCATGTCATCGTGTTCGTCTTTGCGAAGGTTTTCTTTATGTCAAATATTGTATTCCTTAGACCATGAGATAATACAACTCCCTGGTATCGGAAGAAAGCTTTGAGGTCATCAAACGTCATCCTATGAGAGGGTGATCATAAAGGTGTCTCTCAGGTGATCGGAAAGTATCTGTTGGGTTGTATGTATCGAGATGGGATTTGTCCCTCCCAAGTCGGAGAGATATACTTCGGGCCCACTCGGTAATCGATATCAACACCGCTTGCAAGCATGTGGTTAAGGAGTTAATCACAAAGTGATATCGGATTACGGAACGAGTAAAGTACTTGCAGTGAATGAGATTGAACTAGGTATGACGGTACCGACGATCGAATCTCGGGCAAGTAAAATATCGCGAGACGAAGGGAATATATATATGGGATTGATTGAATCCTGGCATCGTGGTTCATCCGATATGATCATCGATGAATGTGTGTGAGTCAATATGGGTTTCCAGACCCCGCTGTTGATTATTGATAGAAGATCATGTCTGCATATTCTCGAACCCGCAGGGTCACACACTTAACGTGTCTCGACGCTAGGATAGATTGGATAATTGGTTTATGAGTTTTTGTTCGGAGTCTCGGATGGGATCCGGGACATCACAAGAGGTTCCGGAGAATAAGATTCATATAAGGCAGTGCAGTTTTTGGAGTTCGGAATTGTTCCGGGTTAATCGGTATTGTACCTAAGCTTTAGAACCTTCCTAAGGGGACCAAAGTGGCCACACCTTCCGGGAGGGCATGGGCCTATGAGGGAGTGCCTGCGCATTGGGCCAGGCACAAGGCCCCATAGGGCCCAGCCGCCAAGAGAGGTTTAAACTCTAGATAGAGCTTCTAGAGGGGGTTTCCTTGCCCCCACTCTTCCTCCTTGGGGCCGGCCTTGGCTTGGGGGAGGGCTGCGCCCACCCTCTATATAAAAGAGGTCAGCGCACCAACCCCACACCTTCCCTCCAACCCTAGCCGCCTTCGCCTCTCTCTCCCTCCCGACTGCTTGTAGGCGAAGCCCTGCTGCAGAAATTCTCCACCAATTGCACCGCGTCGTCGCGTTGTAGATCCAACCCATCTCTCCACCATACTTGCTGGTCCAAGTAAGGAGGATACGTCGAGGTGCCGCACGTGTGCATCTCACGGAGGCATCGCCACTTGTGGTGCTAGATCGGATCGGATCGCGAGGATGAGAAGCGAGTACGACTACATCACCCACGTTCCGACGAATGTTCCGCTGTGCGAATCTTCAAGGGTATGAAGATCTAATCCAATCTCTCTCGTTGTTTGCATCTCCTAGATTAGATCTTGGCTTCCCTCTGTTCGCATCCGTAGAAAATTTTGATTTACTATGCCGCGAAACCCTTCAGAAATATCATATGAGATTCGATTGGGCAATACAACAATATACATAGACCGCCATCCAACTGCATCTATGACTAGAAGTCCACCTTCAGGTTATCATTCGAACCCCCTCCAGTATTAAGTTGCAAGCAACAAAAAACTGCTTTAAGCAAAGTGTGTAAGGTAAACAGTCCACATGTTCCATGAACAAGAGACCGTTGTTTTCTCCCTAGTAGAAACAACGCATCTACAACCGAAGAGATTATTGTCACTTCCCTTGGAAACTAGAGGCATGAACCCAGTATCGAGCATAAATACCCCCTCTTGGAGTCACTAGCAACTACTTGGCCAAGATAGCTACTAACAACGGAGAGCATGCAATATCACAAACAACACAGACATGATATAATCAAAAAGAGAAAACCATTAATCAAACCAACATAATAATATCAATATCCACCGGATCCCCGCAAACACAACATGCATGATTACAAATAGATTAGATCTTGATCATGAACGGAGCTCACAAGATCTATACATGAAAGCACAAAGGAGGAGATACAACCATCTAGCTACTACATGGACCCATAGTCCAATGTGGAACTACTCACGCATCATACCGGAGAGAAGGCCTCCGGGATGAACTCCCCTCCGATAGGGTGCCGGGAAGAAGTTCAGATCCCCCCGATCTAGGGAAGATGGTGGCGGAGGCTATGGACGGTTTCGTGGAGATTTGATCAGGTGCTTAGGGTTTCTGCATTGGGGGCTTATTATAGGCGAAGGGGGAGGCCGAGGCGGCGACCAGGGGCCCCACACCCCTCCCAGGCGCGAGGCAGTGCCCACCCGCGCCTAGGAGGTCTGCGCCTAGCCTCGGCTCCCCTCTGGACTTCTTGTTCCCCACAGAAAGTAATTCACTTTGACGTTTGTCTCGTCCAATTCCGAGAATATTTCTTTACTAAATTTTCTGAAACCAAAAACAGCAGAAATAGGAAACTGACACTGTGGCAACTTGTTAATAGGTTAGTACCAGAAAACATGTAAAAAGCACCTCAAAGTGTAGACAAGCAAATCAAAGTAGATACTAAACAAGAATGGAGCATAAAAAATTATAGATACGTTTCCGACGTATCAACATCCCCAAGCTTAACTCCTGCTCTTCCTCGAGTAGGTAAGTGATAAAAGAATAATTTTTGAGGTGACATGCACCCTCACAATAAAGATCCAACCATTTGCAAGCATTTAAAGATGAGATAAAAGAACTCTAAACATGTGCATGAAAGATGGAGTTCTAACAATAGGACATAGTAACTATGCATGCAACATGAAAGGCTACAAACAAAGATCATGAATTACATGCATTGAAAAATGTTTGTTTGTTTCACATACAGAAAACATAGCATAGTGGCAATCAACTTATCCCTCATGGAGTAGCATTATAGATGCATAGGACACCTTCAAAGTTCACAAGGGTGACTAGAAACAAATAGCACAAGAACAAGTATTATCACAATATGCATCAATAAATAAGCTTTGGAACACTGCACACAGAATGACAACTATGCTCTCTTAATGGTGCCTAAAGGTAGAAGGTGGAGACTCAATAATGGTGGAAGGCATTTTTGTAAAGGAAGCAGGGATTACAAGTTTCAAAAAGAGCTTCCAAAATTATGGTACTTGTTAGCTTTCATCCCTCATTGCCCCTATCATAAGCATCTTGAAGTGGTTAAGGTTAAAGTTACAAAGATGGAGTATATGCTTGATGAAGTATAAGTTGGAAATCTCAAGTCCCTTGAATACGAGGGCCACACCTCATGCATACTCAACTTTGGGCCCAGGTAAGTTCTTTCCATTGTAAGTATTTGCATATCATTGAGAACCGTCAACGGGGTACCCCTTGCACATGGTATAGGAGCTTTCCCATAACCAAAATGTCAAGGCAAGCAAAAAATGAGCATCTCAGCAATCTTCTTATGTACCATGGGAATATGGTGCTTTTTTTCTCTCTTTACTCTTTTCTCATTGTGTCTCTTTTTTATAAGAAGAATGCTTCATAGATGTCACTATGGTGATGCTGCAAGTTTCCACCATGATTAGGCATGGTTTAGGCTAGCGGCCCAGGCGTTTCTCTAACACATGATACAAACTCCATGGACTTACAAGTTCCCTCTTTATTTCACACCGGTGACATCCGTAGACAAAAGAGCATGATATCAACTGAGTACAAAGTACAAGTGCAATGTTGAAAACGTTCCCCGTGACAGCACGGTTATGTAAATTCCAACGTATAAGTGCAAGCATATACAACATAGATGTCACAATGGTTCAAGTTTATTAGGGGTAAAGAATATAAAGTGTGCCATCAAGTTCGTGAGGGCTTTAATCACTAAGTTTTCACATAACAAAATAGTTTTTAATTGGAAGAAAGCTGAAAACAAGAATATACTTGGAATGGTATAACACACCATGAATAGGAGTTTATAGTGGAGACTTTGAAATAACTTGGTTTCTTGGGAGTTGGAAGCATGAGTAGAGCTTACTCATACAAGTGAAGGCTAGCAAAATACTGGGAGCAACCAACTAAGATAGCATAATGGCCATAATCATGTAGAGCAACAAAACATTACTAATCAAAACATAGAGTGGTACTACAAGTCAAGGACTAAATGATCATAGAGGCTAATGGTGACTTGTCAAAGTCATAACATGGTGTGAGCATGTGCCAAGTCAACCCAAGCAAAGCATCAAAGTAGAATACCACAATACTATGCTTTTGCATGCTAAAACAATGCATAATTTCTTCAAGCCACACTAAGCAATCCCAATTGTTTGGAACAAGACATGATACCACAGTAATCACTAAGCATAAGGTCAAAACAACACCTATCATGTCATGCTAAAGTCTAAGTCACAGTCAATGCAAGCTCCTCTTGCACTTCAAGCAAGAACTTACTACTCCTTTCCAACACCAAGCAACTTATTTGCAAAACAATACAACGAGGACGGGGGTCCAAACAACTTTATTTAAGCAAACTAAACAACCTAAGCAAAGCAAACAAAAACTAAGACGCTCCAAGAACAACACAATTGTGCATGAAACAATAAAAACGAAGTGTTTAGACAGACCTAAGCTTTTTATTGATGAAGAAGGGGATTCCTTGGGCATCCCCAAGCTTTGACGCTTGTACCTCTTGGATATTTCTTGGGGTGAAACCATGGTGGCATCCCCAAGCTTGAGCTTTTTGAAGGGAATATGCCCTGAGAGGCAATAATAAAGTGTTTATTATGTGTATTCCAAGTATACGATAGATGTTTATTTTACATGCTATAATTGTATTAATACGGAAACATTAATACATGTGTGTTTAATAAACAAACAGAAAGTTCCTAGTTATGCCTCTCTCATAAACTAGCTCGTTGATTAACAAGATGATCAAGGTTTCCTGATCATGGACATTGGATGTTGTTAATAACGGGATCACAACATTAGTGTAATGGTGTGATGAACATTCATCCGAAGTATAGCATTACGATCAAAGTCATTGAGTTTATATTGCTATAACAACAACTTAAGTGATCCTAATCCTTAGACCATGAGATCATGTCAATCACTAACACCGAAGAGTTTCTTGATAACATCAAACGTCACGTAATAACGGGGTGATTATAAAGATGGATTCGTAACTAATAGTGTTATGTTGAGGCTCATGGATCGAGAGTGGAATTTGTTCATCCCGATGACGGATAGATATACTGGGCTGGGCCTCTCGGTGATATCACATTGATTAGCTTGCAAGCAAGTGATCGATCACTAGAATGTTATATCACGAGAAGAAAAGAGTGCATGTCGTGATCAAACTAGGTATGGAGATATCGATTATCGAATCTCGGACATGTAATATATCATGAAACAAAAGATTAAGATACTAGCGTTAAAAGGTTCCGGCGATCACAAGAAAGTCATCGTTGAATGTGGGAGTTATGGGTCTCCAGATCCCGCTTCTGATTATTGATCCGAGAGGGGTCTCGATCATGTCCTCATTATTCACGAACCGTAGGGTGACACACTTAAGATACACCGACATCCAATTGGAGCAAAAGTTTCATGCCGAAAGAATGAACAAGCGCATGAATTTATTTCACTAGATACCGAAACAGGTTTTCGAGTGAAATTGCATAAAGTGGTTATGCATGTGAAATAGAATTCTAGCAAGGGGTTATTTGTGAATGTTTGTCATTAAAGTAATTGACAAAATTCTGAATAAAATAAAAGAGTTTTATTTAATGAGTGTTTGCATTAAATTTGGTGGAAATTTAATGGGAATTTGAGTGGACTTTTGAGTGGAGGGAATTTAAAGGAATTTTGTGAGTGGAGTGTCCACCCACATGAAGAGGGGAGGGCAAGGGGCAGCCCCATGCGCAGCCACCCCTTGGGGTTCCCTCCTCCTATAAAAGGAGCCCCCCTCCTCACTTGTCTCTCACACCTCCTCGTGAAGGATCTCTCTCCCCCTCTAGAATTTATTCCCCATGGTCTCGGACTAGCGAGATACATGTTCCCGGTGGCTATTCGGCAAGAAAGAGTTGTGCTTCTGCTGCATCGCTGGAGCAAGGAGGCGGAGGTTGCTCGGTGCCTCGAACATGTGTGCGAGCACGGATGCGCTGCTGATTTGCGGCGCTAGGACTTCCTCTCGATCTTGAGATCGGCAAGAGATCGTCTACATCAACCACGAGTTGAAATCGTTAAGTTTTGTCGGTCTTCAAGGGTATGTTCTCTACGGATATACATCCGCCCGTTGTTTGTATCTAGTAGATAGATCTTGGTACATAGTTCCCATCGTAGGAAATTTTTGTTCTATCTCAGAACCCTACAAAGGGTATCGAGCCGGATCTATGCGTAGATGCTTTACACGGGTAGTACACATATGAGTATGTGGGCGATGATGATCATGTTGTTGCTCCTTTGTTGTAATTTTGGATATTGGTGGCATAGTGGGATGAAGCGGCCCGGACAAACTTTACATGTTCTCGCACATGAGACGTGTTCCACGCTTGACATGCAACTAGTTTGCATAAGTGGCTAGCGGGTGTCTGTCTCTCCTACTATAGTCAATATCTATTTTGCAAGCGAGTTGTCAACAATTTGATTATCCTCATTATGGTTCATGTTCGTAGGTAAGAACGGTTCTATATCGAAAGCCCTAAGTCACGTAAAACTTGCAATGGATAAATTAGAGGCGTCTAGTTTAGATTGTTGCTGGGCTAGTGTTATGATATGGTAGTGTTGTAAGTAGAAGTATGAGATGATACTCTTACAACACACATAGCGTGTAAACTCCATAGACCTTGGATTTAAACATATAGGTATGATAATGATCATACCACAATGCACATGATAGAGATCATATGCGGGAACCATAACATTTCATTAATAAACATTTTATGTTTGATAGCATCTTATATTGCTTGTTTAGCGCTTTGTTAGCATAATAAGATGATCCCTCATTAAATATCAAGATAAAAATGTGTTCTTCCTTTAGTATGCACTGATTATGTTTCGTCGCTCCAAGACATCACGTGATGATCGGGTGTTCTTGGATCCACGACCATATTTCGGGTGTAAAACAGTTACACACGCGAATACTAAGGTTCTAACTTGGCGAGCCTAGCATATACAGACATGGCCTCGGAACACGGACCGAAAGGTTAAGCATGAGTCATATAGTTGATATGATGCCCATTTGATGCTCGCCTTTGAAGCTATACCGACTCACGTGATGATCGGACTTGGTATAGTGGATTTGGTTCATGTAATCACCAAAAAGGCACGAGGGATGTCGTTTTTGAGTGGGAGTTCATTCATAATATGGATTAGTTGAACTCAATCTATCATACACTTAGTCTAAACTTTACAAATTCTGTTGTAGATGGCACCACCTGCTTTTAATTTCAATGTGTTCATGGAGAAAGAGAAACTAGCAACGAACGGTAGCAACTTTACCGAATGGGCCATGAATTTGAGGATTCTCCTCTCACGCACAAAAGCAATATGTGCTAGAAGGCCGTTAGGCCCCCACCTTTAGATGATGCCCCTGACGAGGAGAAGAATGTCTATCAGACTCGTCAGGAGGACCACAACTTAGTTCATTGCGACATATTGTATGGGCTAGAGCCGTAACTTCGGAAGCGTTTCGAAAATGGCAATGCTGTTGATACAATGGGTGAGTTGAAAATGATTTTCACACACATGTCATGAGAGAGCTACAACGCTTGTAAAAGTTCTTTAGCATGATGGAAGAGCACAGCTCGTTAGTGAGCATGTACTCAAGATGTCGGGTTACGCCGATAAGCTTGTGTCCTTGGGAATATCGATTCCCATTGACTTAGGCATTCATCGTGTTCTGCAGTCTCTGACACCTAGCTATAAGAGCTTCTTGATGAACTATAATATTCAAGGCATGAAGAAGTCTCTCCCGAGCTCACAATGCTTAAAACCGCAGTGGAGATCAAAA
This sequence comes from Avena longiglumis, assembly GCA_030063025.1. Taxonomy (NCBI): domain Eukaryota; kingdom Viridiplantae; phylum Streptophyta; class Magnoliopsida; order Poales; family Poaceae; genus Avena; species Avena longiglumis. Next base: position 482,592,723 of record CP125976.1, read on the forward strand.
AGGAACATCAAGTGTTGATGATCAATAGGAACACTGGTTTCAAGAAAGACAAGAAGGGAAAACGGAAGGGAAGTAAGGGCGGCAAGCCTGTTGCCGCGCCTGAAAAGAAACCCCGAGTTGGACCTAAGTCTGATACCGAGTGCTACTATTGTAAGAGGACTGGCCACTGGAAGCGCAACTGCCCCAAGTATCTGGCAGACAAGAAGGCCGGCAAGGCAAACAAAGGTATATATGATATACATGTTATTGATGTGTACTTGACTAGTGCTCGCATGAGGACCAGGTATTTGATACCGTTCGATTGCTAATATTTGTAACTCGAATCGTGGGTCGGAACAAGCGACCGCTAGCAAGGGGTGAGGTCAAGGTGCGTGTCGGCAATGGATCAAGCGTTGATGTGATCGCCGTCGGAACGCTGCCTCTCCACTTGCCGTCGGGATTAGTTATAATATTGAATAATTGTTATCTGGTGCCTGCACTGAGCATGAACATCGTATCTGGATCGTGTTTGATGCGAAGTGGTTCTTCATTTAAATCCGAGAACAATGGTTGTTCCATTTATATGAATGAAATCTTTTATGGTCATGCACCGATGATGAATGGTTTATTTCTATTAGATCTCGATGATAATGTTACACATATTCATAATGTTGATGCTAAAAGGATTAAACTTAATGATGATATATCCGCATATATGTGGCACTACCGTCTAGGTCATATTGGCGTTAAACGCATGAAGAAGCTCCATTCGGATGGACTTTTGGAATCACTTGATTTTGAATCATTTGATACATGTGAGCCATGCCTTATGGGCAAGATGACTAGAACGCCGTTTTCCGGTTCAATGGAACGGGCGACAGATTTATTGGAAATCATACATTCTGATGTATGTGGTCCAATGAGTGTGTCGGCGCGAGGTGGATATCGTTATTTTGTTACTTTCATGGATGATTTGAGTAGATACGGTTATATCTACTTGATGAAACACAAGTCTGAAACCTTTGAAAAGTTCAAGGAATTTTAGAATGAAGTGGAAAATCATCGTAATAGAAAGATCAAATTTCTACGGTCCGACCGTGGAGGTGAGTATCTAAGTTACGATTTTAGCACTCACATGAAAGAGTGTGGAATTGTTTCACAACTCACGCCTGCCGGAACACCACAACAAAATGGTGTGTCGGAACGTCGTAATCGTACTTTATTAGATATGGTTCGATCTATGATGTCTCTGACGGACTTGCCGTTGTCATTTTGGGGTTATGCACTAGAAACTGCTGCATTCACTTTAAATCGGGCACCATTTAAATCCGTTGAAAAGACGCCGTATGAATTGTGGTTTGGAAACAAACCTAAGCTGTCTTTTCTTAAAGTTTTGGGATGCGATGTTTATGTGAAGAAACTTCAACCGGATAAACTCAAACCCAAAGCGGAAAAATGCATCTTCATAGTATACCCTAAGGAAACTATTGGGTATTCCTTCTATCACATATCCGAGGGCAAGGTTTTTGTTGCCAAGAATGGATCCTTTCTAGAGAAAGAGTTTCTCGCGAAAGGTGTAAGTAGTCGGAAGGTAGAACTCGAAGAGGTTATTGAACCATCTCTTCAAAGTATGGCGAGTAGCGCAGCGCCGGAAGTTGTTCCGGAGTTGGCTTCACCTGTTGAAGGGGGAACTAATGATAATGATCATGAAACTCCAAAAGTGAGTACTACCGAACCTCGCAGATCAAGCAGGACACGTGCAGCTCCCGAGCTGTACGGAAATCCTGTCATGAATTTCATGGTTGATGAAAATGATGACCCTGCGATGTATGAAGAAGCGATGATGAGCCCGGATTCCAACAAATGGTTATAAGCCAAGAAATCCGAGATGGAATCCATGTATGAAAATCAAGTTTGGAACTTGGTGGACTTACCTCACGACCGAAAGGCCGTGGAGAACAAATGGATTTTCAAAAGGAAAACTGATGCTGATGGTAATGTGACCATCTATAAAGCTCGACTTGTCGCAAAGGGGTTTCGACAAATTCAAGGAGTTGACTACGATGAGACATTCTCTCCCGTAGCAATGCTAAAGTCAGTTAGGATTATGTTAGCAATTGCTGCATATTTCGATTATGAGATATGGCAGATGGATGTCAAAACCGCGTTTCTCAATGGTAATATTGAAGAAGAGTTGTATATGATACAACCAAAGGGTTTTGTCGATCCTAAGGATGCTAACAAGGTGTGCAAGCTTCAGCGATCCATCTATGGATTGAAGCAAGCATCACGAAGTTGGAATCTCCACTTTGATGAGGTGATCAAAGAGTTTGGATTTGTTCAAACTTATGGAGAAGCTTGTATTTACAAGAAAGTGAGTGGGAGCAATGTGGCATTTCTGATATTATATGTGGATGACATATTATTGATCAGAAATGATATAGATCTTTTAAACAGTGTTAAAATTTATCTAAATATCAAATTTTCAATGAAGGACCTAGGTAAGATTTTAAAGAAGTTTAAAATGGACGGAAGTAAGAAGGGGTTCTTACCTATGTTGCAAGGCAAGACATTGAGTAAGACTCAAAGTCCGGCTTCGGCGGAAGAAAGAGAGATAATGGACAAGGTCCCCTATGCTTCAGCCATAGGCTCTATAATGTACGCCATGCTATGTACAAGACCGGATGTGGCACATGCTATTAGTTTGACTAGTAGGTACCAATCGGATCCGTTCGAACATCGGATAGCGGTCAAGAATATCCTTAAGTACTTACGAAGAACTAAGGATATGTTTCTTGTATACGGAGGTGAAGAAGAGCTCGTCGCTAAGTGTTATGTTGACGCTAGCTTTGACACCGATCCGGATGACTCTAAGTCTCAATCCGGATACGTATTTCTCATGAATGGCGGAGCGGTTAGTTGGAGGAGCTCCAAACAACCTGTGGTAGCGGGATCAACAACGGAGGCCGAATATGTTGCTGCTTCAGAAACGGCTCAGGAAGCAGTTTGGATGAAGGAGTTCATATCCGAACTAGGAGTGGTTGCAAACGCGTTGGACCCAATGGTGATCTATTGTGACAACAATGGTGCCATTGCCAATGCCAAAGAACCAAGGTCTCACAAGCATTCCAAGCATATTAAGCGCCGGTTTCACTCCATCCGCGAGCATGTCAAGGATGGAGATATAAAGATTTGTAAAGTACATACGGATCTCAATGTAGCAGATCCGTTGACTAAAACTCTCCCTAGAGCAAAACATGATCAACACCAGAACTCAATGGGTGTTAGATTTATCACTATGTAACTAGATTATTGTCTCTAGTGCAAGTGGGAGACTGAAGGGAATATGCCCTGAGAGGCAATAATAAAGTGTTTATTATGTGTATTCCAAGTATATGATAAATGTTTATTTTACATGCTATAATTGTATTAATACGGAAACATTAATACATGTGTGTTTAATAAACAAACTGAAAGTTCCTAGTTATGCCTCTCTCGTAAACTAGCTCGTTGATTAACAAGATGATCAAGGTTTCCTGATCATGGACATTGGATGTTGTTAATAACGGGATCACAACATTAGTGAAATGGTGTGATGAACATTCATCCGAAGTATAGCATTACTATCAAAGTCATTGAGTTTATATTGCTCTAAAAACTTACGAAGTGATCCTAATCCTTACACCATGAGATCATGTCAATCACTAACACCGGAAGAGTTTCTTGATAACATCAAACGTCACACCGTAACAGGGTGATTATAAAGATGGATTCAGAACTAATAAAGTGTTATGTTGAGGCTCATGGATCGAGAGTGGAATTTTTTCATCCCGATGACGGATAGATATACTCTAGGCCCTCTCGGTGATATCACATTGATTAGCTTGCAAGCAAGTGATCTGATCACTAGAATGTTATATCACGGGAACGAGAAAAGAGTGCATGTCGGTAACGAGATCAAACTAGGTATGGAGATACTGATGATCGAATCTCAGACATGTAATATATCGTGAAACAAAGGGATTAAGATACTAGCGTAAAAGGTTCCGACGATCACAAGAAAGTCATCGTTGAATGTGTGGGAGTCAGTATGGGTCTCCAGATCCCGCTTCTGATTATTGATCCGAGAGGGGTCTCGATCATGTCCGCATTATTCACAAACCGTAGGGTGACACACTTAAGAGACACCGACATCCAATTGGAGCAAAAGTTTCATGCTGAAAGAATGAACAAGCTCAGGAATTTATTTCACTAGATACCGAAACAGGTTTTCGGGTGAAATTGCATAAAGTGGTTATGCATGTGAAATAGAATTCTAGCAAGGGGTTATTTGTGAATGTTTGTCATTAAAGTAATTGACAAAATTCTGAATAAAATAAAATAGTTTTATTTAATGAGAGTTTGCATTAAATTTGGTGGAAATTTAATGGGAATTTGAGTGGACTTTTGAGTGGAGGGAATTTAAAGGAATTTTGTGAGTGGAGTGTCCACCCACATGAAGAGAGGAGGGCAAGGGGGCAGCCCCCATGCGCCGACCACCCCTTGGGGTTCCCCCCTCCTCCTATAAAAGGAGCCCCCTCCTCACTTGTCTCTCACACCTCCTCGTGAAGGATCTCTCTCCCCCTCTAGAATTTATTCCCCATGGTCTCGGACTAGCGAGATACATGTTCCCGCTGGCTATTCGGCAAGAAAGAGTTGTGCTTCCGCTGCATCGCTGGAGGGAGGAGGCGGAGGTTGCTCGGTGCCTCGAACATGTGTGCGAGCACGGATGCGCTGCTGATTTGCGGCGCTAGGACTTCCTCTCGATCTTGAGATCGGCAAGAGATCGTCTACATCAACCACGAGTTGAACTCGTTAAGTTTTGTCGGTCTTCAAGGGTATGTTCTCTATGGATATACATCCGCTCGTTGTTTGTATCTAGTAGATAGATCTTGGTACATAGTTCCCATCGTAGGATTTTTTTTGTTTTCTATGCTGCGAACCCTACACTTTTGTCCATTCTTCATCTCATTGCATCATTCTTTCTCTACACCTGAAAATTTTCCTTCATACAAAACTTCACACAATCTTCATTAGCAACATTAGTGTAGTCAAAAGATATTAGACCCTTGGCAAAGCTTTGGAACAGCAAAGATTTTCACTAAAAACACAAGCTACTGTAGCAACTCCTTCAAAAATCTCAATTCACCTAAAGATAACTCAAAAAGGAATCAATAAGAAGCAAATGCAAATAATGGCAGAAATCTGTCAAAATAGACCAGCAGGTAGAAACCGATTTTTCGAAAATCCTTTGTTGCTCAAATCAAAAAATGTTGAACCAACGAAAGTTATCTAGCATACTAGGGGATTTATTCATAAATTGTCAACTCAATCCGACTTATAGAGACTCCTCACGAATTTTATGGTGGTGGACAGAAATCTATTTCGGGACAGCAACTCCCCAAATCTTACTTCCCTCTCATTAATGGTCATTCTTGGCACAAAAAGCAAACCAAAAAGGATAAGGAGAGGTGATTACTGAAGTAATAACTTCCAATACTCAAGGAAACTCTTGGGTTATATCCCAACAAGTACTTTTCTTTAACGCCTTTAAGTTAGGCACGATGAAGAGCAAAGATTGGAAAGGAGAAAATAAAAGTGAGCAAGTATAACCACCATGAAAAAATTATTTCGTTTATTAAAATCCTTTTGTTAACAAGGTTGATCAAGTCTTGTTACCAAAACAATCTTATATGAAACAAAACTGTAAGATCCCTCCTTTGTAAAGGAAAGGATCCCTGTGATTGCAATGCTAGTCCCTGGATCAATGCTAGCATCCACAGTTTAACATGAAGTACACAGAAACAAAGGTCATTACAAGTCATTCCAGAGACAAACAATAGTCTTTTACAAACTCCATGGCCACATGCCTAATACAAGAGTTCAAATTTATAATAAGATAAATAAGTCTTCATCTTCATGTGCCACATGCAATCATGTTGAGTGTAGACTCATGAATCCTAATCATCATCAGAATATCCTGCAACATCACAAGTTACATCCAGAGTGGGTCAATACATTGGAATAGTATTGGCAAGTGATACCTTGGTAGAATATTGGTGGACTAGATACTATATGCATTTTGGCTAAGTGTAGCTTAGGCTTGCTTTGCTCAAAATAGGTTTTACCTATTAGTTGAAAACACTAAGTTTTTCTTTGATAAAATCTTTCCCAAGGAACCACCAATAGACATTGGGGTCCTTCACCCTTGTTCAACCACAAGTTTTTTACTTAGAATTGGGATGAGGAGATTCTTGATAGCTTCCATGTCTTGATGCTCAAGTTGTCCAGTACCAGGGACATGGCTAAGTACTTTAGATTCTTCCATCTGCAGAGGTTGTGCACTTTCTCCACAAGACTTGATTTTAACCAAGACATGACCTTTCAGAAGCCTTCCCTTAGACCAAATGGACGCGCTCCAACCTATCATCCCACTACCACCAACTGTCCAAATGGCTAAGTTATTGCAACCTATATGATCCAGGCAGAGCCCATATTGCCAAGTGGCTGCACTAGAAGCTTCTTAACATATGGCATCTCAAATCCCTTTGTTCCTGGGTGGCTTTCCACAAGTGAGATACACAAGGTAAACCATAGAAATGGGCCTTGTGTAACCACTCAACATAACCCATTCTTTCCATTCCACCCAGGTGTTTCATTCACTTAGTTGTTTTATTAAGCAAAAACATAGTCCAAAGACTTAGAAATATTTATTCATAGCATGAATATATAACCACCCTTAGTTGCTACTAGCTAGTCTAATCATGGCATTGATAAGACTTAGAAATATTTCTAGCAATTCTACAACTACTAGGATTTCCCAAGCATAGCATATAGCTCAAAATAACCATGCAAGACTAGCAAAATATTTCTAATGCATAGTTAAAAGCATATGAATAACTCATGAAGCACCACTTGCCTTGGTAGTTTGGAGAGTAGCTACAATCCTCACAATCACAATCACTATTTGCACCAAAATCTACACATAAAATAATAGCACCAAAATCACATACAAAATAAATACAAGCAAAAATATATGGATGCATGCATAATTCCATGTGATGATTTTCTACACCAAACAAGACAAGTGCATGGTACTGAATCATAAACAAGTACAAAACAAGCTAAATAAACTTTATTTGAATATTAAAACATTTTCCAAATAATTATTTTACACAAAATAGGCCTACACATGTTTCTGTAAAAACAACCATTTTAACAGAGGCAAAACATTAAACACATTGCATAGATGGAAAGGATTTTCTCTCCTGATTCCATTGATATAAAATTTGTCAAATTTGGACGTGGCATTCAAAAGTTATGAATTAAACAAATTAAAACATCTAATAGATCTTCAGAAATTTAAAACAAAGAACATGCCACGCGGCAGTCTCTGGTTGGCTGGTACCGCTTCGCACCGGATCGAGCTTGTGCACCGTCAGATCTAACTAAATCGTGCGGCACGGATCTCTACTTACCCCTTCGGCTATGTTCTATCGCGTCCACTAGATCTAAATCGAACGGCTCTCAGCGACTGACCAACAAGTGGCGGCGCTGGCGGCGGCGACAGGCGGCGGCGCGCTCTGGCTGCAAGCTTGCCGGCGAGCTAGGTCGCCCGGGGAGGTGTGAGGATGCTCACCAGAATCGCCGTGACGAGGAGATGCTCGACATGTGCTCGGTTGGCGAAGGAGCGCTCGGGGTTGTCGTGGATTGCTCGTCGGAGAAGTCCCTAGCGACGGATGCTTCTGTTCCTTGACGTTGGCGAGGGTGCAGATCATGCCAAGGCAAAAGAAGTGGTCGGTCAGATGCGCAAGACGATGATAGTCACACGGGTGTCAACGAGAGGGAAAGGGGCGGTCGGAAATTACCACTGGAGGTCGTCGGAGTTGAAGCCGAAGACGGTGGCACTCAGTGGTGGACGGTGACGACGTTCTAGGATGGTACAGAGAAAAAGAAAGGCATGAGAAGATGCGCAGGGATATGTAGAGCATGCTCGCATGAAGCAGAGACAAAGGTGTGAATGATGCTCACCGGAATTGGTCGCCGGAGGTCGTCGGTGCTGCAGCGGTGTGGGCACGATTACAGGCAGCCTGGTGGCGTGGTGTCTGCGCTGAGTGAGGGGAAACGAGCGGAGAGAGGAGGGGATCTTATAGCCGGAGCTGGGGCGGAGATCACGCACGTATTCATCGCCAATTAAGAGGTTTAAAATCGCGACAGAGGCGGGGGAAGAAACGGGCGACGACGTGTTCATCGCGCTGTTTCTAGGAGGACGATGACGACATGGCGATAGGGCCAATGGTCAGTGAGCGCGGGTTCGAGTGGGTGCGCGTGAGAGAGCGAGGGGAAAACCCCGGGTGGGCTTAGTGGGCTGGTTTCGCTGATGGGCTAAAAGTCTGGCGCCGACCTTTTCTTATTTCTTTAGTCTTTTTCTTTTTCTGTTTGAATTTCTAGGAAACATTTTCAAATGGTCTCAAAAGCCATTTGAATTCAAATATTTTCTGGATTTTTGTAGAGTGTAACACTCATATTTCTGGGCATAAAAACATGTGGTATCTCTATGTACTAGCTTGGTCCTTTGATTAAACAAAATAAACAGTGCTATATCACTTGATTTGAATAAGTTTTGGAAATGGTTTTTGAATCATATTTGTTTTGTAAAATTTTCACCAAACTCCAACAATCGAACAAAGTAACAAGAGAGCAAGCAAGGCTTGGTTTAAAACAAATAAACTCTTCAATTGAGAGTGGCATTAGTTTGATAGTTGCTCACATAAAATAATGAGCATCAGATGCTCCTGTTTTTGAAATGGTTTTGAAATGGAACCCTAAATTATCATGGCTGCATGGATGATATGCATGGGTTTTGAAACATGATTTTAGGGATGTTACAAATCTACCCCCCTTAAGGTGAATCTCGCCCTCGAGATTCATATTGGCTAGCGAATAGGTGAGGATGGTCTTTCCGAAGATCATCTTCTCTTTCCCATGTTGCTTCTTCTTCGGAATGATGGTTCCATTGAACTTTGCAGAATTTGATAGTTGTGGCATCCCGCAAAAACCACGACTAGAAAATCGCGTTGTTTTTGTGCATTGCATCGTCATCATCATGCATTGTTTGTCTGCATTATTTGAAAAGCCTAGTTTTGATTTATACAAATACCCCTCTTACTTTCAAACACAAAACCCCGATCGCATCGGAGATTTTATTTGTCTAAAAACTGTTTGCAAAATGGCCTAGTTTTAAGTTAGACAAGACAGAACAAACACACCTTTTAAAAACAACCCCCCTAAATCCTACTCCCACCAAATCCTATCCTACCCACCACTCACAGGCCGCCACCTCCCCCTCTCACCCAAAACCTACCCACGCCACCCTCAAAGAATCCAGCCCCTCTCCTCTCTCTTGCCCACTCTTACCCACCCTCTCTACCCCATTGGCCCCACACGTCATCCCCACCCACACAACCTGTCCCCCACCTGCACCTACCACTCTGCCCACACACCCACTGGGCCGACCCACCCACACTGGCCCGCTCTGGCCCCACCTGGCCCCAGTCGGTCCCACCACCATCCTCCTCCAACCTCTCTTCCCCACGCGAGCCACCCGGCCGCCAGGTCATCCCTCTCCACGCCCTCCTCCTCCCGTCTGCCGCCTCGCCGCCCGCGAGCCACCTCTCCGCCAGACGCTCGACCTCCGCCCGCCCGCTGGCCGGCCGCTCCGCTGGGCGACCTCGCCACCGCCTCCACCTCTCCCCGCTCCCTCTGCAGCCTCGTCCGGGGACCCACCCGCTCGGCCCGATCGCGCCAGTTGTGTTCTCGCCGCCGAGTTCCGCGGCCACGCCCGTCGTCGACCGCCCTGCCCTCTGCCGCCATGCGCCAGATCGCCCTCCCGCGTCGAGGCCTTCCCGAGCGCGCCGCCGCCAAGCGGCCAAGATCTTCCCGGTAGCCGTTGCCGCGCCTCGGTATCCCGCAGTTCGCTGGCAGACGCGTCGTCTCCGTTTATCGGTGCAGCTCAAGGACAAGACATACACAAGGTCGTCATGTGTTTCTGCTACGTGTGCACGCAAGCACAGTCAAATTCAAGTGGCAAGCCCTATAACCCGCCTGATGTGTCCGTGTCGGGGACTGCTCCTGTTGCTTGTCGACAAGGCCGCAAACAAGAACAAAGTCCGTCAATGATGGACAAGTTGGAACCCCAAGATCTCCCCCGACACCGAAGACGCCTACACGGTACGACAAGACCTACCAACGGAACGCCTTGGTTTGTCAAGATCTTCGTCACGGACTCCGGTGGCCGTGGCCGACAGAACCTCTCTGACGTCAAGCTCTTCCTCCTGGAACCCTGAAGACCCCGTGTTGAGCCCCGAGTTCGCCACCGATGATCAGGATGATACCCCAAGACCGCCTCCCGAATTTGCGCCGATCCTGCGGGCCCGAAAACCACGGACGCGACAAGGTCTACCTCACGGAACCCCGAGAACCTCCTCCCGGAACGCCAAGATCTACCTCCGTTATCAGAGAGCGCACCACCAAGACCTTCACCCCGGACTCCAAGAATGCTTCCGTCGAACCCCGAACCCCAGATCCGTCGAACCCTGAGACCGATCCCGAACCCCGGAACCCCAAGTTCGTCGAGACCCCCTAATGTGTGAACCCCTTCCCGAAACCCTATCCTATAAATAATAACCTTGTCGCATATTAAATTGTCATTCATCTCGCATGCACATCATTGGTTTGGGGGCCTTATGCCGATTCACCTCATAATTAAATATGAGGCCCATATGCGGGCAAATCTAGTCTCATATCGGCCTCATTTAAATTGATGTAGCGAACCGGTGCTATCTCTTGCCATGTTAAGACAACATTTAAATTGCGGGTTAGCTAAACAACTAGAACCATATATCTAATTGTCGGGACCCCGGTTCCGCTTAATATGACCTAATTGCATCGCATCTTTGCCATGTCATACATCATACATGCATCATGCCGATCTTCTGCCGTTGTATTAAATAGTGCATCCGTGTTTCTTCTAGTGTTTTGCTTCTTGGATAAGGCCGTTGAGTTGATGCGAGTGTCGACCCGATCTTGGTTGAACCTTCGCAATGTTTTCAAAGAGCATCTCCCCTTTCTACCTATCTTACTTTTATAGTATTTATTCCTCCTGTTGATCTATTGCTATCTGTGTTGTGATGCTTTAGTTTCCGTACTGTGATATCCCTTGCAGCCTTATATTGCCTTGGACACATCCTATTACGTTGTTTGGTAGATAGTTGGACTTGCGGCGTCGTCGCTTGCTCAAGTGTCTCCACAGTTGTTGATGTATTGCCGCATGTTGTTGTTGGAGTTGATCATAGTTTTACTTATCGTCCACTTTAATTCCTGTTTAACAACTAAAATTGAAGTAAGCAGAGGCATCGGTGGGTGATAGATAACATTTGGTTTCGAACGCACTTGTGTCCGTAGGACCCGAGTACTTGATACTGTTTGATTTATCGCTATCCACATCCGGAGGTATATGGGACCCCCGAGCGAGCTTGATTCATCTTATTTCTTGGGGCCACAAACTAGTTTGAGGTTTTATTTACGATCCTGCTTATGCCATGCTACTGCTTTATTTAAATTGTGCGCAGATAGCACATTTAGGTAAGCGGAGTGATTACGCAGTATCGACACCCCGAGTTTTGGGTTCCCGATCGCTTCTACCATTGTCGCAAACCTTGAGTCCGTCTCGAGCTAGCTTACTGTAAGACTCAAGGTGGCCTGAAATATTTCTCTCCTGATTGCTTAGTCGTGAAAGCCTCGTTGGGTTTTGAGTTGATTTTCCGAGGTTGATCGAGCGTGTGTTGCTATTGGTGCACCCGCGGGTAAAACTTTCTCGAAGCCGTGTCGCGGATATGGACTTGGACGATGGTCGACCATGAACAAGCATAACTAAAGTTTATTGCTATAAATTTGACTTATAATGACTAGTAATCAGCTTCACTATAACGGAATGGCTAAATAATACCGCCCACAATTGCTGTTTGGATCGTTGCCATTGTACTGACTAGTAAGTATTGCAACTAACGGAATGGCTAATAAAAGTACCAACAACCTGCGGGGTTTTGGGTTATCTCATGCTATCTCAGATTATTAGTATTTGCAACTATAACGGAATGGTTAACTAAAAGTGCCCATCGCTTACTTTATCGGGATGATTATCTATACCGACTAGTAAAGTGCCGCAACTATAACCTGAATAAGTAAAACTGCCACGATGTGAGTTCTCGGTTGACTTCCTCGTTTGGTCTCGAGAAACGCCAGATGGGTTTGTTTGATGGTAGTATCGGTTGGTTCGAATAGGTCTTCTCACCCTCTCGATAGCCGCCATTGTATCGAGTCTCTATAGGTTGTTTAGTGCATCTTGCCGCGATCCACCATACCTATGTGCGAGGACCGCCAATTCTAGTCTCGCCGCAATCGCCTCGCATCGACGCTCCTCTTTTTCCTTTGCCCTTTGTCGGCACCCCTTTTGTTTAAGCAGGTTTTGAGATCGACGCTGTTAGCAGGGTTACCCTTCCAGCTTGGCCTGGGCAGGGTTATGGACGCCATTGGTTATTCTTCAGGGCTCTTAGACCCATTTGCATCTTGTCCGTAGCTGGACGCTATATCGTTCTCAAGGTGATTTGGATCTTTGTACCGTATATCTGTATTCTTGACTCATGGAGTCGTGTTGTATATATATCTGTTATGTGGGTCCCATCGAGGACTGTTGTGTAATGTTATTACTTCGTTTTCCACCCGCACGAAAGTGCCTGGTGGGCACCTTTGAATCGTTTCTATGCGGGTTTGGCGGGTTTCGCTAAAACTTGCATAGGTCCGATTCTGAGGGTGTTACAATAGTCTTAGTCCGAGTAATTATTTCTGCAGTCTCAAGAATCTTGATAGGTTGTTCTTCATAGGTGAGATCACTTTCCAATTGGACCTCTTCCAAAGGTATAGTATCCTTCAAAGAAGTCTCTTCCATTTCCGGATGGCATTTCTTAAGATGACTCACATGGAACACATTATGAACAGCTGACAAAGACTCTGGCAATTCAATGCCATAAGCTACTTCTCCCTTACGACTCAGAATCTTGAATGGTCCAACATATCTTGGGGCCAATTTACCTTTGACACCAAACCTCTTCACTTCACGAAGTGGTGACACTCTAAGATAAGCTCTGTCGCCTAGTTCATAGGTGACTTCTCTACGCTTAGGATCTGCGTAGCTCTTTTGTCGGGACTGTGCAATCTTCAATCTGTCCTTAACTAGCTTGACTTTCTCTTCAGCCTCTTTGATTAGTTCTGGTCCGAACAAACTTCTTTCTCCCACACCATTCCATAGCAATGGGGTGGTACACTTTCTCCCATAGAGAAACTCAAATGGTGCCATCTCAATACTGGCTTGATAGCTGTTATTGTAAGAGAATTCAGCGTAAGGCAAACTTTCATCCCAACTGGCTCCATAGTCTAGAGAACATGCTCTCAACATATCTTCAAAAATCTGATTAGTCCTTTCTGTCTTTCCATCAGTCTGAGGATGAAAAGCAGTGCTGAATACCAACCTCGTTCCCAATGACTCATGTAGTTCTCTCCAAAAATGAGAAGTGAATTGAGTTCCCGTATCAGACACAATACTCTTGGGTACTCCATGTAGACATACAATTCTACTCATATACATCTTGGCTAACTTAGCACTTGTATAAGTTGTCTTCATGGGTATGAAATGAG
>CP125976.1:483287743-483532789 GCA_030063025.1 Avena longiglumis
CTATTGGATCCATCATGTATGCAATGATATGTACTCGCCGAGATGTTTCCTATGCTCTAAGTGTTACGAACAGATACCAGGCTGATCCAGGTGAAGGTCAATGGACAGCGGTAAAGAATATCCTTAAGTACTTGAAAAGGACTAAGGATGTTTTCCTAGTTTATGGAGGTGAGGATGAACTCAGTGTAAGGGGTTACATAGATGCAAGTTACCTTAACGACTCAGATGACTCCAGATCGCAATCTGGTTATATGTTTGTCATGAATGGTGGTGCTGTGAGTTGGAAAAGTTCCAAGCAAGATGCTATGGCCTCCTCTTCAACAGAAGCTAAATATATTGCTGCCTCAGAGGCTGCAAAGGAAGTTGTTTGGATTAGGAATTTCCTGGTCGCTCTTGGTGTGGTTCAAGGCGCGTCCAATCCTATGGACCTTTATTGTGACAACAATGGTGCTATTGCACAAGCCAAGGAACCTAGACAGTACCAGAAGAATAAACATATTCGCATGCGTTACCATCAGATTCGAGAGTTTGTTGAGGATGTTAGTGTCATGATATGCAAAATACATACGAACTCAAATGTTGTTGATCCCTTTACAAAGCCACTCCCGCAGCCTACGCATGAGGCGCACGCAAGAGAAATAGGTATTAGATACAATCTAGATTGACTCTATTGCAAGTGGGAGACTGGAGGAAATATGCCCTAGAGGCAATCATAGAGATGATTATATTTATTATGTATCCATAAGTTATTGTAATGTTCCTTGAATATCCATATCAGGCAACTTGTATTGATTGGCAATTATGTGAATTGTTTATAAAACTCTTTACTTGTATGGTTATCTAATAGTTGTACCTAGTCGGAGTTCATGTGAGGACACACATGAATATTAGACTAGCACATCGATTGGTTGATGACTATGTTTCGCAAGTCATAGACATGGAGATGTCAAGCCAATGATGTGGACACATTTTATGAACATGGGGTTGGACTGACCCAACTTGAGACTAGCAATTAGACTTGCATCTCTCTCTACACATCGTGTACGTTTTGTCCTTAGACCTAAGATTATCGCATGTACTTGAGATGTGGATCGACCTACTTTGGGGTTATCAGACGCTACTCCGTAACTAGGTAGTTATAAAGGTAGCTTTCGGGTTTGTCCTGAAGCATGCTGCAAGGCATGGTCAATCAAGATGGGATTTGCCCCTCTCTACTTGAGAGAGATATCTCTAGGCCCCTCGAGTGATCGGATCCAGAAATGCATGGCCGTCCTACATATGGTTAAGAGTTAACCTAGTAAAAGGATTCCTAATCACAGTATCAAGAAAGGGAGGTCAACTTGGAGCTAGACCAAATAGCGTGAGGCAAAGGAAAAGACATGTACTAAACCTTGTGATGGTTCGTCCGAATGTTTTTTGTATGCGTTTAGGAGTTGTCATGTCTTGCTAGAGGCCGCTACCAACTATTGACAGAATAAGTGTATTCGTGTCATGTCTATACGTATATGAACCTATTGGGTCACACACTTAAGGGGCTGGAAGCCTAATAAGGATTGAATCCGAATTAGACTAGGCTTAGGCTACTAATGGGTTGCTAATGTAGAAGCCCACTAGGGACGCCTATATAAGAGAGGGTGGGGCGAGCTGACCAGGGTTAGACCATTCCTCCCATCCGCCACTCCTCACGCTGTTACGCAGCGGACCTAGCAGATCGGCGTCGACGCCCACCACCTGCATGTGGATACCTCGGAGGTGCTGCAGGTGTAGCACTTGGACGACCCGCACAAGGGGAGCTTCTCGTGGGACGAGGACGAGGACGAGGAGGAGACGTAGAACATATACACTACCTCGACGCGCTTCATCAAGTTCCGCAACTACGTGTCTAGTGGTAATCCCGTGATCTATGACAACAGTATTCCTGGTTTACGCGGTAGAAAATTTTGATTTGCGCTAGTGTAGCCTACCCGTATCCCTTCATGCAAGACATTATCAACAATGGGTATGATAATGGGTTTTCCAGTGGGAAAGATGATGGCCTCGGTGGGCAAGATGATGGGAAAGGTGGAGGGCAAGAAGATAGCAAGATGAGGGGCGTTGGATGATGATGGAGAGGGATTTGAAGATGCACAAGGATACTCCAATAGGACCGGCAACTACACGGATGAGGAAGACAAGCTCTTGTGTGATGCATGGTTGTTCATATCTCAAGACCCCATCCAAGGCGCCGAGCAAAAGGGAGGTGCATTTTGGAACCGTGTCACCGCCTATTTTCATCAATACAAGAAACTCCCTCCCTACAAAATCAAGAGCACCTGCAATAACAAGTCCTTGCAACATCAGTGGTCACATATCCAACAAGAGTGCAACAAGTTCACAGGCACCTACAATGGCATCAAGATACATCCACAAAGTGGCACCAGAGGGGTTGCCAACAAAGTTCCACAAGCACTAGCGGCGTTTAAGGCTCAAAATGGAGGAAGATCATTCAACTTGGTCCATGCTTGGCTCAAACTACATCAAGCTTCCAAGTGGATTGAACTAGTTGCAACCATGCAAACTCAATCAAAAGTTTTCGGCAAGAAGATAAATAATGAGGGAGATGATCTTGAGAGCAAGGAGCTCAAAGGAGGTTTGGGAACTCGCGGGGATCGGCTATGGGGACAAAAGCTTTCCAAGGAAGATTTGAAGCGTGCGGTGGCTACTCTCTCTCTCTTTGCAACAATCCTTGAAATATATTATTGAAGAGAAGGAGACCACAAGTGGCAAGAGAGGAGAGATCTAGAAACGAGCTAAATATGACCGGTTCAAAAGCTTCATGGTCTCATGGACACACTTCAAGAGAAGTATCGCCAAGATGCTGCCACCAAGGCCGAACAACTTCGCATTGAGGGCGAGAAGCTACACACCGCGGCCGGGATTGCAGAGGCTGCCAAGTTGGATGCAATCACAAGGGCAAGAGAGGTTGAGCTCAAGGTCTTCATGGAGGAAACCCGTATGATGACCCCAAGATCTTAGCCTCTTGGACGAGGAGACGAGAGCTTGGTATGTGAAGAAGAAGACAATCTTGGAGCAGGGCATGTGATGAAATTCATTTTTTAGTTGGTTCCGATTTGGTACTATCGCCCATCACGGGTAAAACTTGATTTTGGATTTGGTTGTAATGCAAATTAATTATATTTGTATTTAAACTTGGTTTAGTAGTAAAAATGATTGAAAAAAAGAAAAATACCGCGTGGACCGAATATAGGGTACCACGTTGGGTGCACCGGCCGGACAGAGGCCAAGCATACGTCTGCATGGCCCTCAAATCGGTGTCCACGCAGACCGTTCCGAACCAAATTTAGGGGTCCGCTTTAGAGATGCTCTTATATCATGTCTGTTCGTTATCAATTCCAACATCTCTCACATGAGGGTCTGGATTTTCTAAACAATGACAAGCTTTATCATTTCCAACGAACAAAGTATGTGCCTTTGCACGTAGGTCATTAGATCATTTTAATGTAACCCATTCTACTTGAAACTACTCTAATAATGTAATAAAAAGCTACTTTCTCTGGTTCATATTAATTGATTTTAATTTGTTTTAATATGGCCGGAGGGAGTATATCATTTAGTTGATGTAGAAGCTGGGAAACATATTCTCTTTTTCGTTTTTTTTGTAATTGTATGCCTCTGCCCGAGAGAAGTCAAAAATGTTACTATTCACTATCCTTCTAAAAATGGTACTCTCTCCTATCATGTTCCTGATTTAGTACTCTCTTCTATCTAGTCAAGTTTATTTAAATAAATTTAAGTTAATTAATATGAGTCGAAGGGACTATAAAATTATATCATATCGATGACACTTATTATACCTCGGAGGAGATAGTATTATTTTAGTGTTGTGTAATGATTATGTGTTTTTACTAAAAGATCCCAAAAAAAGTTAAGACGCAGGCCACATTTTTTCGAGCAGAGGCCAGCCTCTGAAGGAAAGAAAGTCCAAGGCCGATCCTAGCATGTGACCAACTCAAAGCCCAGAATCCCTAATAAGAAAAGAAAAAACCGAAGGCCCACTTCCATGACCTCCTCTCTTCATGCTGCCTGACTCGCCGCACCTCCCGATTCCCGACATCCGTCACGAACCTCCGACCACCGGAGAGCGCAATAAATCGAAGCGGAGCCGCCCCGGAGAGCCTCGTCCTGGATGGCCGGCCGCGGCGACCGGGATCAACCAATCCTCCAGCATTTCTTCCCTTGGCGAGGTATGCCCATGGCCATGATCCATAGCCCTAGTTTCGTCAGCCGTCCGGTATCGTTGGTACATTCACGAGCTCCCAAAACTTTGCGTCTTGTGCAGATTTGGTGTTAGAAGTTAAGTTCCATTCCAGTTTCTCTGATGCTCCGTTGGGAATTTTAGATGTAACAACCTCTCATTGGTCCAACACAGTTGGTGTCAGGAGGCAGTTAAAAACTACTCTATAATGGTCGTACAGTCTGAGTCGGGTTAGCGCTGTACATTATGCTCGAATTACGCGGATAATGGAGAATTGGAGGTACTAAAACGTTTAGGAGTACAAAACTTTCGACTTAGTCACGTTGTTCCTTGCCTATTCACATGTAAAAACTTCCACTCGTTGGGTCATTGGGTGGTTCTTAACCGCCTAGCTAGCTCTTCAGAATAAACAAAACCCAATTACCTCCTTGAACAGAGCAACAACCAAGCAGCCAACCCAGCCAGCTGACATGTTCTGCAAATTACAGATTCGTTAGCGTTGTGGCCAGCCTGGATCTGGCATGTATTATCAGTACAATGCAAAGTCTATTGAACAAGGATCATGCGCTAATTAGGAGCTTAACAAGGGGTTAGGCAATGCCCAGTTAAATGTGCAAATATGTAGTATTAACTAGTGCAGCCTGTATACAGCCGAGGCTAAAAACTTTGCCACTGGACTATAACTATTTATTCTATAGAGGAAATCATGTTGACTGTACAAGATTTCAAAGAGGGACAAATTGCTATGACTAATGAGGCACATATTTCGTAATTCATAATCTTGATTTTGTGCTATATATTCAGCATAAAGCACCAAGGCAATGATATCGGCATCACACAATCGCATCCATGAGCAAAATTAAGGATTGGTTTAAAACACTATTCATCAGGTCAAAACTTTTGTTTCTTTGTCTGTGTAGTTTCTGTACATTTCTCTACGTCTACAAAATAGAAAGGATCAGCGAATCCTTTAAAAGGCGGATGCCAATCGCAGTGCCAAGAGTGACTGACTATAAGCTAAGAATGTTTAGGAGAGTAACTCTGTTCTGGACCAATCTCCTGAACAGAAGTCCTACTCCAGCCTCAAGATCTCCGATGCTGCAACCTAGCATCAACATCGGCTCCTCCTTGCACACACCTGAGTTTTTCTTCTGGAATGCCTTGGAGACGAGAGACCGTTTCGGCATCGCAATTTGCTTGGACAAGAGCTGTAATGTTGACTCGAGAAGAGATGTAGTGATCTCTCTAGCCTCGCTCAACAATCTGACCATCCTGCAGTCTTCCTTGTCAGAAGTAACCTTCTTGGCAGCCTTCTTAAAATGTTTCTTTGCCTTCTTCACCAAACGGAAGTATGAACGGATCCCGACTTGAACGGCTACATCATCTCCTTTTCTGATAGCCACTTGCAGGTCTTGGATGACGGCCTTCAATTCGGCGAAGTCCGCATAGATGGAATTGCAGAGATCCAAGAGCTCAAGGGAGCATTCCATTTCTCCATCCAACATCTTCCTTTGCTGGGAAGAGCACGCTTGGTTGCTGGGCAGGCACATGATCTCCTCGATAGAACAGTACATCTCTCCAAGCCTCGAGAAACAATCAGAGATTGTCTCCATGGCCAAGGAAGGTGAAGAGATGCATGCCTCTAGGCTGCACAGCTCCTCTTCAACTTCGCGTTGAGGCCTAGAAGGCAAGCTAATTGATCTTAGATGGCAAGCCATATCTGTTGCTGAAAGTGTTGTCTCTGTATTGAGTCTTGAGTTTGAGAGGATGAGAATGAGGGAGCTAATTTTCTTTTGATGCTTTGAGCTTTCTGCCGAGGCCTATTTATACAAAAGAAGCTTATGGGACAGCATCATTTTGATGGTAGACAAATAGAATCCTGCCATCTCATCTCCAAAACGCTGTCTTTTCAAGATTTTAGTTCTGGCAGCAGCACATGAATCTGTCATCACTCATGTGCATTCAGTTTTTTAGTCATGTAATGACCTCATTTAGCTACCACAGTGTCATGTTCCATTTATTGGCAACACGAATCAGCACGGTGTTTTGCTCTACTGGCTGATTTCGCATAATTGCATGCTCCAGATATATTTCGATGGGTTCCTAGCCGAATTAATTATTGATGCCATGTAGTATACCATCTGATTTTATCACAATAATTTGGGTATATATTGTACTCTTTACATTTAATAATACTTGAGCGCTCAACCTTGTGGGTTGGGGCTGTTTTTTTATCTATGGATAGCCTAATGTACCGTGCAGAGATCCTTTGCTCGTTGTTGAGCCAACACCGGGCATCTAAATAACATGGAAATTTCCTGCTGCACCGCTAAGGATGCATTGCTCGTTGCTGAGATAACACATCGCATCTGAATAACATGGCATCTCATAGTAAAGAAGTTCATAGCTTAGCTTGACTAATGTGTGCTAACTACTGTTATGAAAGTTAACAATTGTCAGCATCTAGTGATTTTTCCCCTGGGAAGTTAATCAGAACTAACTGCTCGAGACTTGGATGATGTATCACAACATGCATGTAAAGTAAAATCAGCATCAGGAAATGGACCAATATTTTTTTAGGTTTCACAGTTGAGTAATCTTCTGTACAATTCCTCTATTTACACATTGAAAAATGTTATGGTGATCAGCCAATCCTCTAAAAGGTGGATTCCAATGCCAATCACATGGGGTCAGAGTTGGTGTTTTATTTCTATCTACTCAGAATATTCAGAAGAGAGACTCTGCTCCGGATCAATCTCCTGATCAAAGTCCCAACTGAGCTCTCCAGATTAACAATGTCCAACTCCAGTGTTTGCGATTGCTCCTCAAATGTGACTCTTTTCTTCTGGAAAGTCTTGGTGAAAAAGACCAGTTGGTAGGGCTCGGCATCGCCGCGTTTGCCGACAGAAACTGCAAGGATGATTCAAGCATTGAGGTAGCAACCTCTCTTGCTTCAGCCGACAGCTTGAGCACCCTGCAGCTCTCCTGGTCAGTTGGATCAGACTTCTTGATAATCTTCTTCAACTGTCTTTGTGCCTTCTTGGTCACACGGGTGTGGGACTGGATCTTGGCATGAACAGCTGCGTCATCTCCTCTCTTGAGAACCAACTGCATCTCCTGATTGTCTGTCTTGAGCTCAGAGAAGCTCCCTTGCACGGCGTTGCAGAGCTCGAGCATTACAAGAGAGCGTGCCAGCTCCGCCTCCACTGCTTTCCTTTGATGTTGCTTCGAAATGCTAATTTGGCTGCTTGGCAAGCACATGATCTCATAAATGTTGTTATACACAACTCCAAGCCTCTTGAAGCCAAGCATCGGTTCTATGCTCGCGGAAGGTGAAGACATGTTTGCCTTCAGAATCTGCAGATGTTCTTCAATGTTGGTTTTCTCATCGGAGTGGGGGCTTGGAAGGCACACTCGCGGATCTGAGATGGCAAGCCATGTTTTGAGTGGAAGCTGAAGAGTTTTCTTTTTATCTGGAAAATGGAAGAGAAGAGGAGCGGAGCTGTGCTGGAATGGTGCTCCCGGTATGGCTTACCTCTTTTTATAACCAAACTAAGATTTAAGCCACTGCATGTCTGACCCTGTAGACAGCAAGAATATTGTCGAGGATGAAGTGTTGTGCTGCTGTGACAAATGCCACCCATCTCCTTGATAAGCTGATATTTTTTATATGTTCGATCAGCGTGAGAAGCATCTCTAACAGCCTCAAGTTTCTACTTGATCTTATGGCGATCCTGTCATGTCTCAATTATTGGCGGCAAACTCATCTACACAAGTGTATAGCTAACTGCCAGATCTAGATCCAGATCATGAGACCACTGAGCATACAGTGAGACGATTAGAGGAGGAGTTTGACTTCACCTTGAGGTTCCAACGCTGCACGTCGTGCTTACCTGTTGAGCATCGCTGGCATGTTTCTGATATTGCTTTCAGTATATGATTTCTGCAATCTCACGATGGTGCAATTCTCTATTGGTGCCTGGGGCACTCCAAACTAGGCCTTTCGTATTCATGTTCCAGTTAATGCCAGATGCAGATCGTGAAATCAGTGAGCGTGCAGCAAAACCATTAGTGTAGAGATCTAGTTTGATGATCACACGCTGAGGTACCAACGCAACAGGACGTGTTTATCTGGTGAGTGTGGCTTGCATGTTTCTACCGTTCAGGATATGATTGACGCAATCTCAGGATGATGCGATTCTCTATTGGTGCATCACATTTCAGTTTTTGTAGGGAGATGGCCATGTTATGCGTGCACAGTCCAACACTTCTTCAATGGGGGAATTAACCAAGTAGTATCTGTTCCATGTGTGTTTTCTGGTTGATCAGTAAACAATAATTGTTAAGTAGTGCTCATTATGATCTCTCTCACGAAGTATAAATAAATAAATGAGATGGAATTCTATTAGTTATGGAGGCTTGAGATAAATGCAATGGCCTCCTCATCTTTTGTTATTGTTGTACATACCAAAATATATAAATTTGAATAACATGAGATGACCGGCAAACTTGAATGCTCTATACCAATTGCTGTCAAGGGTCGATTATTGACCTTTCAGAGTGAATTATTTTGTTTCGAAGGAAGGAACTTAAACTTATATAGCTCCAACTTGCAGGTTCATGAGTATCTATATGCAGTCTCAGGTTTGTATGTACTAGATCAAAAATTATGTTTCTCAACGGAGTGTTTCTGTACAGCATATGTCTACTAAGAAAGTTGATTTCATGATCATCAAATCGGGCCTCTAAAAGGTGACGCCAATCTTTAGGGATCAGAGTTGGTGCACCATCCCTCTACAAGCCAAGTGTATTGAGAGGACAGATCCTGCTCCGGAGAGCCTCGCCCTGGATGGCAGCCCGCTGCCGACCGAGATCAAGCAAAGCCCTCCAGCGTTCTTCCCTACGCGAGGTATTGCCTATAGCCCTAGTTTTGTCAACAATCTTGTATTGTTGTTACATACACGAGTGATTGTTTCAATTCGCTATTTCCATGGTCCTCAAAAACTTATCGTCTTGTGCAGAGTTGATATTAGAACTGCAGTCCAACATATTTAGCCAGTGTCAAATGCAGTAAGTCAGCGCTATGCATTATCCTCGAATGGTATAGATAATGGAGATACTAAAATATGCAAGAAATGACAACTCTCAATAGTCATGTTATGTACATTGTGCTTTGAGCTTATTCACATATAAAAATTTCCACTCAAGCAGCGAGGCATCAAGTGGTTCTTAACCTCCTAAAGTAGCTCTTCAGAAAATAAATGACAATTACATTCTTAAACAGAGCTTACCTTATCTTTCTCAAGGTTCATTCCAAATATATATCATAAGAACTAAAAAAATCAATGAAATATGTCCAGATTTTACAACAACTATGGCTAATTTTTTTTAAATAATACATTTTTTTATTGAATTTCACAAATAATACACAAAACGGACAAATTGCAAATCTGTTGGTCGGTCGGCCGTTCGACAGATGACACCCTGCCTTCGTCCGTTCAACAGACGACACCCTGCCTTCGTCCGTCAATGGACGAATCACCCTGCAGGCAACGCTGTCGGCTGTTTGATAAAGGAGGGGTTTGCAGGGTGATTCATCCGTTGACGGAGGCAGTGTGTCGTCTGTTGAAAAGACGAAACGAGTCTGTCGTCTGTCGAACGGCCGACCGACCAACAGTTTTGCAATTTGTCCGTTTTGTGTATTATTTGTGAAATTCAATAAAAAAATGTATTATTTAAAAAAAATTAGCACAACTATGGCAGCCAACCCAGCCAGCTAACACGTGCGAATTACAGTTTCTTTAGAGTCGCGGACAGCTTGGATCTGCATGTTTTATTGATACATAGCTAAGCCTATCACACAACGGTCAGGAAACATGGCCAGTTAAATACATCAAACACCTATTGATTGGTGCAACGCGTATACAACCGACTAAATGTTTACCACTGGACTGTAACTATTTATTTCTGCAGAGCAGATCATTTTGATTTCACAGGATTCACTGGACTGTTAATGGTTTCTACAGAGCAAATCATTTTGACTGTACAAAATTTCAAAGAGGAAGCAATTGCTATGACTAATGATGCCCAACTTTGTAATTCATAATCTTGATTTTGTGCTATATATTCATCACAAAGCACCAAGGCAATGATATCTGCATCAATTGTATCAATGAGCAAAATCAAGGATTTATTTTCACACTATTCATTAGGTCAAAACTTCTCTTTCTTTGTCTATGGAATTTCTGTACATTTCTATATATATACAAAATGAGAAGGATCAGCGAATCCTTTAAAAGGCGGATGCCAATCGCACGAGGTCAATGATTACTGACTATACAGTAAGAATGTTCAGGAGAGTAACTCTGTTCTGGACCAATCTCCGGAACAGAAGTCCTACTCCAGCCTCAAGATCTCCGATGCTGCAACCTAGCACCTGTATCTGCTCCTCCTTGTACGCAGCTGAGTTTTTCTTCTGGAATGCCTTGGAGACGAGAGACTGTTTTGGCATTTCAATTTGCTTGGACAAGAGCTGCAATGTTGACTCGAGCAGAGATGTAGTGATCTCTCTAGCCTCGCTCAACAATCTGACCATCCTGCAGTCTTCCTTGTCAGAAGTAACCTTCTTGGCAGCCTTCTTAAAAATTTTCTTCGCCTTCTTCACCAAACGGAAGTAAGACCGGATCCCGACTTGAACGGCTACATCATCTCCTTTTCTGATAGCGATTTGCAGGTCTTGGATGATGGCCTTCAATTCAGCGAAGTCCGCATAGATGGAATTGCAGAGATCCAAGAGCTCAAGGGAGCATTCCATTTCTCCATCCAACATCTTCCTTTGCTGGGAAGAGCACGCTTGGTTGCTGGGCAGGCACATGATCTCCTCGATAGAACAGTACTTGTCTCCAAGCCTCGAGAAACAATCAGAGATTGTCTCCATGGCCAAGGAAGGTGAAGAGATACATGCCTCTAGGCTGCACAGCTCCTCTTCAACTTCGCGGTGAGGCCTAGAGGGCAAGCTGATTGATCTTAGATGGCAAGCCATATCTGTTGCTAAAAGTGTTGTCTCTGTATTGAGTCTTGAGTTTGAGAGGATGAGAATGAGAGAGCTAATTTTCTTTTGATGCTTTGAGCTTTCTGCCGAGGCCTATTTATACAAAAGAAGCTTATGGGACAGCATCATTTTGATGGTAGACAAATAGAATCCTGCCATCTCATCTCCAAAACGCTGTCTTTCAAGATTTTAGTTCTGGCAAGCAGCACATGCATCTGTCATCACTCATGTGCATTCAGTTTTTTAGTCATGCAATGACCCTCCCATTTAGCTACCAGTGTGTTCCATTTAGTGGCAACACGAATCAGAACAGTATCTTGCTCTACTGGCTGACTTGGCATAATTGCATGCTCCAGACATATTTTAATGGGTTCCTAACCGAGCATTAATTATTGATTCCATGTATACCATCTAATTATATCACAATAATTTAGGTTGTACTATTTATATTTTATACTACTTGAGCGCTCAACCTTGTGTGTTGGAGCTCTTTTTTTTAAGTATGGATAGCCTAATGCACCGTGCAGAGATCCTGTGCTTGTTGTTGAGCCAACACCTCGCATCTGAATAACATGGAAATTTCCAGCTGCACCACACAAGGATACATTGCTTGTTGCTGAGATAACACATCGCATCTGAATAACATGGCATCTCATAGTAAAGAAGTTCATAGCTTAGCTTGAATAATGTGTGCTAACTACTTTTATGACAGTTAATAATTGTCAGCATCTAGTAATTTTTTCCCTGTGAAGTTAATTGGAACTAACTTCTCGAGACTTGGATGATGTATCACAACATGCAGGAAAAGTAAAATCGGCATCAGGAAATAGACCAATATTTTTTTTATCTTTCTCAGTCGAGTAGTCTTTGTACAATTCCTCTCATTTACAGATTGGAAAAATGTTATGGTGATCAGCCAATCCTCTAAAAGGTGGATACCAATCACATGGAATCAGTGTTAGTGTTTTATATCTATCTAGAAGCTCAGAGTATTCAGAAGAGAGACTCTGCTCTTGATCGAACTCCTGAACAAAGTCTCGACTGCTCTCGCCAGATCAACAATGTCTAACTCCAATGTTTGCAATTGCTCCTGCTCAAATGTGACTCTTTTCTTCTGGAATGTCTTGGAGACAAAAGACCACTTGGTAGAGCGCGGCATCGTAGTTTGCTTCAGCAGAAACTGCAAGGATGATTCAAGCATTGAGGTAGCAACCTCTCTTGCTTCTGCTGACAACTTGAGCACCCTACAGCTCTCCTGGTCAGTTGGATCAGACTTCTTGCTGATCTTCTTCAACTGCCTTTGTGCCTTCTTGGTCACACGGGTGTATGACTGGATCTTGGCATGAACAGCTGCGTCATCTCCTGAGTGCTTGTGTTGATCTCAGAGAAACTCTCTTGCATGGCGTTGCAGAGGTCGAGCACTACAAGAGATTGTGCCAGCTCTGCCTCCACTGCTTTCCTTTGTTGTTGCTTGGAAAGGCTAATTTGGCTGCTCGGCAAGCACATGATCTCATCAATGTTTCTGTGCACACCTCCAAGCTTCTTGAAGCCATCTAGGATTGTTTCAATGGCCACACAAGGTGAGGAGATGTTTGCCTTCAGAATCTGCAGCTGTTCTTGGATGCTGGTGGTTTCATTGGAGCGGGGGCTGGAAGGAATGCTCGAAGATCTGAGATGGCAAGACATGTTTTGAGTGGAAGTTGAAGAGCTTTTTCTTATCTGGAAAATGGATTGGAAGAGAAGCCAAACTGTGCTGGAATGATGCTGGCTCTGTATGGCTTGCCTCTATATATGGCGAACGAAGCCGAAGCCAGTGCATGTCTGACCCTGTAGACAGCAAGAATATTGTCTAATATGAAGTGTCGTGCCGCTGTGACAACTGCCACCCATCTCCTCGACAAGCTATGTTCTTTATATGTTTGATCAGGGTGAGAAGCGTCTCTATCAGTTTAACTCGAGTTTTCCATTGAGCTTATGGCCATCCTGTCATGTCTCGATTATTGGCGGCAAACCCATCTGCACAAGTGTATATCTTAGTGCCTGATCTAGATCCAGATCATGAGACCGCTGAGCTTGCAGCGAGGCGCTCCAACGCAGGAGGTTGTGAGCATCGATGGCATGTTTCTGCTAGTGCATTCAGCATATGATTGTTGCGATTTCAGTATGATGCAATTCTCTGTTGATTCATAGAGCGTTCCTATTTATTTATTTCGAACCATGCAGGAGAACTGCATGTATATATTAAGAAGGAAGAGAGCCAACGAATGGCCAAGGAGCGTTCCTATTTCCTAGTTAGGCCTATCACTTGTAGCATGAAATCCATGGTGGTTTGGTATATTATTGTTGCAATTTCAGGATGTTGTGTTTCAGTTATTGGTAGCATGAAAAATGCACGGTGGTTTACTCTATTGGTGTGTCTTGTCAGACATGCACCTTCGAACACTTCTTCAACATGGAATCTAATCAAGCGGCCTTGACATGTAAGTTTTCTCGTTAATCAGCAAATAGTAATTGTTAAGAACCACTCATTTTGACCTCACTGGCTTAATTTAAAATGCATAATTATGATCTTGCGTGCTACTCCTATTAGTTATGAGAGCCGGATCTTCGATTCAGTCAGAGTGAATGAAACCTCGACCAGCCTGCAAACCATCCAGGTCAGAAGCTTCCTTGTAGTTGCTGGTCATCTTGAGATGCCGAAGTGTTGCATATGCAACGAAAGAATAAGATGCAACTACACGGATGAGCCAACAGACAGCTAGAATGCATGTCGTGTCTCCTTGTAGGCATGTAGGCAGGCTCATCTGCACAAGTTTCTAGTTAGTGGAAGAGGAATAGTTGACTTCACCCTCCACCCTAGGCTCCAACACGGCATCTGTGATCTGTTTTTGTTATCACAGATCACACACCAGGGCAACAGGCACCAGACATCTTAATATGTGCAACAGCATCGCTGGGCTATTTCAGCTGCAATCCTGAGGTGATCCATGTGCAGTATTCATGTGTACATCCTAACTAAGCTTTAATTACACTGTCATGTTCCATTTAGGTGCAACAAAGAATCCGCACGGGTGTCTACTCTATTTTATGCTTTGCAATTGCGCATGCCCAAGACAGACACTATATGTGTTTATTTATTCAAAGAGAAAAAACAGAGCCACTCTGTTTTTTTAGAGAGGAAAAAAGACAGCCACTTAAGGCCTCCAAAATGGCTCTGTTTTGGTTCCTGTTTGAGCCCATCAACAATGCTAATGGTAAATGCTAATGGCAAGCAGCACATGAATCTGTCATCACTCATGTGCATTCAGTTTTTTAGTCATGCAATGACCCTCCCATTTATCTACCACTGTGTCATGTTCCATTTAGTGGCAACACGAATCAGCACAGTATTTTGCTCTACTGGCTGACTTGGCATAATTGCATGCTCCAGACATATTTTAATGGGTTCCTAACCGAGCATTAATTATTGATGCCATGTATACCATCTAATTATATCACAATAATTTAGGTATATATATTGTACTATTTATATTTTATACTACTTGAGCACTCAACCTAGCACAGTATTTTGCTCTACTGGCTGACTTGGCATAATTGCATGCTCCAGACATATTTTAATGGGTTCCTAACCGAGCATTAATTATTGATGCCATGTATACCATCTAATTATATCACAATAATTTAGGTATATATATTGTACTATTTATATTTTATACTACTTGAGCGCTCAACCTTGTGTGTTGGAGCTCTTTTTTTAAAGTATGGATAGCATGATGCACCGTGCAGAGATCCTTTGCTTGTTGTTGAGCCAACACCTCGCATCTGAATAACATGGAAATTTCCAGCTGCACCGCACAAGTTTACATTGCTGGTTGCTGAGATAACACATCGCATCTGAATAACATGGCATCTCATAGTAAAGAAGTTCATAGCTTAGCTTGAATAATGTGTGCTAACCACTTTTATGACAGTTAATAATTGTCAGCATCTAGTAATTTTTTCCCTGTGAAGTTAATTGAAACTAACTGCCTGAGACTTGGATGATGTATCACAACATGCAGGAAAAGTAAAATCGGCATCAAGAAATAGACCAATATTTTTTTTTAGCTTTCTCAGTCGAGTAATCTTCTGTACAATTCCTCTCATTTACAGATTGGAAAAATGTTATGGTGATCAGCCAATCCTCTAAAAGGTGGATACCAATCACATGGAATCAGTGTTAGTGTTTTATATCTATCTAGAAGCTCAGAGTATTCAGAAGAGAGACTCTGCTCTGGATCAAACTCCTGAACAAAGTCTCGACTGCTCTCGCCAGATCAACAATGTCCAACTCCAGTGTTTGCAATTGCTCCTGCTCAAATGTGAATCTTTTCTTCTGGAATGTCTTGGAGACAAAAGACCACTTGGTAGAGCGCGGCATCGTAGTTTGCTTCAACAGAAACTGCAAGGATGATTCAAGCATTGAGGTAGCAACCTCTCTTGCTTCGGCTGACAACTTGAGCACCCTACAGCTCTCCTGGTCAGTTGGATCAGACTTCTTGCTGATCTTCTTTAACTGCCTTTGTGCCTTCTTGGTCACACGGGTGTACGACTGGATCTTGGCATGAACAGCTGTGTCATCTCCTCTCTTGAGAGCCAACTGCATCTCCTGAGTGCTTGTGTTGAGCTCAGAGAAGCTCTCTTGCAGCGTTGCAGAGGTCGAGCACTACAAGCGAGTGTGCCAGCTCCGCCTCCACCGCTTTCCTTTGTTGTTGGTTGGAAAGGCTAATTTGGCTGCTTGGCACATGATCTCATCAATGTTTCCGTGCACACCTCCAAGCTTCTTGAAACCATCAATGATTGTTTCAATGGCCACAGAAGGTGAAGAGATGTTTGCCTTCAGAATCTGCAGCTGTTCTTCGATGGTGGTGGTTTCATTGGAGCGGGGGCTGGAAGGAGCGCTCGAGGATCTGAGATGGCAATCCATGTCGTGAATTGAAGCTGAGGAGCTTTCTTTTTATCTGGAAAATGGATTGGAAGAGAAGCCAAACTGTGATGGAATGATGCTGGCTCTGTATGGCTCGCCTCTATATATGGCGAACGAAGCCGAAGACATTGCATGGCTGACACTATAGACAGCAAGAATATTGTCTAATGTGAAGTGTCGTGCCACCGTGACAACTGCCACCCATCTCCTCGACAAGCTGATGTTCTTTATATGTTTGATCAGCGTGAGAAGCATCTTTATCAGTTTAGCTCGAGTTTGCCATTGAGCTTATGGCCATCCTGTCATGTCTCGATTATTGGCGGCAAACTCATCTGCACAAGTGTATAGCTTAGTGCCTGATCTAGATCCAGATCATGAGACCGCTGAGAATGCAGCGAGACACTCCAACGCAGCACATCGTGTTTACCTGGTAAGCATCGGTGGCATGTTTCTGCTAGTGCATTGAGTATATGATTGTTGCAATTTTAGGCTGTTGTGTTTCAGTTATTGGTAGCATGAAAATGCACGGTGGTTTACTCGATTGATGTGCCTTGTCTTCTTCGACGTGGAATCTAATCAAGCGGTTCTGACACGTAAATTTTCTCGTAGCAAATACCGAATAGTAATTGTTAAGAACCACTCATTTTGACCTCACTGGCTAAAAATGCACAATTATGAGCCTGCGTGCTAGTACTAGTACTATTTGTCGGTATATTTCTTGTAGACGGTACTACTACTATTAGTTATGGGAGCCGGATCCAAATATTATAAAGATCTTATGTCCAGCTCTTAACACCTGCAGGAACATCTCTTCTTCGACCTGGACACAGCAGGTGTAACTACCTCGGTGAACTACGCTCCTAGATACAAGCCTGGATGAGTGGTAGTGGTTGAAATAGTACGGTGGGGCCCCAAAAGCCACTCACTGGTAGTCCTTTCAGACGTCCCAACCACTACCCTCTCAACGGGACTCAGACGCGTGGTCGGCAGTGAAGGATCAACTACGTAACAAGTGGGTATGTCAAAGCCATCATACAAGTACATCGAGTCATACCATCTAGAAAGAAAGGAAATATAGCATAGCATACGGCAAGATTCAAATGACCTAAATAGATCTATATTTTGGATACTTCCTCATACACACATCGTAGTATCATGCGGGCGGCAAACAAAATCCAGTACGGATAAGAAGCAAATCGGCATAAGATGCCATAGAAATAAGCACATCCCAACTACAGGTCTCACGGATCCCGTTCCGGAATCTCTACACCAAAGCGATCGTTGCCCATCTTGACTTCTTCCACCCAAGATCCGTCGAGAAGGTACTGCTCATCTGAATCAAGAATTTATCGTGTGAGACCCTAAAATTTTCGGCAAGTCTTAATGCCTCTAAAGGGACACAACACAGGGTGACGAATTGCAGCGAAAGATAAACCCTAGCAGTTCTCTGAGATAACGCTAACCATCCGCCTAACCAATGATAGGCGGATGTCCGTGAATTAAGAACAACGCAGTTATAATGGTAATCTCATCGATCCATCCTCCTCCTCGCTACCAACAAGGAAGCGAACATTCCCCAATCCGTTGGCAATTTTATTAACCATTCCATGAGTATTGCACTATTTACTAGTCTAGTTACTTAGTCATTAAGGCGGTACTTTAGTTATGCTTGTCTATGATCGAAACGTGCTCCAAGTCGTCCATATCGCGGACACGGCTTTGAAAGTTTTACCGGCGGGGTGCACCAATAGAAATACACGCCGATCAACCTCGGAAAAACCAAAACAAAACCCAACGAGGCTTTCACGGTGAACAATCACAGATTGAAATATTTGAGGCCACCTTGAAGTACACCAAGCGGTAAGCAAGCTCGAGACGGACTCAAGGTTTGCGTCAATGGTCAGAACCGGCGGATCCCCAATCGGGACTGTCGATACCGCTCACAAAACATTCCGCGACCTAAGCGATCTGATGTGCTCCTGCACAATTTAAATACGTAAAGTAGCATGGCATAAGTACAGGATAGTAAATAAAACCTCAAACTAGTTTGTGGCCCCAAGAAATAAGACTAATCAAGCTCGCTCAGTGAGGTCCCATATACCTCCGGATGTGGATAGCGATAAATCAAGGAACAGAATCAAGTACTCGGGGTCTTACGGGACACAAGTGAGCGGGGAAAAACCAAATAGCGATGTTGCTCACGGTGCCACTTTCTTTAGTTATCCCATACTACTCGAGTTAAGTTGTTTAGGTACCTCATTATTCAACAGACTCTCACATACCCTACACATCTTTGTTCTCGACTGCATGGCTCAAACAACTCCTATAGTAGTGGCTCATGGGATGGAGGAACAAGCTTGGTGGGGTTTAAAAGTAAAGGCTATGCATACTTGGGATTCAATTTAATGCATTCGCGACTCCATGATGCAAGAATAAGATAGAGGCAATAGGTACTGTATGTATGCAAGCATGTGGAAGTGCTTGCCTGTTAATTCAGTTGTAGCAAGAGACGGATCTGGTAGTGCTCACGGTTCTCTTGATATAACCCACCTCGAGGTCTATCCAAGAAAACACAAACAACCAAGGCCAACATGAATATAGAGCACAAGCATATGAATAAGATGCGTCAAGCAAACAATCATGCCATGATGAATGATGCACAATTTACATGGCAAGTAAGGTAGCATGGCATGGTGAGGTGTGGAAGACAAGTAATAACATTTTTAATGGGGTTTTGGAATCACATTTGTTGCCATAACAGTTGTTGTTCACTATATATTTATATGATGCATGCTGCAATTCAAGTCATGGATAGCATAAACAGAAAGGTCTCGTCGAGCTGATCATTTTAGACATATCATTTGTTGAATTTAGAATTATAAATCAAAAGTTGTGAAATTATTTAATTCCAGGGGCATTTGTGTAAATTATCTCAACTTGGAATTTTAAATATTCAAATAATATTCTGAATGGCATATTTGAATTTCTCACATTTTTCTGATTCCAAAACATATATCATTTGTATTATTTGGAATTATGGATTTAATTTTATTTTTAGTCAAATTTAGTCAAAATGGGTCAAAGTCAAAGGTTTGACTATTTAAATTAGTTTTGAAAATATTTGAAGAAAGATTTGAATTAATATTCAAAAACAAAACATTTTTCATATAAGGTTTGAATTCAAATTCCAAACCAGGAATAAGTTATGAATTTATTTAGTTTTAAACAGATTTGTAATTTTAAATTTGAATTGAATTCAAAACAGATACATAAAAGACTCTTTGTACTCAGGCATTGCTAGCCACCATCATTGACAGGTGGGGCCAGAGTGCTGACTGGGCAGGCAGGTGGTTGGGGGCCGCGGGTTGAGGGCAGACAGATTGGAGGTGCCTTTTTGCAAAAAGCCAGAACTAAGGGGACCGCGGGTTGAGCTGCCAGAAGAAGGAGGGGCCTAAACAGAAAAGTGTCTTGGGATGGTTTGTCTGACGAACTGAATTTGACGTGAAAACAGCTAGCTGAACCCAAAGTTGGATGAAGATGGCGAACAAACGGCTGCGAGTTCCGCAAAACCGTAAAAACCAAAAGTGAAGAGGGATGTACAGCTATGTGTTTCGTGTTGAGGTTTTCTTCATCGGGTCCGCAAGAGCCGGAAGCGGATGGGGAACAGAGGTCGCAACCATCGCCGAGACTGAATTTTTGCACCCAAAGCGCTAGATCGATCGATCTTGCGAGGATGATGGCGAGCAAACTAGGCGCATCTGGCGGTGGCGCAAAAAAGAAAAGATGCGTGGAAAGCCAAGGGCTACAACTTTGATGTTTGGGGGTTTTTGAAGGGTAACCGCAGCGGTCGGGGCAAGGTGAAGCAGGGCGTGCTTTCATTTGCAGTTGTCTGCCGCTGCTAACGGGCGAAGCAGCCGCCGCCGCATCTGTGGCGTGCAACGTAAGGGTGGGCTGCCGCGGTGCCGCGGTAAGAGGGAGGTGGAGCTCACCGAGAGGTGCGGCGGCAGTGGCGATGTCTTGGCGACGCGGCGACGGCGAAGGATGGTGAACGGCGATAAACGCGGCGGCGGCGTGGCGCTCTCGGTATGTCGGTTCGGCGGCGAAGGTGCGGTGCTCCTCCGGTGTCCTTGACCTTTCGCGGTGACAGCACCAGACTCACCACGGACGAAGCGGGATGGGTAGCGTCACGGACGACGGCAAGAAGCGGTTAGGGTCTAGCGGCCACGGCCATGGTGGTCTAGGTAGGAGATGGAGGGAGGAGGATCTCGATCCGGATGGTTGGGGAGGGTAGGTGGCATGGTAGGGGAGGAGCAGCTCTGCTGCTGCGCTTTATGCCGCCACGAGGGAGCTAGGAGGCGAGCACGTGAGCGAGAAGAGAAAGCAGGACAGGAGACTGCAGTGGGGCGGAGGAAGGAGAGGGAAAGTGGCAGTGGGGGACGTGCAGCAGGTATAGAGAAGAGAGAGGAGAGGGGCTCGGCTAGGGGGTAGGCTTGGGTACAGCTAGAGTTTTGGGGTGGGGCAGCAGCTAGGTGGGGCATGCACGCTAGAGGGAAGGGGAGACGATGGAGAGGCCACTTAGGGTTGATTAGCTAGGGTTTAGCTAGGATGGTTAAGGCATGGTGGGCATGTGGCCATGCTAGGTAGGTTTTAGAGGGGTGTCTTAGGGTTTAGGTGTAAGAGAGGGTTAGGGTAGATGGAGAGAGGTAGATAGATGGAGGTGGGGTTAACTTGATCATGCCCCACAAGACAAGCACACAAGATCAAGACAAGGAGAAAAAGAGAGAAAAAGAAAGAGATGATTAAGTGGTGATGGGGTTTTCCTTTGGTCCATGCATGCTCCAAAATGACCAAGCAAGAACCAAGAGAAGAGGTGGGTTTAGGTTTGGACATGCCACATTAGCACATGTGTGTGCATGGAGCATGGGGATAGGGTTTAGCCAAAGGGGAGAAGAGAGGCAGATGATTTGATGAAGAAACTACAAGCACAAAGCAAGATCTAAGCAAAAGAAAGATGATTCACTTAGAATTCAAGCAAAAGCCAAAAACTAGAAAAAGTGGCACTTGCATGGCCCATGCAAAATAATTAATGCCAAATTTATCCTTGTGAAAACAATAATGTAAATATGGCCTTATTCATATGCATTCCAAAAGGTGGCAAGGCCAAGATTATGGGTAGAATCCAACCAACCAACATGAGCTAGAGATAAATCAACAAAATGCCAAGCTCAGATTAGTTGGGTGGTGGAATTATAAGGTGGTGATAGAAAAGGTGGTGGAGTCAATAAGAGAGATGCCCTCAACTCAACTTGGGCATTTAACAATTTATTAAGAACCAAATACAATATCAAGAGGCAACTACAATTAATCATGCACATGAGATAAGAACCAAACAAGAAAGGGTTTTATATGATGCTCAAATGCAAGGTGACATGATGGCATGAGCATGATATGATGATGATGCAGCAATTATATGTTGGAAGTGGCTCTTTTTATTATTATAACATGTAGCATTACAGGGGTTAGACAACTGGGATGCTACAGCAGGCCACCTCAACACCAGGGTCTGCTTGGACAAAATACTGATATCGATTCAAACGTAGTGACAGAGATACCTCGAGCAACCTGCAAACCATCCAAGTCGGAAGCTGCCTTGTAGTTGCTGGTCATCTTGAACTGCTTCTGCAGGCGCCTTCTTGACCAAGCGTGCACACGGCTGATCCTTTGCATGGACTGCTGCACTGTCTCCTCTCTTGAGAGACCGAAGTGTTCGCATATGCAACGAAAGAATAAGATGCAGCTAGACAGATGAGCCAACAGACAGCTAGAATATGCATGCCATGTCTCCTCTACACAAGTTTCTAGTTAGTGGAAGAGGAATAGTTGACTCCACTCTCCACCCTAGGCTCCAACAAGGCATCTGTGATCCATTTTTGTTATCACAGGCCTTGCTTGGTCGGCTGAAGGTTGAACACACAGCAGGCACCAGACAGCCTAATACGTGCAGTAGCATTGCTGGGCTATTTCAGCAATTCAGCTGCAATCCTGAGATGATCCATGTGCAGTATTCATGTGTACTACTACATCATATCTAAGCTTTAGTCACACTGTCATTTTCCATTTTTGTGCAACAAAGAAGCCGCACGGGTGTCTACTCTATTTTTATGCGTGCAAATTGCACATGCCGAAGACAGACACTATAAGAGAAAAAAACAGAGCCACTCTGAATTTTCGTAGAGAGGAAAAAAGACAGCCACTTAAGGCCTGCAAAATGGCTC
Organism: Avena longiglumis; assembly: GCA_030063025.1. Lineage (NCBI taxonomy): Eukaryota > Viridiplantae > Streptophyta > Magnoliopsida > Poales > Poaceae > Avena > Avena longiglumis. The sequence continues at coordinate 483,310,291 of CP125976.1, forward strand.
TGTTTTGGTTCCAATTTGAGCCCATCAACAATGATAATGGTAAATGTTATTCTTTTCTTTCCTTTTTATTACAAAAAATGTCAAAGGTTGGGTACATATGGGTCTTGGAGGCGGCGAGGGTTGTGACGGCATGCCTTGGTTTCAGGGTTTGGCCTCATGTCCTAACTAATCAAAACATATCTTACATTTTACAAGTGGATTAAATATTCGGCAGAAATGTTCCCAAGAGATACCATAATCAATAATTTTGGTGCTCCGACAACTGTATGCTTGTGCCAAGTCGACTCTAAAATCATCCGGATCAGGAGAGAATTCAGAGTCTCAGAGTACATCCGAGGTGCTTTGTTCGGATCACATACTACCAGTCTTGTTTGCATCTGCCGCTGAGGTGCTTGGGTATTGTCCACTCCTCGTGCTGCTGTTCTCTCATCAGTCATCAACCACAACCAGGCGTTAAAACACACATGTCATCTTTGTCGTCTTTCCCCTGTTATGGTGATTATGTATATTATGGTGACTCTTGTGTTGAGCAGGAAGCTCTTGGATTTGGAGACAAGCCAACCAAATTTGGGATGAGGACTTAGGAGTACAAACAAATATTAGATATTTATTAGGGGACACTGATAGACTTTAGATGATATATACATGTCTCCCTCCTTGTGTTATATAATTTTTTGTCGTGGTTTTAGTTTAAATTTGAACTACAATCACAACAAGAATTATGAAACAGGAAAGTATATTTTTGCAACAATCACAGTGGAACAAGGCTCTCTGTGCACCTCTTATCACAAAGGGTCCTGGGGAACTTTTCAAGCTTGTCGCCAGCCTCATTGCCGTAGTTTGCCCTTAGGGCAGTCCCAAAGTAACAGCATCTCCTCCTCACCATTGTCTCGGTGCTCGTCATGGCCATTTTCTTACATTGTCATTGCATCAACCTCCCTATGCGCCGACAGGTATCAAGGATTATCGTCATACACAAAAACATCGTGTTTATCATGACATTGGCAAGAAAACTCTCCACCATGCACCCCTCTTCACTATCATTTTAATCAAAACTCTCCACCATGCACCCCTCTTCACTATCATTTTAATCATGTTATATTTTAGTTAGTTTTTTCCACACACACCCAGAGTGTGTGTGTGTGTGTGAGAGAGAGTCCACCTGGCACTTCATTGGCAGTGTCCCTACGCTATGCGGCTACATCACCTTAGGAGTATGGTTTTAAAAACCGGACCAGTTTAGTGGTTTGACTAAAAAAGATCTAAACCGATGGTCTAACTGATTTTTTAAGAAATAACGGTCCCAACATAAAAAACAGGAAAAAGGGATGTTGCGAGAGAAATCTAACTCGCGACATTCTGCTAGGTCAAAATAGGACCACATAAGGTCCAATACCACTTGGACATGCCATGTTTTATGATTACGTATTGAAATATGCACTGCATTTTTTTGGAAATGGACGCTTTATTATTTAAAAGTAAGTTTACACCCGGCCTCTGCATAGCTAGGATGCACACAGCCGATCAAACACACAACTCGAGTCCAAAGCGAAGGGACCAAAATTACAAATAGTTGTAAAAAAGGGAAAATTCTCCATAACGCGCTATGACAGCTCTATCCGTAGATCACGCTGCCATCCATGTCGGGAGAAAATATCTCTCGCCATATACTCCAACCATATACAACCCTCCACAAACAAGTCGTGGAACTTCATACGTTGTAGAGAGGTCCATGATCGAAGAATGGCCGTGCCTCGATAGATAACCTGCAAGGGAGAAAACATAATGTTATTAAAAATCTTGTTATTTCTATATAGCCAAAGCGATCAAATAATAGCAAGCGCTCCCACCCTAAATAAAGTCTCATATTTATCATCAATCTCATTCAGCCAGTTACCAAATACATTGACCACCGAACATGGAGGAGATAAACCAGAGGCTATTTGGATGATTGACCATATAGCACGAGCAAATTTATATTGGAAAAACATATGCCGTGTTATCTCATAATGGTGACAAAAAAGGCATTGTATGCTTTCATGCCAATTCCTCCTAACAAGATTATCTTTTGTGAGAATAACCCCTTTACGGAGATACCAAGTGAAAATATTTGTTTTAAGGTGTATTTTCATCTTCCAAATTTTATTATTATCATCGACTGAAATATTAGGTTGGATCAAAACTCTATACATGGAATCAACAGAAAATTTACCACTTTGTAGTAATATCCATTTGAATTCTTCCACCCTCGAGACAAATGTATCTGGATAATCTTAATAAAAGATTGTTTCAAGACACCAATCTCGGGCATATGAGACTTCGATGAAAGACACATTAGGCGGATTATTTTCCATTACCATGAAAAGTGTATCCGATTTATGTCTAACGATCGAGTATAAAGCCGAATATTGTTCACGAAGAGAGGTTTGGCCAAACCATTTATCTTCCCAAAACCTAATCTATGATCCATCCATAATATTGAAATCACCAAACCGGAAGAAGTATTTTTTGGATGCCATCAGTCCGGCCCAAAAGTGTGAATCCTCAGGTTTCCAGACCACTTGAGACACATCTCTTGACCCAACATACTTCCTCCATAAAATGGTTTGCCAGACTCCTTCCGTAAGAAGTTTGAAGAGCCATTTACCCAGAAGTGCGGTATTTTTAACTTGCAAATCATGTATGCCTAGTCCACTGTATTCTTTGGGTCGGCAGACCACATTCCATCTGGCCAGTCGATATTTCTTTTTCTCACTATCCCCTTGCCAAAAGAATTTTGAGTGGAAATAATCCACTTTTATCAAGACACCTTTTGGCAACTGGAAAAACGAGAGCATATATAGTACCATATTGGTGAGTATTGAATTAATGAGCACAAGTCTTCCCCCAAGGGATAGTAATTTATCTTTCCATCTATTCAGACATTTCTGAAGTCTTTCCTCAACGAGTTTCCATATACACTTTTGTCAAGACACCTTTTGGCAACTGGAAAAACGAAATCATATACAGTACCATATTGGTGAGTACTGAATTAATGATCACAAGTCTTCCCCCAAGGGATAGTAATTTACCTTTCCAGGTATTTAGACGTTTCTGAAGTCTTTCCTCAATGAGTTCCCATTTAGCAATCGTGAGACGCCGATAGTGAATCAGTATTCCGATGACTCCTTGATGATGCCAGAAAACTTGGTGGCTGATGTGGAGTCTTGTTGGGAACCCCAAGAGCAAGGTGTGAAGAGTACAACAGCAAGTCTTCACTCAGTTGAGACCAAGGTTATCGAACCAGTAGGAGGAAGGAAACGTAACACAGGTGTTGCAAGCAACGTGGAGACCTGCACAACAAAAACTCAAGACTTTGCCCCAAAGAATCAGTGAGGTTGTCAAGCTCACCGGTTTGCTGTAACAAAGGATTAAACGTATGGTGTGGAAGGTAATGGTTTGCAGCAAGTAAACAAGTAACAGTGGAAGATGTATTGATGGTAAAGATTGGACCGGGGTCCATAGTTCACTAGAGGTGCTCTCCTTAGATAAACAACATGGCATGAAGGGTAAACAAATTACAACGGGGCAATTGACAGGAACTGAGCAAGGCATAACAATGCAATTACTAGCCAGAAAGATCCTATGAAGTTGAATGGGCAATACAACAATATACATAGACCGTAATCCAACTGCATCTATGACTAGAAGTCCACCTTCAGGTTATCATCCGAACACCTTCCAGTATTAACTTGCAAGCAACAGACAACTGCTTTAAGCAAAGTGAGTAAGGTAAACAGTCCACATGTTCCATGAACAAGAGACCGTTGTTTTATCCCTAGTAGCAAAATCACATCTACAACCGAAGAGATTTCTGTCACTTCCCTTGAAAACTAGAGGCATGAACCCACTATCAAGCATAAATACTCCCTCTTGGAGTCACTAGCAACTACTTGGCCAAGATAACCACTAGCAACAGAGAACATGCAAGATCACAAACAACACAGACATGATAGAATCATAAAGATAGAACCATTAATCAAACCAACATAATAATCTCAATATCCATCGGATCCCCGCAAACACAATATGCATGATTATAAATAGATTAGATCTTGATCATGAACGGAACTTACAAGATCTATACATGAAAGCACAAAGGAGGAGATACAACCATCTAGCTACTACATGGACCCGTATGTAACACCCTCAGAATCGGCCCTATGCAAGTTTTAGCGAAACCCGCCAAACCCGCATAGAAACGATTCAAAGGTGCCCACCAGGCACTTGCGTGCGGGTGGAAAACGAAGTAATAACATTACACAACAGTCCTCGATGGGACCCACGAGCAGATATATATAACGACTCAAAGAGTCAAGAATCTGAATATCTGGTACAAAGATCCAAATCACCTTGAAAAGATGGAGCGTCCGACTACGGACAAGATGCAAATGGGGCTAAGAGCCGAAGATTAACCAATGGCGTCCATAACCCGGCCCGAGCCAAGCGGAAGGTAACCACGCTAACGACGTCGATCTCAAACCTGCTTAAACAAAAGGGTGACAAAGGGCAAAGGAAAAGAGGCGTCGATCGAGGCCGATTACAGCGAGGCTAGAATTCGGCGGTCCTCGCCTACATAGGTATAGTGGACTGAGCGGCAGCGCAGCATGCACTAAACAACCTATAGAGACTCGATACAACTGACGGCTATCAGAGAGGGGTAAGAAAGACCTATTCGGAACCAACCTGATTCTAACATCAAACAAACCCATCCTGGTGTTTCCCCCTCGAGACCAAACGAGGAAGTCAACCGAGGAACTAACACAGTTGGCAATTTTTAGTTATTCGGTTATCGTTGCAGCAATTACTAGTCAAATATAGATAATCATCCTGATAAAATAAGCAGTGGGCCATTTTAGTTAACCATTCCATTGTAGTTGCGGCACTTACTAGTCAAATACAATTAGCATGAGATAACCCAAAACCCAGCAGTTGTCGGTACTTTTATTCAGCCATTCCGTTGTAGTTGCAATACTTACTAGTCAGGTACAATGGTCGCAAGCGACGCTCCAAACAAGCAATTGTGGGCAGTATTATTTAGCCATTCCATTATAGTGAAGCTGATTACTAGTCATGATAAAGTCAAATTTATAGTACTACTTTAGTTATGCTTGTCTATGGTAGAATCTTGTGCTCCAAGTCGTCCATAACATGAGACACTTTCGAAAGTTTTAACCGGCCGGGTGCACAAATAGCAACACACACTCGATCAGCCTCGGAAAACCAAATCAAAACCCAACGAGGCCTTCACGACAAAGCAATCACATTCAGAAATATTTAGGGGCCACCCATTGAGTAGACCCATAGCGAAGCTAGGCGACTCGAGACGGACTCAAGGTTTGCGTCGATGGTACGACTGGGAACCCGAAAGTGTGGCTGGGCTTGTCGATACCGAAACACTCCGCTTACCTAAGCGATGCGTGTGCTCCTCGCACAAACGTAAATCTGATAGCATGGCATAAGTACAGGATCGTAAATAAAACCTCAAACTAGTTTGTGGCTCCAAGAAATAAGACCGAATCAAGCTCGGCTCGGGGTCCCATAATCCTCCGGATGTGGATAGCGATAAATCAAGGAACATGTATCAAGTACTCGGGGTCCTACGGGACACAAGTGGGCGTTCGAAACCAAATATTATCTATCACCCACGATGCCTCGCTTACTTCAATTTTAGTTGTTAAACAGGAATTAAAGTGTCGATAAGTAAAACTATGATCATCTCCAACATCGACATGCGGCAATACATCAACAATCGCTGTGAGCGACGCAACAACACTTGAGCAAGCGACTAGGGCGCAAGTCCAACTATCTACCAAACAACGGAATAGGGTGTGTCCAAGGCAATATACGGTGCAAGGGATATCACGGTGCGAAACTAGAGCATCATAACACGTATAGCAATAGATCAACAGAGGAAATAAATACTATAAAAGTAAGATAGGTAGAAAGGGAGATGCTGCTTTGAAAACATTGTCGAAGGTTCATCCGAAGGTCGGGGCGAAGCTCACATCAACTCAACGACCTTATCCGCGAAGAAGCAAAACACTAGAAGAAACACCGGATGCAATATTTAATACAACGGCAGAAGATCGGCATGATGCATGCATGGTGCATGGCATGGCAAAGATGCGATGCAATTAGGCAATATTAAGCGGAACCGGGTTCCGACAATTAATTAAATGGTTCTAGTTGTGTAGATACCCCGCAAATTAAATGTTGCATTAGCAAGACAAAAGATGGCACCGGTTCGCTACACAAGTTTAGATGAGGCCAATATAAGGCTAGATTTGCCCGCATATGGGCCCCATATTTAATTATGCAGTGAATCGGCATAAGGCCCCCAAACCACATGATATGCATGCGAGATGAATGATTTAATATGCAACAATTGTATTATATTATAAAATAGGGTTTTCGGGAAGGGGTTCACACGTTAGGGTTCCACGAACTTGGGGTTCCGGGGTTCGGGGTTCGGTCTCAGGGTTCGGATCTGGGGTTCGTCCTCGGCGGGGGCGTTCTCGGATAACTGAGGTCGATCACGGCGTTCCGGGAGGAGGTCTTGGTTCGGCGTCGGGGCGCATCGAACTCGCCCTGGTCGGTGTCGAACTCGTCGGGTCCGCGTAGACGGCCATGGCGTTCCCGGGTCTCGGTGTCTTCGGGTTGGAGATCATGGTGTTTCGAGAGGTAGATCTTGTCGGTTCCACCGAAGGCCTTGTGGTTCCGTCGGAGATCTCCGGTTCGGACTTGCCATGTTGGCGAACTTGGCGTTCGATCGGTCTTGGTTGATCTTGATGTTGTGACAGTTCCGTCTTGCGCTTAATGACACCACAGACCTCGAGCGATCAGCAACAACTTAGATTACACAAGTGTCTGTGGTTGAACACAAGCACACAAGCTGTGAAGGGTGGCACAAAACAACTCACACAGGCATACACGCGTGCCACAGAGGCATGGGGCGGGCGGTGGGCAGGACACGCGCCGGGGGCTTCGAGACGCGGAGGAGGGCTGTGGCAAGGCGGCGCTCAGTGGCGAGCTCGAGGCGCGCCGGTGGCAGCTTCGAGAGGCCGAGGCGGGGCAGGTCGGGAGGCTCAGTGAGCGGCCAGACGGAGACCGGGGGAGAAGGAGGCCGGGCTCATTGGGGCGGGGAGCGACGGGGAGGCAGAGACGGCCGACAGTGGGCGGCGCCAGTGTGGCTGGCGGCCAGATGCTCCGGCGAAGGCGGCCGGAGTAGGCGAGGGGTCTTGGGCGGGCTGCGGGAGAGGAGCCACGGGGAGAGGGAGGTTGGGGAAGGAGCAGGCGGGAGGCGGCCGTGGCGGAGAGGAAGAGGCGGGCGCGGCCTTGGGAGAGGGCTGGCGGGGAAGGTGGGGTGGAGGAGGCGTCGGTGTGGGCCAGGCGTCGGGAGAGAGATGAGGGGTGAGAGGAAGGAGAGAGCGGGGACAGGGGCCAGGGGTGGGGCAGGTGGCCAGGGGTGGGCCAGGGGGATGAGTGGGGGTGGGCTGGCGTGTGTGCGTGTGATGCGTGTGTGTGTGCTGCCGGTGAGGGAGAGGGGGTGGGTTGTCTAGGTGGCAGCAGGTGGTTGGTGGGGATTTGGGGAGGGGCGACGTGGCGGCGTGGGACTGGTCCGGGTGAGGTGGCAGGAGGGTGTGGGTAGATAGGTTGGTAGAAAAAGGTTTTGGGTTGGACCGTTTTGGAACTGGGGTGGTCGTTCGGGTCTATCCGGCCCGTTCGACTGCCCCACTAAAATAATATAATATTTTATTTGTTTTAAAAGCACCGTTTGCAAACCGATAGTAGACAAACAAAAATAATCCGGAGGCCCGGGGTTTGCGTGATAATTAAGATGGGGCGTTTTAGAAAACAAAAACAGGTTTTGCGAAAATAGTTTTAGGCAAACAATGCATGATGATGACGATGCAATGCACAAAAACAACGCGATTTTCTAGTAGTGGTTTTTCGGGATGCCACAATTCGACACCACTAACAATGGATCTCGCCCTCGAGATCCGCCTCATGGTACCGGAAAGAAGGCCGGCGATCTGCATCTGCTCGCTTCATGTAGATCCTCGCGACACCACTAACAAGAGGTCGTTGTCCGTGATCGTCGAGAGAACACTCCGGAAAACAAAAGGTCGAAGGTAGAGGTATCAACAAATAAAGCCACCTCTAGCTCCGATGGAAAGGGGAACCGATGCATTCTCATCCACTTCAATGTACAAAAGCGAATAGAAGGGGTAGTCGGCATGGGGGCCAATCCATCACGCACCCAAACTATTACTCTGCACAATCGGTGAAGAGTGCAACCATTCTCGGAAACAGACTGAAGATCTCGACAAGCGAGGTTCGGAAACAAAGGAGTGAGGCAGACTCTGCATCGGATCTGGCGTAGATGATGTCGTCGCGTCGGAAAACACCGGAAGGCACGAGAAGGAAAAAAGGATGGTAACACCATAGACGGATTCCTCAGGCAGCTTGAGCTCCGGATGGTAGAACACCGTTACCAAAGGAGGAAGCGAAACCCTGAAGGTACGACGGAAACCCAACCACGAGAATTCCTGGACTCGAAGAAAGAGATGAGAGCGGATTCAAAACACGTAGAGGTAAGAGGAGAATAGCAGAGGGGTAAGGAGTAAAATCAGACCTAATCAGAACTGTCCAACCGATTTTGAAAATAGTTTTAACACTCTACTCCGGCCGTTAGCTAGGTTATCCTACAGGCTGGACTTGTGGGTATCATAGCTGAGCTCGATACCACTCTGTAACACCCTCGATCGGCCTATGCAAGTTTAGCGAAACCCGCCAAACCCGCATAGAAAGCGATTCAAAGGTGCCCACCGAGCACTTGCGTGCGGGTGGAAAAGCAGTAATAATATTACAACAGTCCTCGATGGGACCCAGGCAGATATATATATATAACAGCGACTCAAAGAGTCAAGAATACGAATATACGGTACAAAGATCCAAATCACCTTGAAAAGATGGAGCGTCCGACTACGGAAAAGATGCAAATGGGGCTAAGAGCCCTGAAGAATAACCAATGGCGTCCATAACCGGCCCGAGGCCAAGCGGAAGGGTAACCACTGCTACGACGTCGATCTCAAACCTGCTTAAACAAAGGGGTGCGACAAAGGGCAAAGGAAAAAGAGGGCGTCGATCGAGGCCGATTACAGCGAGGCTAGAATTTGGCTGTCCTCGCCTACATAGGTATAGTGGGTGGCGGCGGCGACATGCACTAAACAACCTATAGAGACTCGATACAACTGGCGGCTATCAGAGAGGGGTAAGAAAGACCTATTCGGAACCAACCTGATTCTAACATCAAACAAACCCATCCTGGTGTTTCCCCCTCGAGACCAAACGAGGAAGTCAACCGAGGAACTCACACAGTTGGCAATTTTTAGTTATTCGGTTATCGTTGCAGCAATTACTAGTCAAATATAGATAATCATCCTGATAAAATAAGCAGTGGGCCATTTTAGTTAACCATTCCGTTGTAGTTGCGGCACTTACTAGTCAAATACAATTAGCATGAGATAACCCAAAACCCAGCAGTTGTTGGTACTTTTATTCAGCCATTCCGTTGTAGTTGCAATACTTACTAGTCAGGTACAATGGTCGCAAGCGACGCTCCAAACAAGCAATTGTGGGCAGTATTATTTAGCCATTCCATTATAGTGAAGCTGATTACTAGTCATGATAAAGTCAAATTTATAGTACTACTTTAGTTATGCTTGTCTATGGTCGAGATACTGTGCTCCAAGTCGTCCATAACCGCGGACACGGCTTTCGAGAAAGTTTTACCGGCGGGGTGCACAAATAGCAACACACACTCGATCAGCCTCGGAAAAACCAAATCAAAACCAACGAGGCCTTCACGACAAAGAAATCACAGGATTCGAATATTTGGGGCCACCCATTGAGTAGACCATAGCGAAGCTAATGACTCGAGACGGACTCAAGGTTTGCGTCGGTGGTACATGTAAGCAGGAACCCGAAAGTGTGGTTGGGCTTGTCGATACAGCGAAACACTCGCTTACCTAAGCGATGGGTGTGCTCCTCGCAAGCGTAAATCTGAAGTAGCATGGCATAAGTACAGGATCGTAAATAAAACCTCAAACTAGTTTGTGGCCCCAAGAAATAAGACTGAATCAAGCTCTGGCTCAGGGGGGTCCCATAATCCTCCCGGATGTGGATAGCGCGATAAATCAAGGAACAGGTATCAAGTACTCGGGGTCCTACGGGACACAAGTGGGCGTTCGGAAACCAAATATTATCTATCACCCACCGATGCCTCTGCTTACTTTAATTTTAGTTGTTAAACATGAATTGAAGTGTACGATAAGTAAAACTATGATCATCTCCAACATCGACATGCGGCAATACATCAACAACTGTGGCATCATGACGCAACAGCGACTTCTGACGCATAAGTCCAACTATCTACCAAACAACAGGAATAGGGTGTGTCCAAGGCAATATACGGCTGCAAGGGATATCACGGCGGAAACTAGAGCATCATAACCGAGATAGCAATAGATCACAGGAGGAAATAAATACTATAAAAGTAAGATAGGTAGAAAGGGAGATGCTGCTTTGAAAACATTGTCGAAGGTTCATCCGAAGGTCGGAAGCTCACATCAACTCAACGACCTTATCCGCGAAGAAGCAAAACACTAGAAGAAACACCGGATGCAATATTTAATACAACGGCAGAAGATCGGCATGATGCATGCATGGTGCATGGCATGGCAAAGATGCGATGCAATTAGGCAATATTAAGCGGAACCGGGTTCCGACAATTAATTAAATGGTTCTAGTTGTGTAGATACCCCGCAAATTAAATGTTGCATTAGCAAGACAAAAGATGGCACCGGTTCGCTACACAAGTTTAGATGAGGCCAATATAAGGCTAGATTTGCCCGCATATGGGCCCCATATTTAATTATGCAGTGAATCGGCATAAGGCCCCCAAACCACATGATATGCATGCGAGATGAATGATTTAATATGCAACAATTGTATTATATTATAAAATAGGGTTTTCGGGAAGGGGTTCACACGTTAGGGTTCGACGAACTTGGGGTTCCGGGGTTCGGGGTTCGGTCTCAGGGTTCGGATCTGGGGTTCGTCCTCGGCGGGGGCGTTCTCGGATAACTGAGGTCGATCACGGCGTTCCGGGAGGAGGTCTTGGTTCGGCGTCGGGGCGCATCGAACTCGCCCTGGTCGGTGTCGAACTCGTCGGGTCCGCGTAGACGGCCATGGCGTTCCGGGTCTCGGTGTCTTGGGTTGGAGATCATGGTGTTTGAGAGGTAGATCTTCGGTTCCACCCCGAAGGCCTTGTGGTTCCGTGCGGAGATCTCGGTTCGGACTTGCCATGTTGGCGAACTTGGCGTTGGATCGGTCTTGTTGATCTTGATGTTGTGGATTCCGTCTTGCGGCGCTTCAGCGACACCACAGACCTCGGCAGATCAGCAACAACTTAGATTACACAAGTACAGGTTGAACACAAGCACACAACTTTTGAAGGGTGGCACAAACACAACTCACACAGGCATACCGCGCGTGAGGCAGGCATGGGCGGGCGGTGGGCGACAGGACCTGCCGGCGGGGCTTGCGGACGCTGCGGAGGAGGAGGGCAGCAGTGCGGCCCCGGGAAGGCGGCGCTCAGGCGCTGGCGAGCTCGAGGCGCCGGCGGCAGCTGCTCGCAGAGGAGGCGGTCGAGGGGCAGGGCAGCGGGAGGAGCTCAGTGGCGGAGACCGGGAGAAGGAGGCCGTGGCGCTGGCGCCAGGGCAGCGGGAGGCGACGAGGCCGAGAGGCCAGCGAGGCGGGAGGCGGCTCGCCCGGCGGCATGGCGGCGCTGAGGCCAGGGGGATGCTCGGGGCGGGGAGCTCAGCGTGGAGAGGTCGGAGGCGGGCTGCCAGGAGGAGCCACGGGGGAGAGGGAGGTTGGGGAAGGAGCAGAGGCGGGAGGCGGCGGCAGCGCGTGGAGAGAGGCGGGCGCTGGCCTTGACGGGAGAGGAATCTGGCGGGGAAGGTGGGGTGGAGGAGCGCGTCGGGTGTGGGGAGCGGCTGCGTCGGGAGGAGAGAGATGAGGGTGAGAGGAAGGAGAGAGGGACAGGGGCGGGGGTGGGGCAGGTGGCGAGGGTGGGCCGAGGGATGAGTGGGGTGGGCTGGCGTGTGTGCGTGTGCGTGTGTGTCTTGCCGGTGAGGGGGGTGGGTTGGTCTAGGTGGCAGCAGGTGGTTGGTGGGGATTTGGGGAGGCGCGACGTGGCGGCGTGGGACTGGTCCGGGTGAGGTGGCAGGAGGGTGTGGGTAGATAGGTTGGTAGAAAAGGGTTTTGGGTTGGACCGTTTTGGAACTGGGGTGGTCGTTCGGGTCTATCCGGCCCGTTCGACTGCCCCACTAAAATAATATAATATTTTATTTGTTTTAAAAGCACCGTTTGCAAACCGATAGTAGACAAACAAAAATAATCCGGAGGCCCGGGGTTTGCGTGATAATTAAGATGGGGAGTTTTAGAAAACAAAAACAGGTTTTGCGAAAATAGTTTTAGGCAAACAATGCATGATGATGACGATGCAATGCACAAAAACAACGCGATTTTCTAGTAGTGGTTTTGCGGGATGCCACACCGTAGTACAAGGTGGAACTACTCACGAATCATACCGGAGAGAAGGCCTCCGGGACGATCCTCCCTCCGGCAGGGTGCCGGGAAGAACTTCAGATCCCCCCCCGATCTAGGGACGATGGTGACGGTGGCTACAGATGGTTTCGTGGATTTTTGATCGGGTGCCGAGAGTTTCTGTATCGAGGGCTTTTTATAGGCGAAGGGGCGAGTCCAGGAGGCGACCAGGGTCGCCAAACCCTACCCAGGCGCGGGTCCACCTGACCCTGCGCCTGCGGTGGGTCTGGCCCCCCTGGCCAGCCCCTCTAGCTCTCCTCTGGATTTCTTGTTCCCCACGGAAATTTATTTACTTTGTCCTTCGTCCCGTCCAATTCCGAGAATATTTCTTTACTAACTTTTCTGAAACCAAAAACAGCAGAAAACATGCATCTGGCACTGTTGCAACTTGTTAATAGGTTATTACCAGAAAACATGTAAAAAGCACCTCAAAGTGTAGACAAGTAAAGCAAAGTAGAATCAAAACAAGCATGGAGCATCAAAAATTATAGATACGTTTCCAACGTATCAGCATCCCCAAGCTTAACTCCTGCTCGTCCTCGAGTAGGTAAGTGATAAAATAATAATTTTTGAGGTGACATGCACCCTCACAGTAAAGATCCAACCATTTGCAAGCATTGAAAGATGGGATCAAAGAACTCTAAACATGTGCATGAAAGATGGAGTTCTAACAATAGGACATACTAACTATGCATGCAACATGGCAAGCTACAAACAAAGATCATGAATAATATGCATTGAAAAACGTTTGTTTGTTTCACATGCAAAAAACATAGCATAGTGGCAATCAGCTTGTCCCTCATAAAGTAGCAATATAATGAATAGGACATCTGCAAAGTTCACAAGGGTGACTAGAAACAGATAGCACAAGAACAAGTAATAACACAATATGCATCAATTAGTAAGCTTTGGAACATTGCACACAGAATGACAACTATGCTCTCTTAATGGTGCCTAAAGGTAGAAGGTGGAGACTCAAATAATGGTGAAAGAAAGGCCTTTTTGTAAAGGAAGCAGGGATTACAAGTTTCAAAAAGAGCTTCCAAAAATTATGGTACTTATTAGTTTTCATCCCTCATTGCCCCTATCATAAGCATCTTGAAGTGGTTAAGGTTAAAGTGACAAAGCTGGAGTACATTCTTGACAAAGTATAAGTTGACAATCTCAAGTCCCTTTACTATGAGGGCTACACCTCATGGATACTCAACTTAGGGCCCAGGCAAGTTCTTGTCATTGTAAGTATTTGCATATCATTGAGAACCGCCAACGGGGTACCCCTTGCACATGGTACAGGAGCTTTCCCATAACCAAAATGACAAGGCAAGTAGATAATGAGCATCTCATCAATCTTTTTATTTACCATATGCATAGCTTTTTATTGACGATGCTTCATAGATAGCTCACTATGGTGATGCTGCAAGTTTCCACCATGATTAGGCATGGCTTAGGCTAGCGGCCCAGGCGTTTCTCTAACACATAATACAAACTCCATGGACTTACAAGTTCCCACTTCATTTCACACCGGTAACATCCATAGACAAAAGATCATGATATCAACGGAGTATAAAAAGTACAAGTACAATGTTGAAAACGTTCCTCATGGCAGCACGGTTCTGCTAATCCCAACTTATAATTGCAAGAATATACAACAAAGTTGACTAAATGGTTCAAGTTAATTAGGGGAAAAGAATAAAATGTGCCATCAAGTTCGTGAGGGCTTTAATCACTAAGTTTTCACATAACAAAATAGTTTCTAATTGGAAGATAGTTGAAAACAAGAATATACTTGGAATGGTGTAACACACCATGCATAGGAGTTTATAGTGGACACTTTGGAATAACTTGGTTTCTTGGGAGTTGGAAGCATGAGTATAACTTACTTGAAAGGATAGAGATGTCGCCTAGAGGGGGGTGAATAGGAAATTTCAAAACTAATACGGTTTTGGCTTGATAGAATGCGGAATTAAACTAACGTTTATTTTACAAGCACAAAACCTAAATACACTAGGCTCAACTAAGTGCACCAATAACAAATTAATCTAAGCAAGATAGCACAAGATAAATATACCACAAGTGATAAGCAAGATATAAGTACTTCAAGATCGATGGCTATCACAAGGAAAGTAAGATCGGATATAGAGATAACCGAGGCACGCGGAGACGAAGATGTATTCCCGTGTTCACCACCTTTGGGAAGGGGGCTACATCACGTTGGAGAGGTGTGAGGTTCCACGAAGGATTCCTCACGCGCCACAAAGACTCACCTTCTTCTCCGAGTCTATCCCACGAAGGAATAGGCCCTTTCCTTATGGCTAGCTTTTTCTCCACTCCGCAGATGGCAAGCTCCACAACCACTTCACAAGCTCCACGAAGGAGAATCCCGGGTCTCTTCACAATCTTCCACGAAGAGAACACCGCAGCACCAACCGCCAAGCCAATTAGGAGGTCACCCTCCAAGAGTAACAAGCTCACGGTCTCTCACTCAAACAAATCGTAATGGAGAGCTCAACACTTATGCAAGAATGCAAAGCAAGACCACCAAGGGTGCTCAAATCCTTCACTCTCAAATCCCACCAAAGCAACAAGTGCTAGGGAGGAATTAGAGAGGAAGAACAATGGTGGAAGTCAACCAATGACTCCAAGATCTAGATCCAATGGGTTCCCCTCACTTAGAGGAGGAATTTATTGGTGGGGATTGTAGATCTAGATCTCCTCTTCCAAAGCCCTCAAAAAGATGCAAGAATCATAGGAGGGAAGGGGGAGGAAGCAAGCTCAAGAGGATCAACAATGGAGGTCAATTTCGTGGTCAAGAACACCCTTAAAACGTTGGGGGAACAACCCCCTTTTATAGTGGAAAGCAAATATGGCCGTTGGAAGAAATCTGTGCGAACTCGGTTGAAAGTTCGGTTGGACCGGCTCCAGAACCGGACGGTCCGGTTCCTGGACCGGAAAACCGAACTTAAAACCGGAATTAGGGTCAGTACACAGTCTCGGATAGACTCGGTATAGAAAAACCCAAAATCCCGGTTGAATCTCGGTTTTCCGGTGCTGGCACCGGACCACCCGGTCTGGGAGCCAGTTGAACCGGATCCACAACCGGGATGAAAATGACTTCACGGAAAACGCAATAACTTTTGCATCCGGACTCCGATTTCGATGATCTTGGGCTTGTTTTGACGAGGACAACAAGCTTTACAAGATTGTGCAGATAACCATCATAGCCCAACAAACGAGGATAGAACCAAATGAAGAAAGGTAAGAAGCCTCCCTAAATAAGAACCGATAAAACCTTCAAACTCAAAAACGCCATAGAAGATGCATACGAAATCCGTTTTCGATGAACTTGGGCTTGTTGAAGAGATAGCAACAAGCTCAACAACCTCACATGTAGAAACACCAAGAATCAACAAAATAGGAAGATGCAAAGTATGCAAATGATTGAGCTCCCTATGATGATGTTATCAAGTTACACAACCGAAAGACCCTCTTGACAGTGCAGCTATCTATCCTATAACCCGGTCTCCCAACAACCACCCTGAGACCGGTAAAAGGAAAACCTAGCAAGGTCATACCTTTGCCTTGCGCAAACCGCTTGATCTTGATGACAACGCTTCAAGCTCCACCCAAGCCGGAATGCAACACTTGATCATTGTTGCTTCGTGAAGACTCCTAATTTGCTCCCCATACACCACTATGGGATAGCTTCATTAATACATGTCTTCACATGTCCATTATCACCAATATGGACGGCAAGCTTCAAGCAAATGATCTTCTCGAGATGCTTATCTTGAACTTGCCCTTCTCAACCTTGATGAGATCACCACTTGATGTCATCCTCTCATGGGCTATATAATATATTCATTTTTGAAGCATGCCCATGGAAAGATACATCCATATAAAGCATAAGGCAAATATATAATGGATTAGTTCATGATGCATAATTGACAAGGCTTACCATACCACAATACCATGTGGTACATTCTTTATGCTTCATGTGTTGACCAACTTGAAATCACTCTTCACTCTTTGTATTGGTCAACCAAGTATCTTCTCATGCTCCATCTTAATATCTTGAGGTATATAAGGAACTCTTCATTTGATTACATGCTCTAAATCTTAGTCAACCATAGCTCAACTAATGAGGCTATCATGACACCGACTTAGAGCCATATCTTGAATTCTTCTATTGATATCACACTCTCAAGATCTTGATCATATCATATTCTTATTTTCAACTCGATGATTTTGATGCCAATACTCAAGGTATATCTTTATCTTCATGGCATCCATACTTGAATCCAACACATGGACTACAAGCATGACCTATGGAATAAACCTTCATATAAAACTCAGTGAAAACATTAGTCCATAGTGATTGTCATTAATCACCAAAACCACACATAGGGGCAATTACCCTTTCAATCTCCCCCATTTTGGTAATTGATGACAATCACAACAAGAGGGTTTATATAATGAATATTAGAAACAAGTACACAGCTTATCCGAGAATAAGTTGTATACAAGAGGTTGTATTTGATATGGTTAAGTAACACAAAGATACTAGCCCATATCAAAACCGATTCTACTCACATAAACTACAACTAATGCATGAGATGTGAGTAGAACCAACATATATAGAGCAAACTCCCCCACAATATATGCACGTGTGATGATCTTGAATTTCATTGCATACATTGTTAAGCATAACCTTTGGGAGAGTTTCCACTATATATACAACCATGCAAAACATAATAAAGATGAAATGCATGAAAGGCAAACACTTAAGAACAAACCAACCTTAAGTAGAAAACCATTTCCCTTAAAACCCTCTAAACTCCTCCCCCATTGGCAACAAGTGCCAAAATGGATAACAAGGTTAGAAGGACAATATAGTATGAGTTCCTACACAAGGTGTGCATTACTCGTAATATGAGTGAAATCACATGCACATATCCAATGTCGAACACTTGGAGGAAATCAAACTATATTGAGGATCAAGGATTGCTAAAAGGATAACAAGGTGAAGGAACTTCAACGGATGAAGCAAGCAATCAAAAGATCCAAATAATCAAATGGACAAATAGTGCTCTAAATGAAATAAGGAAGCTCCCCAAGGCTCGTGCATAAATTAGTTGTTTCATTTGAATACAATATGCATAAACATGGAATCCTCACTCCCTCTAAATTATTTAGAACACAACCAAGATACAAGGATTAGATATAAACCAATACACTTGTCAAGACAAGCTTAAGTCCAAAAGAAACCAAATGTGAGTTATGAGTGTGTGAATATGCAATAAAAGTAAACCAAGCACTCATAAAGCAAGACCTTACCAAAACCATTAAAAATCAATAGGATAAGAGTGATGGTCGGAAAAGAGCGAGTATATCAAGGCGAGAGATTAACACTCTAGTGTATATAAGTTTCTAAGGAAAAAAACATGAGAATAATCCACAAAGAAACATCCACACATAAGAGGTTAATAAAAAGAATACATGATATCCAAGCGGAAGTCATAAGATATACCAAAAAGGATATTTTGCTTAAGTGCATATATAGCCCATGGCTCTATTTTATCTTATGGTATATCAATGAACTTCACCAAAGAAAAACAAAAAAATCTCAAAACCATCACAACTAACACTAAGGGAACTAATGCTAGTTGGGATACTTTGAGAAAGGCAACAAGTATCAAAAGGAATGATTCAATGCAATTTAAACAATATTGCACATGAGAGTACCTTGAGGAGTTGATATGCAATAAATTGCTAGAAGGCATATTTGGAATTGGTGAATCATGAAAATGATTTTATATACTCCCCATTATATGCATCATCTCAAATTACTCACATAAGCCATAAGGATACAAAGTCTTTCAAAGATAATTGCAAGAATCGAACATTGACAAACAAATAAAGTCATGCCAAGATGCAACCTACAAGAGATTGGATGGAAGAATAGTATGCATCAATAAGATACTTGTTACCGAGATAGCAATGGTATGATGTAGTATATAAGAATTTTTAGATCATCCTAGCTTGGCTCCAATTAACACGTGGTGACAACACTTTCCTTATAGAAGAGACAAGCATCCATTGCATCTTCAATGTACCTAAAACAACATTCAAGTACATCTTGGTCCCCAAACTTATTGGGTCCAAAGTGGTTAGAATAACCACAACACATAGGATACACTCCATAAAAATATGTGCATATTCAGAGATGAAATTTGAATTTCATGCATATCTTAGCCGTTTTAAGGATTTGATGGAGTATACCCTATATATTGGATCAAAGAAAGCAAAACATGATATAATATATACATTTAGTAAACATTCATGCGCGATACTTTCAAGATCCAATGAAGATATACTTTGGACAAATCACAAAAAATATTCAAGAAGGCATACAAGGTGTGACACAACACATCTGTTAAATCAACACAAGATTTGTTCAACAAAGTTCAACAAATGAACCGAGCAAAAACTATTAAGCATGAAAGATGAAATAAGAACACAAATGCTCAAATATTTATCTCATTCAAGAAAATAAAATAGAGAATAAAGAATGAGATAACAAACTCCCAGAATAGCAAGGTTTCAACAAATAAACCAAACCCTTAACACTTTTCACAATGGCACAAGGTTCCGAGAAGAAAATGTTTGACTTCCACTAAAACACATTTGATGATAATCAAAAACATCATCAAAGAGATGTTCAAAAGCCAAGGAAGACAATGGGAGCCACACCAAAATTTTGGAAAGAAAGTAAGGCAATAAGAGGTTAACTCCAAAGTGAAGATGATCCACAAATGCTACCACACACAAGTATATCAATTGTCGAAGACAATGAGTGTATTGGAATAGATTTCCGGTGGTATATTGCACGGATATTAAATATAAATCTTCACAATAAAAAGCATAGGATAGAAATAAAAAGATTAAGCACTATGCAAAGATAGATATTCTTGATAGCTTCAACTAGTCACACAATCATGCAAAGCAATGATTAGAATAACTTGAAGCAAATGGTTTCCCAAATAAGATATATAGATATGTATTTGAGAAATACCGCACCAAGAATTTCTTACTCAAACAAAGACCAAAAAGACAAGCAATAAAAGCTTCTAACAAAAATAGGACCTTGTTTGAGCCAACATGCCACCTAGAAACAAGATAATCAACAATATCAACTCTAAGTGGCACTACCTCATATGTTCACATTTCCTAGGATTGTGTATGCAAAAGAAGCATATTACTCCCCCATAATGTGATATTCATTTTTTTATAAGAGGCAAAACAATATCAACTAGAGATAATTAATGGACATTTAGAATTTGAATTTCTCATGAGTATGATACACCACATAGTGACTAGATAAGATTGCAATATCAATACTAAGTGGTAGTACTCATGTACACATATTTTAAGGTTTGAGAGATGCGCGAGGCATGTCACTCCCCCAAAATGGTATGTTCCATTAACCACTCTAAAAGAGCCAAATAAGATATCATCAAGATGCATTAGAGGCTCAAAAAACACGAGTAAATGATGTGCCAATCACCTAGACATACTTGAATACACAAAATAATCAAGCATGAGGCACACCAAATACAAACACATACTTGGTACAAAACCAAAACATGTAAAGGGTCAAGTAACTTACAATATAAATGAGTTAAGTACAAGTTACCGCGAAGAGGCACATTGGATATAAGATAGGGAAATAATAATCCTTATAACTTGGCTTGATCAAATATAATATATGAAGATCCCTTAATTCTTCAAGAGTTAGCCAAGTCTCCAATGCCCTCCATAAACACCTATTGATCAAGTTTGAGCTAGTTGGTACCCAACCAAGTTGGGTCATAAGAGGTTAGTCACAATAGGCTTGGCAACCCAAATGGTTCTTTTCTTGACACCACTTTGAGTTCCAACAAACTTGGCAAACACATTGCCATCCTTATCCTTCCTAAGATAATAATCATAATCAACAATGATAGGGTTAGATAAGGTAACGTTTGAACATGAAGAGGCAAAGTGCCCCTTCACACGACATATGTAGCAACAAGTGCTCCCCTTTCTCTTCTTCATTGATTTCTTGGCTTGGGGAGCATTATCTTGATTTTTCTTCGGAAGTGGACTAACTTCAACTTGGGCTTGAACATGAACTTGTGGCCGCTTCCCTTGTTGCTTCTCACTCAAGTGCTTTTTCTTCAATGGACAAGATCTTACATGATGTCCTTCAACCTTGCACTTGAAGCAAATAATCTTGGCCGAATTCTTGACTTGGTTTTGGCCCTTCTTCTTGTTTATATTGGACTTGTTCTTGTTATTGGAGTTGAATCCAAGTCCACTTTTATCATTAGGGGATTTTTTCACACTCAAGATATTATCGAGTGTGGATTTCCCTTCATGACTCTTTTCCAAGTCATTCCTCAAGGAAGTGACTTGAGCCTTGAGCTCTTTGATTTCCTCTACATGGTTAGTATAAATACAAGTACTAGAGGAAGTAGGAGCTTCATTGTTAGAGCAAAAAGGCAAAGCAATTAATACAACACAAGGTTTATCAATAGTATGGCTAGATGAATTACTAGGACTAGCACATGGCAAAATAGCATTTTGAGTAGAAGTTGTGCTAATGTCCAAAAGAGGCTCACAAGATGTTACCTTAGTAATACTTGCCTCACGAGCTAACTTTATCCCATCATAAGAGATTAGAAGATCATTATGAGAGCCCGAGAGCTTTTCGTGACTTTCTTCCAATTTCCTATACTTGCTAGTTAGCAACTCAAGTTGAGCCATTAGCTCAACATTCTCCTTTAGGATAGATGCTTCACAAGAAGTAGAGTTAGTAGCACAAGCATCATTAATGGAATTTTCCTTTTCAAGCTCATAAGATTCAATTTTTGTGTGAGGAGACAATTAGTGTGCTTCTCCTCGGCAAGCTCTTTAAGGAGATTGAATCTCGACTCACATCATCAAGTTGGAAATCCAACTCCTCTATGGTTCCGTTTGTTTAGTTATGGTGTCCATAACGTGTTTGAGACAAATGTGACCTTATTATTACCACGAAGAGAGGTACACAAAAAAGTCAACTCAAGCAAGAGAGCACTAGTATCCTCATCAATGTCATCATCACTATCATCATTATCATTGCTATTATCTTTACAAGATATATTGGGATCCAAAGTAGGAGATACCTTTGTTCCTCTTGCCATAAGGCACATGTGAGCATGGGAGAATGAAGATGAGGATATTCTTGAATCTTAATTCATGATCATGTCTTGCTTCATAGAATGTTTGATTTCCTCTACATTGTTAGATAAACAACTAGAGGAAATATAAGAATTTTGTTCATGGTAACAAGGCAAATCAAGCGTATCATCTACACTAGTACTCAAATAATTTCTAGATGATATACAAGGACTAGCAACACAAGGGGATATAGCATTATTGTTGCAAGAAGTACTTAAGTCCAAAGAAGAAACATTGCAATGGGATAGAGATGAAAGATCATCATTAGCGAGCACAATATCAACATTGCAATTCCCAACACCACTCACCATATCTTTACCTTGTGTCTTGCCACACATTGGTGAAGTGGGTGAAGATGAGAACTCATCGCGGCCGGAGGTGGAAGCAACTTGGAGCTCTTCATGATGTGAAGGAAAAGAGATATCCTCGGAGAAACCACCGACAATATTAGAAATGGAACCACCAAATATTTCTCATGAGACGACTTGCGCTTTACAATCGTCAAGAACAAATTAACTGTGGGGCTCAAAGAGAAAATAAGCTTATTAGATACTTGAGCTTCGAGATGTAAATTTTTCTCATCCTCTAAATATAGATTTTGAGGATCCATAGGAGGAGAAAAACCTACATCTAGAAATCGCTCAATATTTGGACACAAGGTCCGAAGATTACAAAGCAAGCAATTTCTCCACAAAGCATAATTTGTGCCATCAAAGATAATTGTGTCATTGTGCACTATACTACTAGCCGACATCTTTACACTCTAGGCGGTGAAGCCTAAACAAGGAGAAACCTGGCTCTGGTACCAATTGAAAGGATAGAGATGTAGCCTAGAGGGGGGTGAATAGGCAATTTCAAAACTATTACGGTTTTGGCTTGATAGAATGCGGAATTAAACTAACGTTTATTTTACAAGCACAAAACCTAAATACACTAGGCTCAACTAAGTGCACCAACAACAAATTAAGCTAAGCAAGATAGCACAAGATAAATATACCACAAGTGATAAGCAAGATATAAGTACTTCAAGCTCGATGGCTATCACAAGGAAAGTAAGCTCAGATATAGAGATAACCGAGGCACGCGGAGACGAAGATGTATTCCCGTGTTCACCACCTTTGGGAAGGGGGCTACGTCATGTTGGAGAGGTGTGAGGTTTCACGAAGGATTCCTCATGCGCCACAAAGGCTCACCTTCTTCTCCGAGTCTATCCCACGAAGGAATAGGCCCTTTCCTTATGGCTAGCTTTTTCTCCACTCCGGAGATGGCAAGCTCCACAACCACTTCACAAGCTCCACGAAGGAGAATCCCAGGTCTCTTCACAATCTTCCACGAAGAGAACACCGTGGCACCAACCGCCAAGCCAACTAGGAGGTCACCCTCCAAGAGTAACAAGCTCACGGTCTCTCACTCGAACAAATCGTAATGGAGAGCTCAACACTTATGCAAGAATGCAAACCAAGACCACCAAGGGTGCTCAAATCCTTCACTCTCAAATCCCACCAAAGCAACAAGTGCTAGGGAGGAATTAGAGAGGAAGAACAATGGTGGAAGTCAACAAATGACTCCAAGATCTAGATCCAATGGGTTCCCCTAACTTAGAAGAGGAATTGATTGGTGGGGATTGTAGATCTAGATCTCCTCTTCCAATGCCCTCAAAAAGATGCAAGAATCATTGGAGGGAAGGGGGAGGAAGCAAGCTCAAGAGGTTCAACAATGGAGGTCAATTTCGTGGTCAAGAACACCCTTAAAACGTTGGGGGAACAATCCCCTTTTATAGTGGAAAGCAAATATGGCCGTTGGAAGAAATATGTGTGAACTCGGTTGAAAGTTCGGTTGGACCGGCTCCAGAACCGGATGGTCCGGTTCCTGGACCGGAAAACCGAACTTAAAACCGGAATTAGGGTCAGTACACAGTCTCGGATAGACTCGATATAGAAAAACCTAAAATCCCGGTTGAATCTCGGTTGAAACCCGGTTGAATCTCGGTTTTCCGGTGCACGGACCACCCGGGATGGGGCAGTTGAACCGGATCCACAAACCGGATGAAAATGACTTCTGAAAAGCATAACTTTTGCATCCGGACTTCGATTTCGATGATCTTGGGCTTGTTTTGACGAGGAAAACAAGCTTTACAAGATTGTGCAGAGAAACATCATAGACCAACAAACTAGGATAGAACCAAATGAAGAAAGGTAAGAAGCCTCCCTAAATAAGAACCGATAAAACCTTCAAACTCGAAAACGCCATAGAAGATGCATACGAATTCCGTTTTCGATGAACTTGGGCTTGTTGAAGAGCTAGCAACAAGCTCAAGAACCTCACATTTAGAAACACCAAGAAGCAACAAAATAGGAATATGCAAAGTATGCAAAGGATTGAGCTCCCTATGACGATGTTATCAAGTTACACAACCGAAAGCCCCTCTTGATAGTGCGGCTATCTATCCTATAACTCGGTCTCCCAACAACCACCCTGAGACCGGTAAAAGGAAAACCTAGCAAGGCCATACCTTTTCCTTGCACAAACCGCTTGATCTTGATGACAACGCTTCAAGCTCCACCCAAGCCGGAATGCAACACTTGATCATTGTTGCTTCGTGAAGACTCCTAATTTGCTCCCCATACACCACTATGGGATAGCTTCATTAATAGATGTCTTCACATGTCCATTATCACCAATATGGACGGCAAGCTTCAAGCAAATGATCTTCTCGAGATGATTATCTTGAACTTGCCCTTCTCAACCTTGATGACGATCACCACTTGATGTAATCATCTCATGGGCTATATAATATCTTCATTTTTGAAGCATGCCCATGGAAAGATACTTGTCCATATAGAAAACGCAAAGGAAAATATATAATGGATTAGTTCATGATGCATAATTGAAAAGGCTTACCATACCACAATACCATGTGGTACATTCTTTATGCTTCATGTGTTGACCAACTTGAAATCACTCTTCACTCTTTGTATTGTTCAACCAAGTATCTTCTCGTGCTCCATCTTAATATCTTGAGGTATATAAGGAACTCTTCATTTGATTACATGCTCTAAATCTTAGTCAACCATAGCTCAACTAATGAGGCTATCATGACACCAACTTAGAGCCATATCTTGAATTCTTCTATTGAGATCACACTCTCAAGATCTTGATCATATCATATTCTTATTTTCAACTCGATGATTTTGATGCCAATACTCAAGGTATATCTTTATATTCATGGCATCCATACTTGAATCCAACACATGGACTACAAGAATGACCTATGGAATAAAACTTCATATAAAACTCAGTGAAAACATTAGTCCATAGGGATTGTCATTAATCACCAAAACCACACATAGGGGCAATTACCCTTTCATTACTCATACAAGTGGAGGCTAGCAAAAGACTGGGGGAAACCAACTAAGAGAGCAATAATGGCCACAATTATGCAATGCAACAAAGCAAACTAATCAAAGCAAAGAGTGGTACTACAAGTCAAGGACTAAATGATCATAGAGGCTAATGGTGACTTGTCATAGTCATAACATGGTGTGAGCATGTGCCAAGTCAACCCAAGAAAAACATCAAAGGAGAATACCACAATACTATGCGTTTGCATGCTAAAACAACGCATAATTTCTTCAAGGCACACTAAGCAATCCCAATTGTTTGGAACAAGACATGCTACAGCAATAATCACTAAGCATAATGCAAAAACAACACCTATCATGTCATGCTAAAGTCTTAGTCATAGTCAATGCAAGATCCTCTTGCACTTCAAGCAAGAACTTACTACTCCTTTCCAAACACCAAGCAAACTTATTTGTAGAACAACACAGCGAGAGCGGGGGTCCAAACTACTAAAGCAAACTAAACAAACTAATCAAAGTAAACGTAAACTAAGACGCTCCAAGAACAACACAACTACTCATGAAACAATATAAGTGAAGTGTCTAGATAGACCTAAGCTTTTTATCTATGAAGAAGGGGATGCCTTGGGCATCCCCAAGCTTTGACGCTTGTACCTCCTATATATGTCTTGGGGTGACACCATGGTGGAATCACCAAGCTTGAGATTTTGTCCATCCTTCATCTCATTGCATCATTCTCTCTCTACACCTGAAATTTTTCCTTCACACAATTTTCATTAGCAACATTAGCTTATTCAAAAGATATTAGACCACTTGGCAAAGCTTTGGAACAGCAAGGCTTTTCACTAAAAACACAAGCTATTGAAGTAACTCCTTCAAATAAACTCAATTTACCTGAAGAGAGCTAAAAAAGGAATCAATAATAAGCAAATGCAAATAATGGCAGAAATGTGTCAAAACAGACCAGCAGGTAGAAACGAATTTTTTCAAACATATTCTGTTGCTCAAATCAAAAAGTGTTGTACTAACAAAAGTTAGCCAACATACTGGGGATTTATTCGTAAATTTTGAGCTCAATCCAAGTTACAGAGCCTCCTCACGAATGTTTTTGGTGGAGGACAGAAATCTGTTTCGGGATAGCAACTCCCCAAATCTTAGTTCCCTCTCATTAGAGGTAATTCTTGGCACAAAAAGCAAACAAAAAGGATAAGGAGAGGTCATTACAGTAGTAATAAGTTCCAAGACTCAAGGAAACTCTTGGGTTACCTTCCATCAAGTAATTTTCTTTAACGCCTTTTAGTTAGGCACAAGAAGCAAGAAGAATCAAGTATTTTCAAATGAAGAAGCATTAACATTCATACTTGCAAAATCTTCAACTATGAAAGATATCTCATCCAAATGGGTTTTGGAGGATCCTTTCTCATCTCTCTTTGGTCTACTACCTTCGTCAAAAAGATTTTCAGGGGCAATCCAATCAAAGTTATTTTCAAAGACTTCATGCATTCCGACAAGCTTATAGGATATGGGTATATTGAATTCCTCTCTAGGCTTAGTTTTATCATAAATACCCACAACATCTACACTTGAACCTAGCATATTGAAACGTTCAAAAACCTTTTTGGCCTCCCTAGCAACATCATGGAATTCTTTTGATAAAGTTTCAAGGATGAATTCCCTTTTTTCAACATCCTTATCTTATTTTAGTTTTAGGAATAAGAATTGTATGAAGGCGTTAAGGCTAACAAACCTAGCCTCCAACATATGGACTAAAGAAGCTGAAGCAATTTCATAATTAGGAGCAAGCTCTGCTATAGTTTATCCTCAATATCCTCATGCTTGCTAACATAATTAAAGATTTCTTCAATATTATCTTTCCCAATTATGGAACCACTGCCTATTGCAAGATTTTTCAGATAGAACTTGGGGAACAACATGGTGAGCTAGAACAGAGTGGCAACTAGAGCATGAACTAATTTTGTTGTGTTTTTGAATAAAGCAAGCAAACTAAACTAGACTAAATTTTTTGGGTTTTTTTTAAAAGAGGCAAACAAAACCTAGCAAAAGAAACTAAGCAAACTAAAAACAAAGTTAAGAGAAAGGAAGTGAAGGACTCCCCTAGTGAATATGTCCTTAGCCTCCCTGGCAACAGCGCCAGAAAACTTGTTAATGACTCCTTGATGGCACCAGAAAACTTGGTGGCTGATGTGGAGTCTTGTTGGGAACCCCAAGAGCAAGGTGTGAAGAGTACAACAGCAAGTATTCCCTCAGTTGAGACCGAGGTTATCGAACCAGTAGGAGGAAGGAAACGTCACACAGGTGTTGCAAGCAACGCGGAGTCCTGCACAACACAAACTCAAGACTTTGCCCCAATGAATCAGTGAGGTTGTTAAGCTCACCGGTTTGCTGTAACAAAGGATTAAACGTATGGTGTGGAAGGTAATGGTTTGCATCAAGTAAACAAGTAACAGTGGAAGATGTATCAATGGTAAAGATTGGACCAGGGCCCATAGTTCACTAGAGGTGCTCTCCTTAGATAAACACCATGGCATGAAGGGTAAACAAATTACAGCGGGGCAATTTACAGGAACTGAGCAAGGCATAACAATGCAATCACTAGCCAGAAATATCCTATGAAGTTGATTTGGCAATACAACAATATACATAGACCATAATCCAACTGCATCTATGACTAGAAGTCTACCTTCAGGTTATCATCCGAACACCCTCTAGTATTAAGTTGCAAGCAACAGACAACTGCTTTAAGCAAAGTGTGTAAGGTAAACATTCAACATGTTCCATGAACAAGAGACCGTTGTTTTCTCCCTATTAGCAACAACACATCTACAACCGAAGAGATTTCTGTCACTTCCCTTGGAAACTAGATGCATGAACCCACTATAGAGCATAAATACTCCCTTTTGGAGTCACTAGCAACTACTTGTCCAAGATAACCACTAGCAACAGAGAGCATGCAAGATCACAAACAACACAGACATGATAGAATCATAAAGATAGAACCATTAATCAAACCAACATAATAATCTCAATATCCATCGGATCCCCGCAAACACAACATGCATGATTACAAATAGATTAGATCTTGATCATGAATGGATCTCACAAGATCTATACATGAAAGCACAAAGGAGGAGATACAACCATCTAGCTACTACATGAACTCGTAGTCCAAGGTGAAACTACTCACGAATCATACCGGAGAGAAGGTCTTCGGGATGATCTCCCCTCCGGCAGGGTGCCGGGAAGAACTTCATATCCCCCCGATCTAGGGATGATGGTGACGGCGGCTATAGATGGTTTCGTGGATTTCTGATCGGGTGCCGAGAGTTTCTGTATCGGGGGCTTCTTATAGGCGAAGGGCGATCAGGAGGCGACGAGGTCGCCAAACCTACCAGGCGGGTCCACGGACCCGCGCCTAGGTCTGTCTGTCCCCAGTCCCCCTCCGGCTCTCCTCTATACTTCTTGTTGCCCACGAAGTTATAGACTTTGTCCTTCGTCCCGTCCAATTCCGAGAATATTTCTTTACTAACTTTTCTGAAACCAAAAATAGCAGAAAACATGCATCTCGCACTGTTGCAACTTGTTAATAGATTAGTACCAGAAAACATGTAAAAAGCACCTCAAAGTGTAGACAAGTAAAGCAAAGTAGAAACAAAACAAGCATGGAGCATCAAAAATTATAGGTATGTTTCCAACGTATCATATTCCCAGATAATTGATTGGAAACTGCCCTTGGCCACAACCGAAAATTTCGGCATAAAGGTGGGCATCATTTTTGGCCTCGCCGAAACAATACAAATCACTTTTATAGAAGTTAATTTTCAATCGAGAGAGTTGGTCAAATACTGATAATATTATTTTCAGATTCTTAGCTTTCTCCAGATCATGTTCTATAAATAAGGTTGTATCGTTAGCATATTGAAGAATAGAGATTCCACCATCAACCAGATGTGGAACTAATCCTTCAATTTGGCCATCAGCCTTGGCTCTCTTAATAAATATAGCCAACATATCAGCCACTATATTAAATAATATTGGAGATAGTGGATTGCGGTGACCCGGCATACCACTGCATGTGTAGTACACTATAGTCGTTGACATGACACCCATAGAACATCGTTCCGTAAATATCACATCCCTCAGAGTGGTACAACAGAAACATTGCGGGTCCATATTACAAAAATTCACACATTATTATTATTACAATACCAAAAGTTCAAGACTTAAAAAGTTTTCAACTTACAAACCAAAATATAAAGTGTCTCAGTGGAATTTAAAGGTATCAACTCCGACTAGGAGTTGAGCTCAGCAGCTTATTCTATAGAGTTCATGCTGCTCGGCTCCGTTGGTTCCTACTAACTAGGGTACTTAGTTGGACTCATTATCATCAACACCATAGCGGATTTCGTAATCCACTCCTTCAACACCTCCTGACATGTCAGGCTCCTCGTAGAACACATCTTCTTGACATTCGGCTGCATACATTGGCACGTCTTTGGGATCCTCAGAGTCTAAGC
Organism: Avena longiglumis; assembly: GCA_030063025.1. Taxonomy (NCBI): domain Eukaryota; kingdom Viridiplantae; phylum Streptophyta; class Magnoliopsida; order Poales; family Poaceae; genus Avena; species Avena longiglumis. The sequence continues at coordinate 483,340,163 of CP125976.1, forward strand.
AAGGGATCAAAGGAAAGGATAAGTAACAGTGTTACCCAACAAGTTCATTATATGCAAAGTGGGAAGTTTGATGCTCTAACTACCACCTCGGAATATAAGTCCTTGGCACTATGCAGTTTTTTTGTAAATCTTTCTTCAACGATTGATTTTATTATAAAAATCTATGACCATCAGCCTTCACAGTTTGACCAGAACTTTCATGGAGTTCCTTTCCTACCGCGTTCGTAGCTCCTTCCCGGAACAGGGTAACAAGTTACAATTCTTACACTCTGTAGAGGTGCGTTACTTTACCCGTGAGAGATCAACTCCTTGTTGCACAATCGGGCGTACTTTCCCGTTCCATAATTCCATGATGTGGGGCCCAGTAGTTAGTCCAAGCCAATCACGCCCTTTCCTTGACCTCGCATGCCTCCTTGGTGTACACCATGCCCACATAATGAATTACAGCAATGGTTTGTACAAACCGTTAGATGCCAGAACTATCGTGGGACGATGAGGGTTCCCACCCATATGCTTCATATCCTCTATGAATTACCAGTTAATATGCATGCTACGAGGATAACAGCCATGACCTACACATCCGGCTTCATGCGAGAGGAAGAAGATACAGCTGACTTCTCCGTCCCATTCCAAAATGCATGGCTAACGCATAATATACGGCGCTGGAATTACTGATGTCTAGGGGTTATTAAGTCCCTAATTGATCATCATTGTTGCAAATAGAACCCTAAGTTCTATTACTCCATTATATCATCACTTAGGATGATATCTATGATTTCTTTATTTGTGAAAATAATATTTCCTTTCTTTAGAGTATATATGATAACACGCAATTTGCAAATACTTTGATGAAGACTCTTCAAAGGATATGAGCAAGTGATGAACTTGCCTTGTGATGGCAAGGTAGTGAAGTCTGATGCTTGCACTGGACCTTGAGCTTCTATGTCTACAAAAACATCATTATTGCCCCGTAAGGACAATATTTAAAGAAGCAAAATGATTATGCAAAGTAATGTAATGCATCATTTAACTTGATATGCATTCTCCCCATTATTATAAAAATTATTTTTAATAATAAAGGATTTATAAATATTACTTTTTAATATTTATAATATATATTGTATTTTTTTATTTTATTTGACTTTTATTGATTTAATAATTCTTTTAAGAATTATCACTTAAATATCAAAAAAAATATTAAATATTTATTTAGTATTTTCAAAAATAATACAATATTAATATATAATTAAAGTGATTTTTATTTATTTTTATCATCTTTCAATAATTTTGTAAAATTCCATAAGGAGTATATAAATTACAAAATTCTTAATAAAATTTATATATCTAAAATTTTATATCTTAATTTATTTGGATAGTTTGGATTATTGTGAATCCAAAAATATTCTATTTATAATTTTTGGACTTTTATTTTATTTTCTAGAATTTAATTAAGTTCAGGGGCATTTTGGTCTTTTCCTATTTATTAAAAAATATTCTAAATGACTTGGGTTGGTCATTTGGGCCTGTGGCCCAATAGGGTAGGGTCAAAACAATCACCCTGAAGGGTTTTCAGCCCACCCAGCCCACTCATTCGTTGTCTCCTCTCTCGAGCTCACCCCTCTCCTTCTCCTTCCCCGACCCCGTGGTCAGTGGTGTCGCCGCCGGCGATTCCCGCCGTCGTGGACCGCCCTGGCCACCGCTTTGGTGCAGTAAGAGGTTGTCGACTCCGCTCTTCCCTCCTGTCCAACTGGATTTGGACATGGATCTCTCATGCGACAGATCGATGTCGTCCCGAACCCTAGGGTTTGGGATTGGCGTTGATCTGGCCGCATGTCTTGTCGTCTTGTGTGGTGATTCACCTCGCCCCTAGGCATGACTATGGTCGCCGCCGTGGCGCTGTATGGGTCGCAGCGCCCCTGGGGGTGGTCCCCGTGCCACCATGGTCGTCGGCCACCTCTGCTTCCTCTTCTAGTCTCCAGCGAGTACCTTTGGTGAGTCATTCCTCTCCCCTCGTGCTCTTTGTACTAAGCCAATCTATGTTAGATGTCGGTGGTGACCTCCCTGGTTATTGTCCTGTCCTGATTAGGGTTCTTGATTCTACTTAGGGTTCATACCCTGCTATGGATTAGATACTGATGAATTGGGATCATGTGTTGATTGTCCCTAAGCATGCTAAATGATTGTTAGTTGTGATTTGCTGCTTAAGATGAACTGTGGTGGTGCTAGTGGCTTATCAGATGATTCTATGAATTAATTTTGATAATGATAAGGTTGTTATAGAAGCAATACTTGGGAATCTTGTGGTTTACTGTTTCACCACTGTCATTACTTGGTTAATGACAGTGAGTGTTGTGTGATGAAATCACTGTATTAACACCTGTTGGCTTAAGAATTCATATGTAGTTTGAGATCAAATGGTTTCAAACAGTGAAGATATACATAGGTGAATATCTTGTTTATGATTCCTGTGTTTAAGAACAGGAAAATGATTTACAGTGGGTTGGTTGAATCTGTGAAGATTGAATGCTTAACCTGATTAATATATAATTGTTCTTGTGACACCATCTTTGTATGGCACACAAGTTAGATTCTATTTCATTGTTTGGGTTGGTCCCAGCTTAAAATGAGTTTGGCTTTAAAGATAAGTAGAAATTTTCCTTTCTTAAATCCCTAAGACCAATGATGTTGGTCTGAGGTTTAGGGATTTAGACCTCTATCTAGTTGGTTCACATGAATTGATTCTGATAGTGATACCATCTATTATTGCTTGAATCAAAGTTGGGAAAAGATGCTTGTAAGCTTGATAACTTATATGGATCCATAAGATTAGATTCTAAGGTGCTACTATTGTCTTAGAGATGTGCCTAGAAGTTTAATCTTAGCTATGTTCATTCTTGAATTGGAATATAGCTTGATAGCTAAATCAATGATGTTGTTCTGAGATTTAGTTGGATCTTTATGCTTTTATGTTTGCTTTTAGAGTTTAAAACCTCAGTGATGGATTCACCCCACTTGGGTGCTTTCTGAGAGTTTGAATGAGAGACAGATCATGTATGCTTGTCTAATCTTAGACAGATAGATCATGTGATGGTCTATTTACTCACCACTGTCACTTGATGTTGTGGTTGATCTTGTGGTAGCTTGATCTGGTGCTCCCCTGGTATTTCCAGCTCCTGGCTTGTCCTTGATCTATCCTGTCATCTCCTGATCCTGATGGCTTGATCTTTGTCTTGCTATCCTCCTGATCTCCCCTCTCCTTATGTCACCATCTTGGTGATGTGATCCTGGGCTTTGGTTGGTTTGATCTGGCCTACCTTTGGCTTGGTGTAGTTGTTGGCTGCTGTGCTTGGTTTAGCTGCTGGCTGCTGTGCTTGGTGTGTAAAAGCAATGGAATGGTGCGGGGATTGATTTCCCACGGCTGTGTTGAGAGTTTTGTTTGGTTGTGCTGCTGTTGTGGTGTTGATAGCACACACCATGCAGTTTGGTGTGTGTGATGCTTGTGTGCTTGCTGCACAGATGTGGATATGTTCAGAATTTTTGAAAGTTACTTTCATCTTGTTACTTCTACCTGGCTGGTGAAACTTGCCCCTCTTTACTGTTATTTGCCTTATGGCTTGAATTTATGAAAGATGCATTCTTTCATATTGGTGAAACTTGCCCCTTTTTATAAGATTACTTAATGATGAACCTTGATCAGTGCACTTCACTGACAACTCTGAGAGTAATACCATTTTAACCTTAACTTTCTTTATTTTTTTGTTTGTTTTGCAGGTACCAGACTTGGAAATTCAAGATTCTAGTTTAGGTTTTCTTCTTTATTTATAGAATAGTCAAATGTAATATTCTTTTTTATTTTGTAATTTTAGTTCTATCCTTTTGTAATCTTTATTTTATTATTGTGTAATAAATATTGTACTATTATCAATTAAAGAAATATTATTCTTTATGTATTTACTATTGTAAAAATTGTGGATGATTTTCATAAGTTACATTTTTGTAACTTATTTATTAAATGAAATTATGAAATGGAAATTCTTATTCTTAATTACTTTCTTTATACAAAGTTTGAGTTATTATTGGTTAACTTCTTAATTAAATCAAATACTCAAACATCATTCAAAATCCTTTTGAATTATAATTAAAACACTCAAGTTTTTAAATTCAAATTTCATTTCCCAAAACACATAAGTCCACAAAGATCATATCAAATTCTATCACTGTGTTTGGATGTTGGAAAATAGGCTCGGAATTGGAATTCTGGAATTGTTGGACCGGATTCTAGTGTTTGGGAGGGTCTTGGAATTAAAGCGTGGAAAGAGGAAGCAATTCCGAGCGTAACCCCTGCTAGTGCCCGACCTCAGGCGTTTCCGAGCTCAACTGCTCGGAAACGCGTGGAATCTCCTCCCCAGCGTACTGTTTGTTTCATGACGAAGCTTTCGGCGACTCCTCGGCGATCGTGCCGCGCCATACATCCCAGCGCCACCACCGGTGAGCTGCCCCGTCTCTCCCCTTCCCCGCCCTCATCTTCCCCTTCCCCGCCTCCTCTCGCTCCCCTTCCCCTCTCGAGCATCAGCACCAGGTGAGTGGCGGCGGGAGCTAACCCTAGATGGCGGGTGCTAACCTAGGCAGTGGCGGGGCTTGAGAATCGGCCGAGTGAGTGGCGGTGGATCCCTGGTAGGTCGTCGGCATCTCCATGTCCCTCATCTTCCTCTTGTCTTACTCAATTTATCAAAATTCAACAAACCTTTCAATTCCATTGTTTTGTTCATCCAAACAGGATTTGGAAATAGGTGCCACCCTTTGATTCCAAGGGAAAATTTCATACACATCCAAACACCTGAATTGGAAATTGTGCCCATTTCCTTTCCATAGTGGATTTGGAATTTTTAGTCCAATTCAATTCCGAGGCAATTTTCCAACATCCAAACACAGCATAACAATCATCCTTCAAGACTATACCTAATCTCAAAGTATGAAAGAAACCTTGATCACTTTAGGTTTTTATTTGGCGAAAAATTTACCCACATTTTCACAGATGAATGCATGCAACATTCCAAATTCCTAAATATACCCTTCGTTAGTTCCTAAATGCTGGGATGTTACATGGATCCCCTTGTCCCGGCCCTTTTTGGTCTAGAAATATTTGCCAGTGTCATCGTTGACTGATGCTACACTCAACAGGGAGGAAGAGTGCTTCGTTGGAAACCCCAAGAGCAAGGTATGAAGAGTACAGCAGCAAGATTTCCCTCAGTAGAAACCAAGGTTATCGAACCAGAAGGAGGAAGGAAATGTCACACAGGTGTTGGAAGCAACGTGGATACCTGCACAACACAAACTCAAGACTCTTGAAAGGATACATATGTCGCCTAGAGGGGGGTGAATAGGCGATTAAAACTTTTCCGAGAGTGGCTCAACAAAGGCGGAATCAAACTAGCATTTACTTTGTTAAGCACAAAATCTAGAACAATCTAGGGTTCACCTATGTGCACCAACAACTTATGCTAAGCAAGACAAACAACTATGTGATAGCAATATATATACTTCAAGCATGAAGGCTATCACAAAGTAAAGTTCATAAGTAAGAGCTCGGGTATAGAGATAACCGAGGCACGTGGGGACGACGATATTTTACCGAGTTCCTCTCAACATGGAGTATGTCTCGTTTGGAGAGGGGGTGGTATCTAACCACCTATGCCACAAAAGGCCTCCCTTATTCTCTGGTGAATCTCACCCCAACGGGATCGATCCACACTTCCACTATCGGTGCACTTGTCGGTGGCAAACCGGAACCTCTAACAAGGTTGGGGCACTTCTCCACAACTTAATTGGAGGCTCCCAACAAACGCCACCAAGGACACAACCTGCAACACCAACAAACCTTCTAGGGTTCCAAGAACCCAAGAGTAAAAAGCTTCTCAACTTTCACTCACCAAATCCTCCGGGGAGAACTCAAACCGATGCACCAAATGCAATGGCAAGAACACAAGTAGTGCTCAAATCCTTCTCTCCCAAATTCCACCAAAGCTACAAAACCTTGTGGGGGAATAAGAGAGGAAGAACAATGGAGGAAATCCACAAAAGACTCCAAGATCTGGATCCCAAGATGTTCCCCTCACTTAGAGGACAGATGGATTGGTGGGATTGTAGATCTAGATCTCCTCTTTCAAATCCCTAAAGTATATGCAAGAATCAAGGGAGGGATTGAAGGGGAGAAATCTCAAGAGGGTCAAGAATGGAGGAGAAAGCATGTAAAACTCGAGCAGAGTCATTGGGGAAGAAGGGCCCCTTTTTATAGGCCTGATTTACGATCGTTTTACGGGTTGGGACTTGCCAGACAGGAGACTCCGGTGCAGACGAGACTCTGGTCTACAGAGATTCCGTCCCAACCTGGACCACCTATCGATGTCGAGCAGAATGCAGAGCCTCAGGGGACTCCTGCGGAAACTCCGGTCCACACCGGAGATCCGATCCAGGCAGACCGGAGACTCCGTTCTGGACCAAATAAGAGGCAAACTTCAAATGGCGATATCTAGAGTTTGGAAACTCCGATTGACCCAAAACCAATTTTGTTGAAAATATTGGATACCACCAAGAGAGAACATTTCATGTATTATAAAGTTAGATACCTCTCTTAGTGAGAAACCAGAAAACCTCAAAGATAAAAAACGCAATATGATATAAAAGGTAAATCCATTTTTGATGAACTAGAGCTTGTTATGAATATTACCACAAGCTCTAGAACCTCACATGGATAAGATCCAAATAACTACCAAGAAAGTATGATGCTAAGTATGCAAAGGTTTGAGCTCTCTCGGAAAGATATGATCGAGTTACTCACTTGAGAGCCCCTCTTGATAGTACGATTATCTATCCTATAAACCGGTCTCCCCAACTAACACCACGAGACCGGTAAGAAGGAAACCCTATCAAGATCATACCTTTTCCTTGCGCATATTCCACTTGATTATGATGTAGACGGTCTTGTCCTTCTCAAGATGGAACACCTTTCTTGATTGCTCTTGTACGCACTTGCTTGATGAAGACTTGCAAGTTACTCCCCCATAAAAAATGGGGAAACCTTTACATTGACCTTGTCTTCATCGATCCATAATCACCGAGGATGGAAAGCTTTAAGCATGAGATCTTCTAGATATTGCACATCTTTAGCTTGCACATCATTTCTTATTTTCTTCATTATGTTGATGCCTTGAAGGTACACCAGAGATATTAATCCATCTTATTCTTCAAGACATACTTGCCATTCTTACTCTCATATGACCAATCTGTGGACCATTATTTGAACACCTTGGTCACCACATGATCCTCTTCACTTCTTCTCCAAACCTTGAAGCCAACATATGGTTCAAGCATTGCCTATGGACATTTCCTACAAGTACAACTCGATACAAGCATTAGTCCATAGAGATTGTCATTAATAACCAAAACCACACATGGGTGCCCACATGTTCTTTCAACTCTGTCCCAACGAATCACTGAGGTTGTCAAGCTCGCTGGTTTGTTGTAACAAAGGATTAAACGTATGGTGTGGAAGGTAATGGTTTGCAGCAAGTAAACAAAGTGATGGAAGATGTATTGATGGTAAAGATTGGACCGGGGTCCATAGTTCACTAGAGGTGCTCTCCTTAGATAAACAACATGGCATGAAGGGTAAACAAATTACAAGGGGCAATTGGCGAGGCGGGCAAGGCATAACAATGCAATTACTAGCCAGAAAGATCCTATGAGGTTGATTGGGCAATAAAACAATATACATAGACCATAATCCAAGCGCATCTATGACTAGAAGTCCACCTTGAGTTATCATCCGAACCCCTCAGTATTAAGTTGCAAGCAACAAACCAACGCTTTAAGCAGTGTGTAAAGGTAAACAGTCCACATGTTCCATGAACAAGAGACTGTTGTTTTCTCTCTAGTAGCAACAGCACATCTACAACCGAAGAGATTATTGTCACTTCCCTTGGAACCTAGAGGCATGAACCCACTATCGAGCATAAATACTCCCTCTTGGAGTCACTAGCAACTACTTGGCCAAGATAGCCACTAGCAACGGAGAGCATGCAAGATCAGAAACAACACAGACATGATAGAATCATAAAGATAGAACCATTAATCAAACTAACATAATAATCTCAATATCCATTGGATCCCCATAAACACAACATGCATGATTACAAATAGATTAGATCTTGATCATGAACGGAGCTCACAAGATCTATACATGAAAGCACAAAGGAGGAGATACAACCATCTAGCTACTACATGGACCCATAGTACAAGGTGGAACTACTCACGAATCATAACGGAGAGAAGGCCTCCGGGATGATCTCCCCTCCGGTAGGGTGCCGGGAAGAGCTTCAGATCCCCCTCAATCTAGGGACAATGGTGGCGGCGGCTACAAACGGTTTCGTGGAATATTGATCGGGTCTTTAGAGTTTCTGCATCGGGGGCTTCTTATAGTAGAAGGGGCGAGACCGGGAGGCGGCCAGGGTGCCCAAACCCTAGCCAGGTGCGGGGCTGGTCCCACCCGCGCCTAGGGTGGGTATGGCCTCTCCGGCTCTCCTCTGGACTTCTTGTTCCCCATGGAAAGTAATTGACTTTGCCCTTTGTCCTGTCCAATTCCGAGAATATTTCTTTACTAACTTTTCTGAAACCAAAAATAGCAGAAAACAGGCATCTGGCACTGTTGCAACTTGTTAATAGGTTAGTACCAGAAAACATGTAAAAAGCACCTCAAAGTGTAGACAAGTAAAGCAAAGTAGATACTAAACAAGCATGGAGCATCAAAAATTATAGATACGTTTCCATTGTATCAGCATCCCCAAGCTTAACTCATGCTCGTCCTTGAGTATGTAAGTGATAAAAGAATAATTTTTGAAGTGACATGCACCCTCATAATAAAGATCCAACCATTTGCAAACATTGAAAGCTGGGATCAAAGAACTCTAAACATGTGCATGAAAGATGGAGTTATAACAATAGGACATAGTAATTATGCATGCAACATGGCAAGCTACAAACAAAGATCATGAATAATATGTATTGAAAAACATTTGTTTGTTTCACATGCAGAAAACATAGCATAGTGGCAATCAACTTGTCCCTCATAGAGTAGCAATATAATGCATAGGACACCTGCAAAGTTCACAAGGGTGACTAGAATAGATAGCACATGAACAAGTAATAACACAATATGCATCAATTAATAAGCTTTGGAACACTGCAAACAGAATGACAACTATGCTCTCTTAATGGTGCCTAAAGGTAGAAGGTGGAGACTCAATAATGATGGAAGAAAGGCCTTTTTGTAAATGAAGCAGGGATTACAAGTTTCAAAAAGAGCTTCCAAAAATTATGATACTTATTAGCTTCCAGCCCTCATTTCCCCTATCATAAGCATCTTCAAGTGGTTAAGGTTAAAGTGGCAAAGCTAGAGTATATGCTTGACAAAGTATAAGTTAGTAATCTCAAGTCCCTTGACTATGAGGGCTACACCTCATGGATACTCAACTTAGGGCCCAGGCAAGTCCTTGTCACTGTAAGTATTTGCATATCATAGAGAACCGCCAACGGGGTACCCCTTACACATGGTACAAGAGCTTTCCCATAACCAAAATGACAAGGCAATCGGACAATGATCATCTCAGCAATCTTTTTATTTACCATATGCATAGCTTTTTATTGAGGATGCTTCATAGATAGCTCACTATAGTGATGCTGCAAGTTTCCACCATGATTAGGCATGGCTTAGGCTAGCGGCCCAGGCGTTTCTCTAACACAGAATACAAACTCCATGGACTTACAAGTTCCCACTTTGTTTCACACAGGTAACATCCATAGACAAAAGAGCATGATATCAACGGAGTACAAAAAGTACAAGTGCAATGTTGAAAATGTTCCCCGTGACAGCACGGTTATGCTAATCCCAACTTATAAGTGCAAGCATATACAACAAAGTTGCCTCAATGGTTCAAGTTTATTAGGGGCAAAGAATAAAATGTGCCTTCAAGTTCGTGAGGGCTTTAATCACTAAGTTTTCACATAACAAAATAGTTTTTAAATTGGAAGGTAGTTGAAAACAAGAATATACTTGGAATGGTGTAACACACCATTCATAGGAGTTTATAGTGGAAACTTTGGAATAACTTGGTTTCTTGGGAGTTAGAAGCATGAGTAGAACTTACTCATACAAGTGGAGGCTAGCAAAATACTGGGAGCAACCAACTAAGAGAGCAATAATGGCCATAATTATGCAATGCAACAAAGCAAACTAATCAAAGCAAAGAGTGGTACTACAAGTCAAGGACTAAATGATCATAGAGGCTAGTGGTGACTTTTTCATAGTCATAACATGGTGTAAGCATGTGCCAAGTCAAACCAAGCAAAACATCAAAGGATAATACCACATTACTATGCTTTTGCATGCTAAAACAATGCATAATTTCTTCAAGGCACACTAAGCAATACCAATTGTTTGGAACAAGACATGCTACAGAAATAATCACTAAGCATAATGCTAAAACAACACCTAGCATGTCATGCTAATGTCTAAGTCACAGTCAATGCAAGCTCCTCTTGCACTTCAAGCAAGAACTTGCTACTCCTTTCCAAACACCAAGCAAATTTATTTGCCAAACAACACAGCGAGAACGGGGGTCCAAACTACTAAAGCAACCTAAACAAACTAAGCAAAGCAAACGAAAACTAAGACGCTCCAAGAACAACACAAATGTGCATGAAACAATAAAAGTGAAGTGTCTAGACAGACCTGAGCTTTTTGCTGATGAAGAAGGGGATGCTTTGGGAATCCCCAAGCTTTGACGCTTGTACCTCTTGGATATTTATTGGGGTGACACCATGGTGGCATCCCCAAGCTTCATCTTTTGTCCATTCTTCATCTCATTGCATCATTCTCCCTCTACACCTGAAATTTTTCCTTCATGCAAAACTTCACACAATCTTCATTAGCAACATTAGCTTATTCAAAAGATATTAGACCACTAGCAAAGATTTGGAACATCAATGATTTTCACTAACAACACAAGCTACTGAAGTAACTCCTTCAAATAAACTCAATTTACCTAAAGAGAGCTCAAGAAGGAATCAATAAGAAGCAAATGCAAATAATGGCAGAAATCTGTCAAAACAAACCAGCAGGTAGAAAAGAATTTTTTTGAACATATTTTGTTGCTCAAATCAAAAATTGTTGAACTAACGAAAGTTATCCAACATACTGGGGGATTTATTCGTAAATTTTGAGATCAATCCGAGTTACAGAGCCTCCTCACAAATTTTTTTGGTGGAGGACAGAAATCTGTTTCGGGACAGCAACTCCCCAAGTCTTACTTCCCTCTCATTAGAGGTCATTCTTGGCACAAAAAGCAAACAAAAAGGATAAGGAGAGGTCATTACAGTAGTAATAACTTCCAAGACTCAAGGAAACTCTTGGGTTATCTTCCAACAAGTACTTTTCTTTAATGCCTTTAAGTTAGGCACAAGAAGCAAGAAGAATCAAGTATTTTCAAATGAAGAAGCATTAACATCAAATCTTGCTTTCGAAGGAGGAGCAAAAAGCAACTTTTCTCTCCTCATAGGGAAGTGTTCAATACCTTTCTTGAATGGAAAATGATATTTGATGGTGCCTTCTTTCATATCAATGATGGCACCAACTGTTCTAAGAAAAGGTCTTCCCAAAGTAATAGGACAAGAAGCATTGTATTGAACATCCAAAACATAGAAATCAACAGGGACATAAGCATTGTTAACCATAATTAGAACATCATTAATACTCCCCATGAGTTTCTTCTTAGCATTATCATTGAGTGGGATATCCAAATAACAATCTTCTAATGGTGGCAAATCAAGCATTTCATAAATCTTCCTAGGCATAATAGAGATACTAGAACCAAGATCACATGAAGCCTTGAGATCAAAGTCATTCACTTGCATATTAATAATGGGTTCCCAACTATCTTCTACTTTCCTAGGAATAGAAGCTTTGTGTTTTAGCTTCTCTTCCTTAATCTTAACAAGAGCATATGTAATGTGTTTGGTAAAGGCAATATGCATATCACTAGCATCAGGAATTCTAGCAAGCTTTTGTAGGAACATAATCACTTCAGAAATATTGCAACCATCAATATCAAAATCAAACTTAGCATCACTAGTAGTAGGATCAATAGGCTTAGGCATAGTAGGAGGAGAAATAGGGGCTACTTGTGGTTTAGTGGTGATAGTGCACACAGTATTGTTTCTATCAATTTCAGCTTCCCTTTCCCACCTAGCATGAAGTTGAGCTAACAGCCTAACATTTTCATCAATAGTAACTTGTATGGAATGAGCAGTAGCAAAGGTGTTTTCCATAGTTTTAAGTTTAGCAGCCATTTTATTAACCAAGGAAGTTTGAGCTTCAGACAAAGAGAACATATTTTTCTCAACAGTTAAAAGCTTTTCCTCCATAGTCTTATTGAAAGTGGTTTGTTTACTAATAAAGTCTTTGAGCATGAATTCAAGTTCAGAGGGAGCACTTCTAGCATTATTGTAAGAGCTTCCATAGGAATTGCCATTATTAGGAGGATAAGGCCTATAATTGTTGTTGCTACCAAAATTATTCCTATAGGCATTGTTGTTGAAATTTTTGTTTATAATGAAGTTCACATCAACTTGCTCTTCTTGAGCAACCAAAGAGGCTAAGGGAACACTATTAGGATCTAGAGGAGATTTCCCATTAACAAGCATAGCCATAATAACATCAATTTTTTCACTCAAAGAGAAGATTCCTCAACAGAATTTACCTTCTTACCATGTGGAGCTCTCTCAACATGCCATTCAGAGTAGTTAACCATCATATTATCTGGGAGCCTTGTTGCAACACCCAAGGTGAGTCCCATAAAAGTACCTCCAGCAGCAGAATCCAGCAGGTTTCTTGAGGAGAAGTTCAAACCTCCATAAAAAGTTTGGATAATCATCCAAGCAGTGAGTCCATGAGTAGGGCAATTTTTAACCAAAGATTTCATTCTTTCCCAAGCAGGAGCAACATGTTCACTATCAAGCTGTTTAAATTTCATAATATCACTTCTCATAGCAATAATCTTAGCAGAAGGGTAGTACTTTCCAATAAAAGCATCTTTGTACTTAGTACAAGAATCAATACTATTTTTAGGCAAAGGTAGCAACCATTCTTTATCTTTTCCCCTCAAGGAGAAAGGAAAAAACATGAGCTTAATAATATCTCCATCTACATTCTTATACTTTTGCATCTCATAAAGTTCAACAAATCTATTAAGATGGGCAGCAGGATCATCAGTACCAGCACCAGAAAATTGCTCTCTCATCACAAGATTCAACAAAGCAGGCTTAATTTCATAAAAGATAGCATCAGGAGCAGGTGGAGCAATAGGTGTGCTTAGGAAATCATTATTGTTGGTGCTAGTGAAGTCACACAACTTAGTGTTCTCAGCAGAGTTCATTTTGGCAAAGGTGGGCAAGCCAAAAACAGCAGCAGCTAGAGCAGGAACTAATTTTTTTATGTTTTTGAATAAAGAAAGCAAACCAAGCTAGACTAAATTTTTTTGGGTTTTTTTTAAAGAGGCAAACAAAACCAAACAAAAGAAACAAAGTAAAGAGAAAGGAAGTGAAGGACTCCCCTAGTGAAGACGTCCTTAGCCTCCCCGGCAACGGCGCCAGAAATTACTTGATGCTACACTCAACAGGGAGGAAGAGTGCTTCGTTGGAAACCCCAAGAGCAAGGTATGAAGAGTACAGCAGCAAGATTTCCCTCAGTAGAAACCAAGGTTATCAAACCATAAGGAGGAAGGAAACGTCACACAGGTGTTGGAAGTAACGTGGAGACCTGCACAACACAAACTCAAGACTCTGTCCCCAGATCGGTGAGGTTGTCAAGCTCACGGTTTCTTTGTAACAAAGGATTAAACGCATGGTGTGGAAGGTAATGGTTTGCAGCAAGTAAACAAGTAACAGTGGAAGATGTATTGATGGTAAATGTTGGACCGGGGTCCATAGTTCACTAGAGGTGCTCTCCTTAGATAAAAAACATGGCATGAAGGGTAAATAAATTACAGGGCAATTGACAGAGGCAGATCAAGGCATAATAATGCAATTACTAGCCAGAAAGATCCTATGAGGTTGATTGGGAAATACAACAATATACATAGACCGTAATCCAACTGCATCTATGACTAGAAGTCTACCTTTAGGTTATCATCCGAACCCCCTCCAGTATTAAGTTGCAAGCAACAGACAACTACTTTAAGCAAAGTGTGTAAGGTAAACAGTCCACATGTTCCATGAACAAGAGACTGTTGTTTCCAATGTAAACAAGTAAAGCAAAGTAGATACTAAACAATCATGGAGCATCAAAAATTATAGATACGTTTCCAATGTATCATTGACATTTATAGCAACAGTTCCACCGGACAGAAAAGACTGGATGAGATGTAACTACCTCGGTGAATTACGCTCCTAGTTACAAGCCTGGATGAGCGGAAGTGGTTGAGATAGTACGGTGGGGCCCAAATGTCACTCACAGGTAGACCTTTCGGCCGTCCCAACCATTTCCAAACATCGGGACCAGAACGGGCGGCGTAATCGGCAGGCGAAGGGATCAACTACATACACAAATGAGTATGTATGCAAGCCACCATACAACAGTACATCAGAGCCATTCCATCTAAAAAGAAAGGAAATATAGCAACGCCATACGACAAGATTCAAATGTTCTAGATATATATAATAGTTTAGGATATCTCCTCATACATCAAACATCAGAGTATCAGGCGGAAGCGGCAAACAAGATCCGAGTACGGATAAGAAGCAAATCGGCATAAGATGCCCTATAAATAAGCACATCCAGATCTCACGGATCCCGTTCGGAATCTCATCGAGCGATCGTTGCCCACATCGCCTCCTCCACCCAGATCCATATTGTGAGTGTACATGTTCATCGAATCAAATAATTTATCGTGAGACCCTAGAATTTTCGGCAAGTCTTTATGTCTCTAAAGGGACACAACACAGGGTGACGCAATTGCAGCAAAAGATAAACCCTAACAGTTCTATAGATACTGCTAACCAAGCGCCTAACCAAAGATAGACGGATGTCCGTGAATTAATGACCACAGTTATAACATAATATCAGATCCATCCTCCTCGCTTACCAACGAGGCGGACGAATAACCCCCATCCGTTGGCTTTTATTATCCATTCCATGAGTGTTGCACTATTTACTAGTCGGTTCTTTAGTCAAGTTAAAAGCGGTACTTTAGTTATGCTTGTCTATGATCGAACGCTCCAAGTCGTCCATAACCATGGACACGGCTTCCAAAAGTTTTACCTAGGGTGCACAAATAACAACACACACTCGATCAACCTCGGAAAAACCAAATCAAAACCCAGAGGCCTTCACGACAAAGCAATCACAGGATTGAAATATTTAGGGGCCACCCCATTAAGTATACCATAGCGAAGTTAGTGACTTGAGACGGACTCAAGGTTTGGGTGGGCGGTACATGGCGAATGGGAACCCGAAAGTGTGGGCTTGTCGATACGCGAAACGTGTCCCGATCCTAAGCAGTACAGGTGCTCCTGCTGTCGTAAATAGAAGTAAAGCATGGCATAAGTGCAGGATAGTAAATAAAACCTCAAACTAGTTTGTGGCCCCAAGAAATAAAATGAATCAAGCTCAGCTCGGGTCCCATAAGCCTCCCGGATGTGGATAGCGCGAATAATCAAGGAACAGGAATCAAGTACTCGGGATCCTACGGGACACAAGTGAGCATGAAAAACCAAATAGCAGATATTGCTCACCGGTGCCACTTTCATTAGTTATCCTATTACTACTCAGGTTAAGTTGTTTAGATACTTCGTTATTCATCATACACTCACATACCCTACACATGTTGTTCTACGACTCGCATGGCTCAAACAACTCCTGTAGTAATGGCTCATGGGATGGGGAACAAGCTTGGTGGGGTTTAAAAGTAAAGGCTATGCAATACTTGGGATTCAGTTTAATGCAATCGCGACTCAATGATTCAAGAATAAGATAGAGGCAATAGGTACTGTATGTATGCAAGCATGTGGTATTGCTTGCCTGGAAGCTCAGTTGAAGCGAGAGAAGGATCTCGGTAGTGCTCCTGGGTCTCTTGATATATCCTCCTTTCGTCTATTCGAAGAAGAACCAAACAAACAAGGGCCAACATAAATACAGTGCACAAGCATATGAATAAAATGCGACAAGCAAACAATCATGCCATGATGAATGATGCACAAGTTGCATGGCAATAATGTAGCATGGCATGGGTGAGGTGTAGAATATAAGAAATTAACATTTTATTGAGTTTTAAACATGTTTTATACTCAATTAAGTTGCTGTAATCTTTATATTTATATGATGCATGCTGCAATTCAGAACATGGAATGCACAAACAGAAAGGTCTCGTCGAGCTGATCATTTTAGACATATCATTTGTTAAATTTGGAGTTATACATCAAAAGTTATTAATTAATTAAGAAAAGGGCATTTTATTGTAATTTTAGTCTACTTGAAATTTAAAGTGTTCAAAATATATTTTGGTTGGCATATTTGAAATCCTCACATTTTTCTGATTTGAAAACATATATTATTTGTATTATTTGGAATTATGAATTTAAATTTATTTTAAAGTCAAAATTATTAAAAAGGGGTCAAAGTCAAAGGTTTGACTAGATAGACACAAATCTGGTTAAATTTGAAAACATGGTTGAGTTTATAATTGAAAAACATTCATATTTCATTTTATAACTTTTTCCAAATTCAAAACATTTCAAAAGATATGAATCATTTAAGTTATAAACATTTCCTAAATTTTATTTGATTTCAGAAAACTCTGGCGATTTTTCTCACTCAGGGACATTCTACCCACCGTCAATGACATGTGGGGCAGAGGACAAAAGGGGGCCACGGAAGCGCTGGGCGACGTGGTGGTGACAAGTGGCAGCCCGGAGGGCCGCGGGTTGAGGACCGGATAACTGGGGTGCCTTTTTACAAAAGAACCGGCGGAGGAAGGATTGCGGGTTGGGGGTGTGTTTTTCCAGGGGCCTATGTGCAAAACTGCGAGGCGATCGATTGAGACTCGGCAGGCGAAGAAGGTGCGAAAAATTGGCTAGCTGGTTCCAATTTGGGGCGACGATGGCGATAGATATAGGCAGTATTTAGGGATGGTGTAAAAACGAAAAGTGTAGATCACACTTAGACCTATAACTCTTATATTCAAGGTTTCTCCAGAGGAGGTCTATAGCGGCCGGTAAACTGTGATGAACAGAGGGGAAGCTGCGATCAGCGAAACTTTGTTGGAACATGTAGAAATTTTGTCAAACTTCCTCAGATGATTCCGAGCACAGCGGTTGATGGATTGATGCGGAGTTTGTTTCCAAACACTGCAGGATGAGCCAAGATCACAAGAGCGAGAAGAAGAGAGGCATAAGTCGTCGGGTAAGGTTGGGGGATCTCGGTTTGAGAGGAGAAAGCGGGCCAGCTCGCTGCCATCGAGGTTCCGTCGGTGTGCGTCTGGTGAGAAGCCGGCGATAGGGGCGGCGTGAGGGGATGATGCTAGAGGAGGAAAGGAGAAAGGGTGCTCACATAATTAATTCCCACCGAAGTGGTGCCGATGATGGCCAAGCTCGGGAAGGAGTCCGAAGTAGCCACGGTGAGGTCCTCTTGACACGAGCAGAGATGTCTTGAGGAGGTGGCTCCGGGGAGCGGTCCCTCTGCTTGCTAGAGGGCGCCCAAGCGGAGACGTGATCCCAGGTCAGTGGCCTCGGCGTAGATCATGGCGGCGACACGACACTCTCCTTCATTGCTCTCGGGCGGTGAGTATAGATGGGGCAGAGGTAGGGGATGGCGGCGGAGAGGAGGAAGAGGGAGTAGCTAGGGTTCAAGGAGGCCTCCATGACTTGGGGATAAGAAGAGGAGGGTGGTGGTGGATGGTGGCGGGAAGACGGAAGGGTTGACCACTGCTCCGTTTGGCGATTGAGAGAGAGGTCGCTAGCGGAGAAGAAGACAGGAGAATGCCGTGTCCTCTTAACAGCGGTATGGCGGCGGGGAAGCAAAGCTGGGCCGGGGAGAGAGGCTCGGGCAGGGGAGATAGTCTTTGGCTGCTGCGGCTGGGCCCAAGGTGGGCTGCTGCCAGGTATGAACCTCTCTCTTATTTCTTCTTCTTTTTATTTTTATTTGTTTTATTTGTTTCAAATCCAAACAAGTTACACATTCAAAACCTTTGGACCTTGTAGGAGCATGTAACACCCTCAGAATCGGACCTATGCAAGTTTTAGCGAAAACCCGCCAAACCCGCATAGAAACGATTCAAAGGTGCCCACCAGGCACTTTCGTGCGGGTGGAAAACGAAGTAATAACATTACTCAACAGTCCTCGATGGGACCCACAGAACAGATATATATAACAGCGACTCAAAGTCAAGAATACGAATATCTGGTACAAAGATCCAAATCACCTTGAGAGCGATATAGCGTCCGCTACGGACAAGATGCAAATGGGGCTAAGAGCCTGAAGAATAACCAATGGCGTCCATAACCCTGCCTGAGCCAAGCGGAAGGGTAACCACCTAACGTCGATCTCAAAACCTGCTTAAACAAAGGGTGCCGACAAAGGGCAAAGGAAAAAGAAGGCGTCGATCACGAGGCGATTGCAGCGAGACTAGAATTGGCGGTCCTCGCCTACATAGGTATGGTGGACCTGGCGGCGTGACATGCACTTAACAACCTATAGAGACTCGATACAATGGCGGTTATCGAGAGGGTGAGAATGACCTATCCGGATCCAACTCAAGCTAACACCAAACAAACCCATCCTGGTGTTTCCCCCTCGAGACCAAACGAGGAAGTCAACCGAGGAACTCACACCGTTGGCAGTTTTACTTATTCAGTTATCGTTGCAGCAATTACTAGTCAGGTTTAGTTAATCGTCCTGATAAAATAAGCAGTGGGCACTTTTAGTTATTCATTCCGTTGTAGTTGCAGCAATTACTAATCAGATACAGATAGCATGATGTAAACCCAAAACCCAGCAGTTGTTGGTACTTTTATTCAGCCATTCCGTTGTAGTTGCAATACTTACTAGTCAGATGCCATTGTCGCAAGCGACAAACCAAACAATCAATTGTGGGCAGTATTATTTAGCCATTCCATTATAGTGAAGCTGATTACTAGTCATTAAAAAGTCAAATTTACAGCAATAAACTTTAGTTATGCTTGTCTATGATCGAGATACTATGCTCCAAGTCGTCCATATCCGCGGACACGGCTTTCAGAAAGTTTTACCCGGCAGGGGTGCACCAATAGCAACACACGCTCGATCAACCTCGGAAAAACCAACTCAAAACCAACGAGGCTTTCACGGTGAACAATCACAGGATTGAAATATTTGAGGCCACCCTTAAAGTAGAACCATAGCGAAGTTAGGCGACTTGAGACGGACTTAAGGTTTGTGGGGCCGGTAACGATCGGGAACCGAGTGTGGGCTTGTCGATACCACGTAAGCGGGTCACAATTCCTAAGCATGCGGTGTGCTCCTCGCTGACGTAAATACATAAGTAGCATGGCATAAGTACAGGATCGTAAATAAAACCTCAAACTAGTTTGTGGCCCCAAGAAATAATGAATCAAGCTCGCTCGGGGGTCCCATATACCTCCGGATGTGGATAGCGCGATAAATCAAGGAACACGATCAAGTACTCGGGTCTTACGGGACACAAGTGGGCGTTGACCAAATATTATCTATCACCCACCGATGCCTCGCTTATTTCAATTTTAGTTGTTAAACAGGAATTAAAGTGAGCGATAAGTAAAACTATGATCATCTCAATATTAGCATGCGGCAATACATCAACAAGCGTGGCACGGACGAAGCAGCAATTGAGCAAGCGACGCATAAGTCCAACTATCTACCAAACAACAGGTAATAGGATGTGTCCAAGGCAATATAGGGCTGCGGTATATCAGTGCAGAAACTAAAGCATCGCAACACGGATAGCAATAGATCAACAGGAGGAATAAAGACTATAAAAGTAAGATAGGTAGAAAGGGAGATGCTGCACGAAACATTGCGAAGGTTCATCAAGATCGGCGAAGCTCACATCAACTCAACGGCCTTATCCGCGAAGAAGCAAAACACTAGAATAAACACCGGATGCAATATTTAATACAACGGCAGAAGATCGGCATGATGCATGTATGATGAATGTCATGGCAAAGGTGCGGTGCAATGCGATTAGGTCATATTAAGCGGAACCGGGGTCCCGACAATTAATTAGATGGTTCAAGTTATTTATCTACCCCGCAATTTAAATGTTGTTTTAACATGGCAAGATATGGTACGTTCGATGCACAAATTTAAATGAGGCCAATATAAGGCTAGATTTACCCGCATATGGGCCCCATATTTAATTATAAGGTGAATCGGCATAAGGCCCCCAACCAATGATAATATGCATGCGAGTATGACAATTCAATATGCAACAAGTTTTATGTTTGACATTTATAAAATAGGGTTCGGATAAGGGTCACACATTAGGGGTCTCGACGATCTTGGGGTTCCGGTTCGGGTTCGAGTCGGTCTCGGGGTCGAGGTTCGGAAACATTCTCGGATATCGTAGTAGATCTTGGCGTTCCGAAACCGGACTTGGTTCGTGTCGGGTAGCGTCGGATTCTTCCGCCGATCTTTGTGCTTGTCGGGCTCGCGTAGATCTCGTGGGTCCGTGATTGGTCGGTCTTGGCGTCCGGGGAGTACTTGTCGCGTCTGTTTCCTTCGGTCGAAGAACTTGCACGCCCGGGTTGACCTTGAGTTCGATCATCGATCCATGAGGAAGCACTTGGGTGACACCATGTACATGTACATCCTTCGCAACCATCGGCATCGGTCTTGCCGATGAGCTGCCGTGCGAAGATCTTGACTTTTCCGTGGGTTCCGGCGTCCATCTTGAGCGTCCAAGGATGTTGTCCGATCGCCGACTCCTCGAGCTGCGACCTTCGTCGATACTCCAACGTCTACTCGCGGTGGCCCATCGGAGCGCATGGAGACCTTAGAGCGCAGATGGCTCGCGCAGTTATCTCGACGCGGAACGCCGTTCTTTGGCTGCACGAGGCGGCGGGAGCCTCTCCCTCGGGCGATAGCCTCAGCCATGACCGCGGTTGACGTTCCCTTCCGGAAGCTGCATGTACCCCAAGGACGGTTCATCGGGAAAGGCCGAAGCCGAGGAGGACCGCCACGTCGTCCACCCACCAGAGCTTGCCGCCGTGGGAGACGCGTCGGAGGAGGTCCTAGAACCAGCGCGGCTGCGAGAGGAGGGAGACCGACGATGGGGGAGGCTCGGGCGCCGGCGCGAGGAAGGGGACTCGCGGGCCCGGCCGGCGGTTGGAGGGATGGTCGCGGGCGCTGGAGGAGAAGGGCCACGCGACCGGAGAGGGGACGACGGGCGAAGGGCGATGAAGCGCGGCGAGGGCGGGCGGGAGGCGAAGGCGCGGCGGCGTGGTGGCAGCAAGGCGGGCGAAGCGAGGCTGGCAGGACAAGGCTGCCGAGGCGGGCAGACGGGTGGGCCGGAGAGGCGTTGAGGCGGGCTCTGCCGGGCGCTGGAGGCCGGGCCGGCACAAGGGAGGCGAGGAAGGCGGTTGTCGGTGGATGGCGTGCAGGAGGCGCGGGGTGGGAGGAGCGAGCGAGGAAGAGGAACTGGGAGGTGCTGGTGGGCTGGCAGGCGTGGGGCCACGCGTGGGAGAGGGGCAGGGTGAGTGCAGGTGTAGTGTCAAGTCGTGTAGAGTGGGTGTGGGTTTGCTGAGAGGGAGAGAAAAGTGAGAGAGGGGTGTGGCCACGTGGCAGTTTGGGATTGGCAAAGGGGGGGAAAGAGGGTGAGGTGGCAGCGGTCTATTGGGTGGGGTGAGGTGGAGGCTGGGTTGGGGTAGATTAGTTGGTAGCCTTAGGATTTTGGGTGAACTGATTGGTTGGTCCGATTTAAAATCCTGGGGGTGGTCGTTCGGGTCGGGTCGGCCCGTTCGACTGCCCCCACTAAAAATAATTAATATTTTATATGTTTCAAACCGGGCTTTTTCAAACCGATATCATACAAAACAAAATATCCGGGGACCCGTGTTTGCGTGTTTGAATGAAGATGGGACGTCTTAGAAAACAAAACTAGGTTTATCTGCAAATAGTTTTACACAAGCAAATGCAAGATGATGACGATGCTCAAATGCAATGTGGCATGATGACATGAGCATGCGGTCATGATGATGCAATGCACAAAAAAAACAACGCGATTTTCTAGTAGTGGTTTTGCGGGATGCCACAGAGCATTTGAGTAGGGGATTGTGGTATGCAAAAATAAATAGAGAGGAAAAGGCACAAAGGGGAGGAGATGCCCACATACATGTTCCTTGGGCATTAAAGAATAAGGATTAGGGTTTAGCTTAGGTGAGAGATTCGAGAAAGATAGAGAGATGGGGTCTTAGGGTTTAGAGAGAGAGATTAGGTGGAGTGTTCTCTTTTGACAAGACCAAGCAAAATCAAGCCAAGATCAAACAAGATCTAGTCAGGAGAGAGGATGGGATAAAAGGTGGTGAGAGAAAAGGTGGTGGAGTGCAATAAAAGATATGCCCCCAACTCAACTTGGGCATTAAACAATATATCAAGAACCAAATACAATATCAAGAGGCAAATACAATATACAATGCATATGAGAGAAGAACCAACACAAAAAAGGGTTTTAGATGATGCTTAAATGCAAGGTGGCCTGATGACATGAGCATGATATAATGATGATGCAACAATTATATTTGTGAAGTGGCCATTATATTACTAGACCAAGTAGCATTACAATTGTTAGACAACTGGGATGCTACAACTCTCCCCCACTAAACAGGAATCTCGCCCCGATATTCTAGGAAGAAGAAGAAGACTCAAAGAGGGTAGGATAGTTGGCACGGAGCTCATCTTCACGCTCCCAAGTGGCTTCATCAACGGAATGGTGCGACCACTGCACCTTGCAGAACTTGATGGACTTGTTGCGAGTCCTTCTTTCTGTGGTCTCAAGGATTTTTGTGGGGTGTTCTTGATAAGACAGGTCTTCTTGGAGATTGATTAGCTCATGATCCACGGTCCTGCCGGGATCCTTGAAGCACTTCTTGAGTTGAGAGATGTGGAAAACATCATGGACCTTGAGTTTTTCCGGAGCTCAAGAGCATAAGCAACTTCTCCTCTTCTACCACGAATTACAAAGGACCGATGTATCTAGGAGCCAGCTTTCCTTTGATACCAAAGCGGTGTGTGCCTTTCATGGGAGTGACACGAAGGTAAACGATCACCAGGACATACACCATGTCCGTGCTCGCCATAATTGCTCTTCTGGCGACTTTGAGCAATCTTCGATTTTCAAGAATGATATGCACCTTCTCCTCCGCTTGAGTTACAATG
Organism: Avena longiglumis; assembly: GCA_030063025.1. Classification (NCBI taxonomy): domain Eukaryota; kingdom Viridiplantae; phylum Streptophyta; class Magnoliopsida; order Poales; family Poaceae; genus Avena; species Avena longiglumis. Next base: position 483,363,657 of record CP125976.1, read on the forward strand.
TCGGGCCAAACCAAATTCTTTCTCCGCACCGACCAACCAATCGGAGTTCTGCACGGCGCCATAGAGAGCCTCAAATGGTGCCATCTTCGACTTTTCCGAAGCTGTTGTTGTAAGAGAATTCAGCATAAGGAAGACATTCTTCCCACTTCATGCCAAAAGAGATGACGCAAGCACGAAGCATATCCTCCGAATCTGATTGATCCTTTCAACTTGTCCTTGCGATCGAGGGTGGTAAGTCGCTCAAGTTCAATTTTGTTCCCAAAGCATTTTGGAAACTCTCCGTAACTTGGAAGTGAAGATGCTCCCAGTGCGAATCGATCTCAAGCGGAACCCCATACAGAGAGACAATTGTTGATATAGAGCTCACCAATCAATTCCGTAAATTGTTTCTTGACGGGAAGAAATGAGCCACTTTAGAAAGCCCGTCGATGACAACAAAGATTGCATTGTTGCTTCTGCGACCTTGGAAAACCAGTGATGAAGTCCATCTATACTTTCTCCCCTTTCCATTCAGGGGGTTTCACTGGCTGTAGACGACCGTAAGGTTTCTGATGGACAGCTTTCACTCTGCGTCAGACATCACACTCCGAGACATACTTGGCACAATATCGCTTCAAACCCGCCACCAATATTATGTTTTCAAGTCCATGTACATCTTTGTGCCGCTGTGGATAGAAAGAAGAATCATGCGCCTCCTTGAGAACTTGCTCTCTTAAACCCGGTAGTTCGAACAAACATCCGTGTTCAAAGAAAAGCGTGCCTTGATCATCGACGTGGAAGGACTCATACTTGAGCTGAAGTTTGAGATGATCTTTTGGTGTGCGGATCACTGTCGACGAGAGCGAACCTTTTCTTCCAAGAGAGGGGTTGCTAGAAGGTTCAGAGATACCCTTGTTCCACAATTTCAAGGTTGAGTCGACGGAATTCCTCGCACAAGAGAGGCTGTTGTTCTTCCATCATGAGGTTGTTGACATAAGCTTTGCGGCTGAGAGCATCGTCCATGACATTAGCTTTGCCCGGAGTGTGGTTGATGGTCAAATCAAAATCATTGATTGCTTCAATCCATCTCCTCCGCCAAGGTTGAGATCAGCCGAGTGAAGATATACTTCACTCTTGTGATCGTAAAAGATTTCACAACGGTTGCCAAGCAAGTAGTGCCTCCATAGTTTCAAAGCAAAGACAATCTGCTGCGAGCTCGAGGTCATGAGTAGGATAGTTGATCTCATGCCTTCAACTGCCGAGAGGCATAAGCAACAACTTGTTTTCTTGCATAAGGACCGCACCCAATCCTTGCAAAGAGGCGCCAGAATATCCGAAAAGGCTTAGATGTGTCCGGAGGAACCAAGATCGGTGTGGAAGTGAGCTTCTTTGAGTGTCTCAAAGCTTGCTTGACATGCAGGAGTCCAAAGGTATTTCTTGCCCTTTTGAGGAGATCGGTAAGAGGCTTTCGCTATCTTCGAAAAGTTCGAACGGTTTACGACAATAACTAGCCAAACCAAGGAAACTCGCACTTCTTTGACATTAACAGAGGAAGCCATTCAACAATTGTCTTCAGCTTCGGTTGACCGCAATGCCCTTGGCAGAGATGACATGACCAAGATAGGTTACTTGAGGCAGCCAAAACTCACACTTGGAGAACTTTGCATACAAGCGGTTCTCACGAAGCTTGTTTAGGACACACAAGGTGTTCTTCATGTTCTTCCTTTGACTTAGAATATACTAGGATGTCATCCAGATAGACCACAACGAACTTATCAAGATACTCCATGAAAACCGAGTTCATAAGCCTCGAGAAGGTAGCAAAGTTGGTGAGACCGAAAGACATGACCGTGTACTCATACGTGCCATAGCGGTGGTGAAAGCTGTTTTAGGAACATCTTCCTCGAATCTTGATTTGGTGATAACCACTTCTCAAGTCAAGCTTAGAGAACACCAGCTCCAAATTTAGATCAAGAGATCATTAATCCGGAAGGGGATATTTATTCTTGATGGTTTTATCATTGAGAGCCCGATAGTCAACACAAAGTCTATCAGTCTGCTCTTCTTCACAAAGATTGTTGGGCTACCCCAAGAAGAGGTACTGGTTGAATGAAACCCAACTTCTCTTGTTCATCAAGTTGTCGCTTGAGTTCAGCCAACTCAGGACCCATTTTATAAGGCCGCTTGGAGATAGGAGCCGTTCTAGGTTCAAGCTCAATTACAAACTCAACCTCACGATCCGGAGGCATACCTGCAACTCTTCAGAAAGACATCCGGAACTCACAATCGAACACTCTAAATAGCTTCCATAGCATCATCGCTCGAGCCGCCAAAGAGAAAAGTTGGATAGCAGGAGTCAAACTTGGAGAATAGACTATATGGCCTTCGTGAATCTTGAGAAACCGGGCGTTAGCACAATCAATCACAGCTGCATTTGCTGTCAACCAATCCATGCCTGTGATGACATCAATGTCGAATTGCCTGTAACAATTAAGGACGCCGAGAACGAGCCACCAATCTCAATTTGATTGCCATGGCGATATGAACAGCTCATGTTTGAAACAGGAGATTGTACCACCAACCGCTTAAGGAGAGGAACCAAGACTAACTCATTCTCATTTACAAACTTGTGAGAAACAAAAGAATGCGATGCACAGAATCAAACAAAACTCGCAGGGGACTGAGTTAACGGATAGCATACCCATCACAACCTGTGTATGCTCACTTGAGCGGCGTTGATACGCTTGGCACGAGCAACAGAGACCCGGGCTTGGTGTTGATGTTGAGAGCCCGAGGTGGTGGTGCACGAACCAAAGGAGAGCTTTCCGCAGATCTTGGAGGTGGAGGAAGAGCTTTGTTTTTCATGGAGCCCAGCTTTGATGCCTGTAGTCTCCACACGTGAAACAAGCACCGTGTGGACGTGGAGCAACGTAGCTGTGGACTCCGCCAGCGCCCAGTAGTGGTGGTTGTAGCCCCCGGAGCAGCAGTGAGGAAGTTTGGTGGCCTCGCAGAGCTTGCGTGTCTTGGTGGAGCCGGAGCGACGGGGTGTTAGGAACCCACGACGCTTAGAAGTGCCGACATAGTCAAGGGCTTGCATCACGGTTGTGTTTCTTTGACTCCTCAAACACTTGCCTACTTGCTTCTCCTGCAGAGTCAGTGTTGAAGTTCCAGAAAAGACGCCAGCCTTGCATGTGTGATTGGATATTTAATCGATGCATTGAGCCCTTGCCGAACCTCTTTTGCTTCTTCTTGTCATCGACATCTCATCGCCACCATAACGAGAAAGGTTCATGAAGTTCTGATGTAGGTATTGACATTGTCATTTCTCGCTTGAGGTTGAGAAACACTTCCTTCATCCTTTCCATGACAATTTCGACAGACATCGCTCCTTGAACGCCTCCAGGAATTGTTCCCAAGTAGGCTGAAAACCAATGCGCTTTGCCTTCAGTAATTCTCCCACCAGAGCTGCATCTCCTTCGTAAGGTGAGTAGCACATTTTACCCATTCTTCGTGAACATCAGCAATCTCGAGCCTTGACATCTCACGCAACCAATCATCAAGATCAAGTGGTTGATTAGAAACATCAAATTGGCGGGTTGAATTTCGAAGCTTTTGATGTCTCCTCGCTTGGGAGGTGGAGGTAGCGGAGCAAACTCATTCCTCCGAACACTCTTCTTGAAACGCCTGGTTCTCACGCATTGCTGCCAAGGCATTGGCGATGTTTGACAACGCGGACCCCAATTCGTGGTATGTCCTCATCGAACGGGCGGTGGTGCCATCCCGTGATTGATATAAACAAGTCACATTTATAATGGAGAATAATAATAATCCAAAATAGTACCAAGATGGAATTAACCAAGATTAAAGGATACAATTTACTAAGATGATATTAAAATATCAACAAAGTTCAAAGCACCTAGAAGATATTAAGCATATCGCACACGACTGAAAAGGAGTGTGGTACACAGATATATCAAAGAAAAAATTTCCGCAATTTCGGCATTAAAATACCAGTAGATGCGCAAAATCACTTAACGAATCAAGATTAGTGACTCTACCATTTCAATATACAAAAGCGAATGATAAGAGTAGTGGTATGGTCGCGACTCCATCCCGCACTCAAATCATTACTCCGCACATGAATAAGTAGAACACATATCCTAACCCCTTCTTCTCACGATGAACCTAAAGATTGGTAACTACGGAAACGAACACCCCAAACAAGATAACGTCGGATAATAAAGAGTAAGACAGATCGCGGCGGTATACAACAAATCAGATAGATCGCATCGGTTTGCAAAAGCCTGTCGGTATGGAATGTACCAACAGTTGATAACCAAAAGGCCGATTGTGATAACAACTTGGATGCAACAGATAGACTAGGAATTACACACACACACACACAACCTATGGTACTACGGAAACCCAGAACACGTGAATCCTAGTTTGAACTTTTAAGAAGAGGATTGAAAACGTTACACTTCCTTACCAGAAAAGGGTGGGTGGGTGGGTAAGAAGAAAAGTGGAAGCAGTCCTACTCGCTTTGTTTTTCCTAGTATACATAACTACCAAAATATTTGCTAGATCGACAACCATTATTTGTTGAGACCTCAAGGCGGGATGGCTCGATACCAATTGTAACTACCTCGGTGAATTACGCCCTAGTGACAAGCCCGATGAGCGAAGTGGTTGAGATAGTACGGGGCCCAAATGCCACTCACAGTAGACCATTCGGCCCCAACCATTTCCAAACATCGACCAGAAGGCGGCGAATCGGCAGAAGGATCAACTACATACACAAATGAGTATGTATGCAAGCCACCATACAACAAGACATCGTAGCCATTCCATCTAAAAGAAAGGAAATATAGCAACGCCATACGACAAGATTCAAATGTTCTAGATATATATAATAGTTTAGGATATCTCCTCATACATCAAACATCAGAGTATCAGGCGGAAGCGGCAAACAAGATCCGAGTACGGATAAGAAGCAAATCGGCATAAGATGCCCTATAAATAAGCACATCCCGCCAGATCTCACGGATCCTCGCTCGGAATCTACACCGAACGATCGCTGCCCACATCGCCTCCTCCACCCAAAGATCCATCTTGTGAGTGTACCGCTCATCCGAATCAAATAATTTATCGTGAGACCCTAGGGTACTCTCAAGAAGTCTTTATGCCTCTAAAGGGGACACAACTGGGTGACGAATTGCAAAGAAAGATAAACCCTACAGTTCTATAGATATCGCTAACCATCCGCCTAACCAAAGATAGACGGATGTCCGTGAATTAATGACCACGCTATAAGAATATCAACAGATCCATCCTCCTCGCTACCAACGAGGAAGCGATTAACAACCCCCATCCGCTGGCGTTTTATTATCCATTCCATGAGTGTTGCACTATTTACTAGTTAGTTATTTAGTCAAGTTAAAAGCGGAACTTTAGTTATGCTTGTCTATGATCGAGAAACTGGCTCCAAGTCGCCCATAACCGCGACAGGCTTCCAGAAAGTTTTACCTGCAGGGTGCACAAATAGCAACACACACTCGATCAACCTCGAAAACCAAATCAAAACCCAACGAGGCCTTCACGACAAAGCAATCACAGATTCAAATATTTCAGGGGCCACCCCATTAAGTATACCCAACAAAGTTAATGACTTGAGACGGACTCAAGGTTTGGGTGGACGGTCAGAAACAATCGGGAACCCGAAGTGACTGGCTTGTCGATACTGCCAAAACGTGTCCCGATCCTAACAAGAGGTGCTCCTCGCACAATCGTAAATAGAGCAAGAAGCATGGCATAAGTACAGATAGTAAATAAAACCTCAAACTAGTTTCAGGCCCCAAGAAATAAGACTAAATCAAGCTCGCCTGGGGTCCCATAAGCCTCCTGATGTGGATAGCGAATAATCAAGGAACAGGAATCAAGTACTGGGTCCCACGGACACAAGTGAGCATGAAAACCAAATAGATATTGCTCACCGTGCCACTTTCATTAGTTATCCCATTACTACTCAGGTTAAGTTGTTTAGGTACCTCGTTATTCATCAGACACTCACATACCCTACACATGCTGTTCTACGACTCGCATGGCTCAAACAACTCCTGTAGTAATGGCTCATGGGATGGGGAACAAGCTTGGTGGGGTTTAAAAGTAAAGGCTATGCAATACTTGGGATTCAGTTTAATGCAATCGCGAATCAATGATGCAAGAATAAGATAGAGGCAATAGGTATTGTATGTATGCAAGCATGTGGTATTGCTTGCCTGGAAGCTCAGTTGAAGCGAGAGAAGGATCTGGGTAGTGCTCCTGGGTCTCTTGATATATCCCCTGCTCAGCGTCTATTCGAAGAAGAACCAAACAAACAAGGGCCAACATAAATACACTTCACAAGCATATGAATAAAATGCGACAAGCAAACAATCATGCCATGATGAATGATGCACAAGTTGCATGGCAATAATGTAGCATGGCATGGGTGAGGTGTAGAATATAAGAAATTAACATTTTATTGAGTTTTAAACATGTTTTATACTCAATTAAGTTGCTGTAATCTTTATATTTATATGATGCATGCTGCAATTCAGAACATGGAATGCATAAACAGAAAGGTCTCGTCGAGCTGATCATTTTAGACATATCATTTGTTAAATTTGGAGTTATACATCAAAAGTTATTAATTAATTAAGAAAAGGGCATTTTATTGTAATTTTAGTCTACTTGAAATTTAAAGTGTTCAAAATATATTTTGGTTGGCATATTTGAAATCCTCACATTTTTCTGATTTGAAAACATATATTATTTGTATTATTTGGAATTATGAATTTAAATTTATTTTAAAGTCAAAATTATTAAAAAGGGGTCAAAGTCAAAGGTTTGACTAGATAGAGACAAATCTGGTTAAATTTGAAAACATGGTTGAGTTTATAATTGAAAAACATTCATATTTCATTTTATAACTTTTTCCAAATTCAAAACATTTCAAAAGATATGAATCATTTAAGTTATAAACATTTCCTAAAATTTATTTGATTTGAAAACTCGCGATTTTTCTCACTGTGGACATTCTACCCACCGCCAATGACATGTGGGGCAGAGGACAAAAGGGGCCCGCAGGCCAGGCACGTGGTGGTGATAAGTGGCAGCCGGGTCAGGTTGAGGACCGGATAACTGGGGTGCCTTTTTACAAAAGAACCGGCGGAGGAAGGATTGCGGGTTGGGGGTGTGTTTTTCCAGGGGCCTATGTGCAAAACTGCCAGGAGCTGATCGATTCAGACTCTGACGAACTGAAGAAGGGTGCGCGAAAAATTGGCTAGCTGGTTCCAATTTCGGGCGACGATGGCGATAGATCTAGGCAGTATTTAGGGATGGTGTAAAAACGAAAAGTGTAGACCACACTTAGACCTATAACTCTTGTATTCAAGGTTTCTCCAGAGGAGGTCTATAGCGGCCGGTAAACTGTGATGAACAGAGGGGAAAACTGCAGTCAAAACTGAAACTTTGTTGACAGCTGTAACAGAGAAATTTTGTCAAACTTCCTCAGATGATTCCGAGCACAGCGGTTGATGGATTGATGCGGAGTTTGTTTCCAAACACTGCAGGATGAGCCAAGATCACAAGAGCGAGAAGAAGAGAGGCATAAGTCGTCGGGTAAGGTTGGGGGATCTCGGTTTTCAGAGAGGAGAAAACGGAGGCTGGCTCACGCCGCCATCGAGGGTTCGTCAAAAGGTGTGCGTGCTGAGAAACGCCGCGATAGGCGGGCTTCGCGGCCGGGGATGATGCTAGAGGAGGAAAGGAGAAAGGGTGCTCACGCATTAATTCCCACTGGAAGTGGTGCCGATGATGGCCAAGCTCGGAAGGAGTCCGTGAAGTAGGCGGTGAGGTCCTCTTGACACGCAACAGAGATGTCTTGGGAGGTGGATCCAGGAGCGGCGGTCCCTCTGCTTGCTAGAGGACGCCCAAGCGCGGAGACGTGATCCCCGCCGTCAGGTGGCCTCGACGTAGATCATGGCGACGACACGACGACACTCTCCTTGTTGTTGCTCTCGGGCAGGGTGAGTATAGATGGGGGCAGAGGTAGGGGATGGCGGCGGAGAGGAGGGGAATAGGGAGTAGCTAGGGTTCAAGGAGGCCTCCGCGGCTTGGGGGATAAGAAGAGGAGGGAGTGGTGGTGGATGGTGACGAGGAAGACGGAAGGGCCCACACCTCCGTTTGGCGATTGACAGAGAGAGGTCGCTAGCGGAGAAGAAGAACAGAGGACGGCGCCGTGTCCTCTTAACCGAAGCGGTATGGCCGGCAGGAAGCAAACTGGGCCGGCCCAGGAGAGGGTAGGCTCGGGCAGGGAGATAGCTGTCATGCAATTGCTGGGCCCAAGGTGGGCTGCTGCCAGGTATGAACCTCTCTCTTATTTCTTCTTCTTTTTATTTTTATTTGTTTTATTTGTTTCAAATCCAAACAAGTTACACATTCAAAATCTTTGGAACTTGTAGGAGCATTTGAGTAGGGGATTGTGGTATGCAAAAAGAAATAGAGAGGAAAAGGCACAAAGGGAAGGAGATGCCCACATACATGTTCCTTGGGCATTAAAGAATAAGGATTAGGGTTTAGCTTAGGTGAGAGATTCGAGAAAGATAGAGAGATGGGGTCTTAGGGTTTAGAGAGAGAGATTAGGTGGAGTGTTCTCTTTTGACAAGACCAAGCAAAATCAAGCCAAGCTCAAACAAGATCTAGTCAGAAGAGAGGATGGGATAAAAGGTGGTGAGAGAAAAGGTGGTGGAGTGCAATAAAAGATATGCCCCCAACTCAACTTGGGCATTAAACAATATATCAAGAACCAAATACAATATCAAGAGGCAAATACAATATACAATGCATATGAGAGAAGAACCAACACAAACAAGGGTTTTAGATGATGCTTAAATGCAAGGTGGCCTGATGACATGAGCATGATATAATGATGATGCAACAATTATATTTGTGAAGTGGCCATTATATTACTAGACCAAGTAGCATTACAATTGTTAGACAACTGGGATGCTACATGAGAGCACATCACTCCTCCGAAAAACCTTTCATACAGAGTGTTTGCTAGAGGAAAGATCAATTAACTTTATCATAGGCCTTCTCAAAGTCAATCTTGAACAACACCCCATTTAATTTCTTCGAGTGCAGCTCATGGATTGTTTCATGCAAGATTACAACACCATACAGGATGTTTCTTCCTTGCATGAAAGCCGTTTGTGAAGGACGTATAATATGATCAGCTACTGATTTTAGTCTAATCGTTTTGTAAAAAAATTAAAACTAACGTTAAGCAGGCAGATTGGATGATATTGTTGTATACATTATGCATTATTAAACTTAGATAGTAAAATTATGTTACCAAAATTAAGTCTAAATAGGACTAGCTGAACAATTTGCAAAACCTCAAACAAGTGCATCAAATCCCCCTTGATAACTTCCTAGAATTTCTAATAGAATTTCGTTGGAAAGCCATCCGGACCTGGAGCTTTGTTATGTTCTATTTGAAAAACAGCTTTCTTGACTTTTTCCTCCGAATAAGGAATTGTCAGGAAGCTGTTTTTCTCAACAGAAACCTGAGGGATATCCTCTGTCTAGGACTCATCCAATGGAAATGAATTTTCTGACAATGCCCCAAACAAGGATTTATAATAACTCGTAATATAAGATTTTATATGCTCCTGACTCTCAATCGTACATTTGTCCTGAATTAAAGAGTGAATAAGTTTCTTCTTATGCTTGCCATTAGCAACAACATGGAAGTATCTTGTATTCGCGTCTCCTTCGAGAATGAATTTAGCTTTAGGGCGTTGGTACCATTTTAGTTCTTTCTTGTGAAGAAGTCTAGCAATTTTTCGATTGGTTTTTAAGCTTAATCTCATGTGCAGTCACATATACCTTTTATGATCTTTTTTTCCAAAATTTTATTAAATGCAAATACTTCCTCAATATATAAATAAGTGACTTGGATCTATCTATATTCACATGTATCTCGCTCAAGATGCATGCGAATTTAGAGAAATCCAAATCACTTATTTCCAGATAGAACTAGATTTAGAGAAATCCGAGTCACTTATTTTCGAATGGAACATTTTTGTCATTTCTAGCGACTTAGGTGATCGGACCAGCAACAACTTAGATCCCGTGCACGGAATCAGCTCTATTTTCGCATAATATAGATAGCCCATGGATCAAGCATTCATGAACTGATCAAAGCATGAACAAAATTATTTATTTGTAGCTATATATTATTTAATATCACCAAAGTTCACCACCGCACGAACGTAAGGCTAGAAGAAGGAACGAGTAGCAACAACACAGAACCAACACGTACGAATACGCAAGTAGTACACCTGTGGGCGCGTCACGCGTGACTGATCGATGTAGCTTAGCCACAGCCAGCTTTTTCGTGTTTACTTGGGAGAGGGCATGAAGGACACGAGCTCCTTGGACTTGTGCTTGAGCCACGCCTTGACGACCACCACGGCGTCGATCGGCCGGTCGCCTCCGGCCCCGGCGCCACGCTCACGGGCGATGACCTTGAGGTAGTAGGCCACCCCGGAGACGACCTGCCTCTGAGCCGCCGCCACGCCGGTGAACGCCAGCCTGACCGTGATGGGGTCGCCGTTGCTACCTGATCCTCCGCCGTGGCTGAGGCGGCGGTTGTGCTCCGCCACCGCGAACCGGCCCAGGGACTGCACCATCTTGTTCGTGGGCGCGTCCTCGATAGTTGTACGGCCGCCAGTCGCGGCCGCCGGACCGGCCAGCGGCTGCGCTGTTTCGGCGGCGGCGAGAGTGGCAAATAGGAGGAGGAGGAGGAAGGAGATGGCTGCAGTGGAGGCGGCCATTTTCGGAGCTGTGTGTGTTGGGGAGAACTCTTGGAGTCTACTATATATAAGCAGCTAAGTTAGTGACGAATCGAGAGTGTGGACTGGAAATCTTGTACTGGTACTGCTACTAGTAAGAAAGAACCAAAAGAAGAAAAAGGCGGAAGATATGGCATGATTGGCCGGCCGCTTGCCTCCGTGATCCATGACGACAAAGGCAGCGCTCCGGTGCGCGTAAACTGTGGCAAAGATCCTAGTCTCCCGCCCGCTCCCCTGCCGCCTCGCGTAATTACCGGGAGACTACGCGTACAGTTTTCTCAGGAAAGAGAAGGCTAGCTTAACATGGGTCTTACCTCAATTTTTATTTATTTTTGTGTGTGGATGTACTCACACCTTTCGTATGACATCCAACAACACTCTAATTTTGGACCTCTTTGTTTGTTACAAATGATTTATCAACCTAACGGTCGTATTTTTTCTGTAAGGCCTCTAAGAAGCACAGACACACACAGCCACTGGGAGACAGCTAAAAATAATAAGTTTTGAGTTCATGTCCACATTCTTATGGAATTGGGGTACGAATTTTTTTTATCGTGTTTGGGATACGAATTTGGCAACCACCATTCTGTAATCAAAATGGCTCTTGCAGGGGCTTCCTTTTCTTTAGCCACCGCCTACTCCAGAAACCCTAGCAGACGCAACTCGGTCTCCTTGTTCCTCCTCCTCTGGTGGCCTTGTCAACATCAAGAGGGGCGGGGAACCGTGGCGTTTTTTCAAAAAAAAAAGTGTTTTGGCAGTTTATGCCGTGTTTGGTGCTCGGCTTCTTGGCCTTCGTGTCGGTGAAGACGACAACTTTTTCAATAAGTGTTCTTCAATCTTTCATTCGATGACATGAGTTCCTTCCGGGCATCAATGATGGTGTTGGAAGATCAACTTTCTTTAGGTATGACCTTTTAGATCTTGCTTCGCTAGATCGATCTTTGAAGGTTTTTGTTGGTTGTCACGAGGAGGTTTGTCGTTATTAGAAATACTGGTGTTCCATTTCCAAAAAAAGAAATACTGGTGTTGGTACTCTTGTTGATGTTGGTTGACTACTCTATGGTTGCGCGTGTGCATGTAGCCTTGGGCATCATGCTCAAATTAAAATTATGGGAGAACCCTTGTTTATATTTACAGGTTTGTGGTTTGGTATTTTTTTGATAAGGGACGCTTATTACTTAAAAGGTTTAAGTATTACACCGCCTCTGATAGCTAGGATGCACACAGTCGCATGATCCACACTCCACAGGTTTGTGGTTCGTACATATGTCATTTTATGTGGTTGCCTTGAAAAGCACAAGATGTGTCATGGAAAATTAAAATACCTCAATGATTTGCTAGTTTTTTAGACTTCATATTTTAATTGCTAAAGATAGATCATGTATCTTTACCATGTACTATTTGCTACTCTAAATATATATATAGTACTAGTCATAAAAAAATGGCTCTTGCAGGAGAAATCCTACATAACTAGTACCCGTTTGAAAATTCTACGATGAAAATGGGCCCTAAATTAACAGTTTCCTATGTTGTTATAGTTCAATGAATTGAAGAGACTTTAAGATTTCATGTGGTTTTGGTTCCTCCAAGAATACATGGTACATGAAGCCATAACCCTATTAGAACTTTTTTTTTACTATTACTTTGTTGTTTTTTGTGGTGTTTCTTTCTCTTGTGTACCAAACGTATCTAGAATGTGCAGATTAATTAAATCGATCTGGCATCCTTAATTGTCTAGTGAACTTGTATGTGAAGGGTATAATTTGTATGACATGTATGCAAATTAATAGAAAAGTAGGAATTCTCCTATTTCGAATTAACTAATGAAAAGGAGCTACATGCAGCAAAAATAAAAATAGAAAGATAACAATCCATTCATAAAACCATGTATTCCCTCGAGTTTGTCTAGATTTGCATGTATCTAGCGTGTTTTAGTACATAAATATATCTGGATTTAGACAAAAGCAAGTCACTTATTTCTGGACAGAGAGAGTAGCATTTTTTTCCCTACCGCTCCGAGACACCATAGCTAGCTCGTATTCGTCGAGAGATTCCCAAAGACACGGGATCAATATCACACAGAATCTCCTTTGTTCCTAGAAGTCCATATATATGCCCCATTATAGGCAGTGGCGGAGCTGCATCTAGTATATGATGTCAATTGACATCACAAAAATTTGGAGAACACCACTATCTTAGCTATAAATACACCGTTTTGACCCCATAAATACTAGTTAATGACCTCACTAGCCCAATTTATCACTCATTTGAGGCGTTTGACATCACTTGTCGCCAATCCTAGCTCCGCCACTGATTATAGGAGAATGATAATCTCCATGGACAAGAAGGCTTCGTGCAGCAGAAGTGGCTTTAATTGGAGGGAGTAAAGTGCATACTAAGCTAAAACATGTGATCTCTCTATTGCTATCGAGTGTGCAACTGCAATGTACACTGCTCCCCTGAAATTTAGTTGTACGCAACGGCGTTGACGAGTTTATCTGAACTACTATATGATAAGCCAAGGCCCAAGGGTATTGATGGGCAAGGATGGGTGGCACTGTTTAGCGTGTTAGGGGTTACTTGCAAGCCACCCCCATAGGAGAAGGAGAAGTGATGGGGGGCCATCAAACAGTCTGCGCCACCAGAGCCGGTGATCCGGCTGAAATGCTAAATCCATAGGAGACGTAGGCATCGCGTGATCGTCCGCATGTGCCCAGTCCCTGTTACCAAGGATTTGCATTTGCATTATTCTACAAGTGCATGTGTGCGTGTCGGTCACGGGCGACCCAACCCAAATGCATGCATGTTGCTTGCTTAAGCAAGGAAAAAATGGAAGTCGGCTCGATCGTCCAGGATCGATCAAGTTGCTCCTCCCGATAATGAGATGCATCCCTTTTTTGTTGACAGTATGAGATGCATCCATATAGTGAGCAAGCCCAAAATTGGAGATGGTTTTTTTTCCTTTCTTTTTTTCGAGGGAAAACTGAATATCTTCTTCAGTTGTGAACCGAAGTAGAAATGAGCTGTTAACAATATATCGCTTTGGGACGAGGACCAGTGGACCCTTCGAGTTGCGCTGCAGGAAGCAGGGCCTCTGAAGACCTGTACGTACTGGTCCTGCAAGTTTGAACTCGCAAACCAGACAAAAAATGCCCATGGTTTCTCAGCCCCAATGCCATGCTGAAACTCCAAAAACACAATCACGGTTAGTTTGAACTCACAAACCAGACAAAGAATGCCCATAGTTTCTCAGCCCCAATGCCACGCTAAACCTCCAAAAACACAATCACGGTTTTCGTCCATTCTCGCCTCCCAGCTCCCACATACCAATGATCGGTTACGTGGTAGCCTTGGCAGCATCCGAGCAGCTTGCTCGTCTAAAACGACCACAGGTTAAACACCACCAAAGCAAACAGCAATCACGACAAACATACTCCATATTAGATTTTTCAAACACTTGATCTTGTATCGTTGCAGACTTGCAGCTAAGTTTTACTAACATCCTACACTCAAAGCAGCAGGAGACGCGGGTTGATAGTACAACAATCAGGCACCTAACAGAACTATAATCTTTTGTCGGCGCACACATAAATAGACAGGCTAAACCTAGAATGCTTCTCCGTTCGGTACAATATGTAGGGGCTACACACGCGGGATACAGCGGGACAGGGCGCAGACATACCAGTTACATGATTGTGCTACGCTACAAACTCTGCTCTTATCTACACAGCCGGGATCTCACGCCACTCATCTGTCATACGGGAACTCCTTGTCGTCCTCCTTCACCTTAAACGGCTCCGGATGACGGCCAGAGCAGTAAAGATTCCACATCTTGAAATACGCCCTATCAAGGTTCCGAACCTGAAACGGTTTCAAGGAAGAGCTCATCAAAATTACTGTGCCTAGAGGGAGTATCAATCAGGAACGTTTTGAATTCGTGCAAGCAATCACTTACCCATCGAGCCGTATCAAACAATGGACACGTTAAACGGGCTTCTTTAAGCTTATTGGTCAGTGCTTGGAGTTTTGCTGGGCTTGTTGCCAGTTCGACCGCTCTTTCTTCGTACTCCTTCGTGCTAAAATCAGAAAAAGGAAAGGGTAAATTATGTATATACCATCCTAGACAGCGTAAACAGATTATAATCAATGCCACCTGCTAACAATCATCTCATCTCCAAGCCCAGTAGCTACACAGAGGGAACCAGCTACTCTGGTTGCCATCTTCTCTAGTGGAAGTGTGATCATCGGTAAGCCAGCCCATAGAATGTCCGTACCAGTTGTGTGTGCATTGCAAAGGGCCTGTAATGCAGCAAGTATCAGTATGAGCTAATGTGCTTATATCATGCACAACAAATGTAACAACTGGTTAACTGCATACGTGTCTAGAAAAGATCTGCTAATTCGCTTCTTCGGATATGCTCGTGTTTCATAGCAACATCTGTGAATATGATCTGATCAGGGCTCACTCCCTTGCAGCAGCATCTGTACAAAAAACATTCCAGTATTATAGACGTTAAATTCAGTTGTTTCATGTGATTCTCCTTTTCCAGATGAAAAGCTCAGGCAACAAAGAAATACTTAATCTACTACTTACGTGCTTTTACTCTCATTTCACCGTGGCTGGAAACCTTAAGAGCCACAACACACTGTTTGGAACACGTTTGACGATATTACACCTTCAAAAGAGAGTTGACAAACATTAACATAATGAATATATCTGTGCTTTCAATAAACTATACAGAAAACTACAGGTGATGGAAAG
Source organism: Avena longiglumis (assembly GCA_030063025.1). Lineage (NCBI taxonomy): Eukaryota > Viridiplantae > Streptophyta > Magnoliopsida > Poales > Poaceae > Avena > Avena longiglumis. Next base: position 483,379,296 of record CP125976.1, read on the forward strand.
TGACCATGTATCAAAATTTCTGGATCCATCTTGTAAAGCTGATTAAAGCATGCAAAGATGAACTTATCCTCAGGTAACCCGTAATCTGATCTTTTATGCGGGCACACAGGACTTAAGACATCACAATTTTTCTAGTACAGTAGCCGTAGTCAGAAAGAACATGAATGAAATAGAGCAAAACATAAAATAGTGCAACAGAAGCGAACCTGCTTGTAGTCATTGACGAAATAGCAATGTGGAAGATGAACAAGCTTTTCAGAGTATATATGTGCAAAGCGAGTTGGAGAAACAAACTGCAAACAACAAAAGTCAAATTAGTGCATCTAAAGCTAAGAAACTATTGGGCAAGGTCAAATTTATTAGAAAAACTCAGACCTCGTCCGTAACCAAGTAGTCTATGTAAGAAGCACCCGTTGTCCCTGGGAACCCCATGTATGACACTTGAATAGGTGCTGGTTGCATCGCAAAAATTTCATTCCTTGCACCCTGTTAAAGTTAACGCATGAAGCAGAATGACAAGTCTAAAACCAAACAAGAGCTGCTTGAGATCCCACAAATATGCTGAGCTGCTTCTTATTTCAAAACACACTTGACTGTATATTTCAAGATACTTAGTGATACCACCTAGTAACTTCAAGAATAGCATATGCACACCCAACATAAATATATAATACATGCAAATAAAAGTGAAGGAAAAAACTCGGCAATAAACAGAGTAATAGCATGAGATTGCCACTGGAGAGAAGTGAGCATGGGAACAAAGATTGACAGGCTATGAAAAGGAGAATTCCAAGTATTACCTTTGTGTAGCCATTGAGATTGATTAAAATTTGTATTTTGTCTTCATTTATCATTTTGGCAATCGCATCTGATGTCATGGCAGACACATCGACGAAATGCTCTGCCTCAGCTTGGATACGCTGTCTCCATTCAGTGCCATCATTTTGACTCAACGCATAGCAAAAAACCTGGCATGCCAATCGATGAGTTGTTGATACAATAAATCCATAAGGTGTAAAAGGAGAGTAAAGAAAAGTAGGCTACCTCAACATTGTCACGGTTATGCATTCCAAAAACTGAACCCATGAGATGGGAAAGCGGATGATTACCAAAATCACTACTAACATATCTACAAAATCAGTGAGATGCCTATTAGTCACTTGTTGTTGGAACCCAACAAATATGATAGAAGTGCCTTTAGGTACGTACCCAACCCTAAGGCGACCATGTTTACCCTCTGCCCTCACAGGTAAACGAGGTGGGTGGACAAATGGTGGCAACCCAAAGCGAGAAGCGATCAACGAGCACTGGACTGCATATTTGCGACTGCAAAGCAAAATATATAGCGTAAATAACGAAGTAGAAAATACCACTGATGGTGCAAATAGCAGCAGTAAGAGCCAACAGGGGATATACCTGATTTCCAAGGCGAGCAATGGATCAATAGGATAGGCAATAGCATGAAATGGCTGCACACTTGGCAGAAGTGACATCTATTTGAACAATAACCAAAGCTTGTCATGACTCAGGATATTTCCACTATTCAACTTTATCCTATTCCTACCATTACTTCATTAAATGAAATTTATCACAAAGGGGAACCTTAATCTGCCGTTTGATTATATCTTCAACTTCGTGGAACATAGTCTCTCTGTTTTCCCAGTCACAAACACTCTGCAGTGAAACAAACATGGGTAGCACTCTTTTTAGTTAGTGTCTTTCCTGGGCATAGCTGCAATTGTATGAGCTTCCTTTCAGGGGCATTAAATATTAAATATCCAAAGTATTATATAAACAAGTCCATGATACCATAGTACACCATAAAGTAAGTACATCGGTACTTGGGTTTCAAGAAATATGCTAACGAGTAAACATATAAAATTAGTTCTCATGGTATTGATAACACGTGGGGAGTGTATAGAGTTCTATATATGATCGCATGCTTCTGTGTTCTGTTGGATAAATCAGATTATTATGTGGAATAGATCTTACCTGTAGAGTATGCAGAAGGTTACACGTTACTTCTGGAAAATCAGGACGGAGACAAAGAGCTTGTTTATAGCTGGCTATAGCTGCCTCTTGATGTCCACTACAGTGTAAGGTCACATTTCAAAAGATTAAATTTAACCAGAAACATAAGAACACAATAAAAACTGGATGTTAATACCCAAACTGCAATATTATCTTGATTGCTAAATAGTACACCCTCTAAAGATGTTTTGGATATTTCAATATGGACTACATATAGACTGAATGAGTGAACAGACACATTAAAACGTGTCTATATACATGTGATTCAGAAAAATGCCAGAACTTATTATATTGAACGCACCTATCTTTATAAGCTGAAGCTAAGTTCAAGTGAGCTTCCGCCATAGTTGGCCTGATTGTCACAGCCTGTACGTAATCCTGAATTGCCTCAGCTACCCTTCCAAACTCCTTAAATGTATTTCCTCTATTAACTAGTGCATCAGCTGCAGTAGGATCTATACGAAGTACTTCGGTGTAACATGCAATAGCATCAGCATAGCTTCCCTGGTGCACCCAAAGAAAAGAATCAGGAAAAAAAGGGGTAGACTAAAATCTGGCTCAAAAATTAAGCACGCAAAAAGAACATGTCAAACAACAGAAGTAAAAAAGCATAAACCTCTACAAAATTATACAAAACGAAATCTTGAAGCCAGTACCTGCTGCTTGTATATGACTGCTAAATTGTTGAGTGGAGAAGACAACCCAGATGTAACAGCAATTGCTGCTTTGTAGAATGAAGCAGCCGCGCTTATCATGTTCCTACAATCTTATTTTAGTCTATGCACTTAAAGGGCATCAACATACTGGGGTATCAAAGATAACAACGTATGAGAATCTTACCACTCCATGTAGATGTTTCCAAGGTTAGCAAGAGCCTGCGGATGGTTTGCCTGCAACATAAGGCACGACTGCACCAAAAAAATATGTGAACTGATTAGGAGTAGAACAAAATATGGAAAGTCACAGCAATGAAGTATACCATACTTGGAAGCAATTAATTGCCTCTTCTACTCTCCCAGCATCTTTAAGTGCGTTACCCTATCAAAGATAGCCAACTTTAGCCAAGTTACCAACATAACTACTGCGGCAATCAGTTATGAACAGTGAGTAGTTCAAGAGCTTACCATGTTGTTGTATGCTTCCACAAACCGAGAGTCGCATAGTATAGCTTGACTGTAACAATGAATTGCCATATCAAGCTGGCGTTGCTCATAGTAGATAGCAGCAAGATTACCTGCATAAAATGTCCCCCCGTCCTTTGCATTACGAGGTATACTAAGGCTCTACTTTGAAGGTAAAGAAAGGACCATTCTCTTGTAAGCTTGAACATATCTCATCCACGATGAACATCTAATAAATGGACTAAGAAGGAAAATGTAACTAAATTAGTATTTACACTCAGAAAACTTGCAAGATCCTAAGAGAAAAGGACTAATGGTAGGTTTAGTCAGGTATCCAACAGGTACCATACCAATTTTCAGCCAGAGCAAATAAAATCTAGACTTGTTTGGTACTTGATTAAAAGTTTGCCTGACATTATTCTAGCTACTTTTGGATGTTTCCATGTACGGTTCAACGAATGGCAGCCAAATTCCTCTCTTGATTTCTCCATGGCAAGTGGGACTAGAATTTCTTGCCAATAATTTAATTCCAAAAAGACTGGTATTCATTTGGTGTATGAACAAGAAAAGTCAGCCATGCTGAGTTGCCAACAATTAGCATTATAGTTGTTGGACACAAACCAAACCTACCATACGTCCTTGCACACAAAGGGTAAAGCAAGACTGTACCATAAGCCATCGCATAGTCAGGGCGTGCCTGCAAAGCACGCTGGTAACAAGCAATTGCCTCCTGGAGCATTCCCATAGCCTGGACGAGCCAAAATATTTGCTCCATAACCAATTGTTGACGAATTCCCAGGCCACAAGCAAATGCCATAGTTCATAAGACTTACCTTGTACACATTCCCTTGGTTAAGATGTGCATCCGCAAAAGATGGCTTAAGCTTAACAGCTTCCTGCAAGATTTTTAAACAAAAAAAAAGCAACGGTACCATTCAACTCATTGGACATCACCCATCAGAATGCTAGTCAGGAAGGTTAAAGCAAATAAACCATCTATTTTGTGAGAACATAACAAAACGCTACACATGGAGCTACAGTACATACAGGCAACACTTGCTATGTGATCACTGTTTGCCACAACCATGCAATTGTTTTTGGTTTTGGCATTCGTGAACAAGAAAAATTCCCCAAAAAAAATTACAGGGTGGAGTTAGTCAATTTACCACCTATGAAAAATTTCAAGTTCAAATTCATTTTCTGTTCAGAGTAACAAAAATGGGAAAATCTAACATGTGATAAATTAAAGGGTAGGAAAAAAACGTACATCCTCCGGTCCATATTAATGGCCTCAACTTTGTCTAGATACAAATGCATCTAGTCTAAATACTTAACTAGATTCATACGAATCTAGATAAAGTTGAGGCCATTAATATGGACCAGAGGGAGTACAAAAAGATAAATGCTACCATTCATAGAAAACTTCGCTTTTTATATTTTAATGTATTTCGAATTTGACAACGAAATTTTAAAGGGTTAGCACTAGAACTCTCTGCATGCTACACTATGCAAAAAAATCAAAAAACTTCATTTTGGTTTCATGTCCCAACCAGGAGTTGATTGCATGGACACGAAAGTTGATTGCGTAGCACATAAGGAAGTGCAAAACAAATAAGTTAGATAGTTGCTGTACTGTATCCTTGTACATAACAGGGACTGAAATCCCATCAGAACAGCCTCAATATGCTCAGGAGACCAAGTTTATCGGGTATGTAGAATGGAATCAGTATCTCTTGACACAGTGAAATACATTTACGATACAACAGCAGACAAAGTGCTTAGAGGTGACACTCGAAGAATATTAGCTGTTGCTGCCAACAAGCTACATTTTTATATCAAAGTCAAATCTGCGCGATGCAGACTGCCATCACTGATCTGCTTACTTAGGGCTAACCAGTCACTTCCCCTATGACTCTACTTGCACCCAAATATCGGAGGAGCAGAACATATGTAGTGAAGGATGACCAGAGGGTGGTGCTCAGGATGGTTGCAGCTCTGTGCGGTTACAGATGTGCAAGAGGGAAGCATGGTAACTTCAGTATGGGTGTAGGAAGCGAGAAAAGGGGATGAACAGGAGGGGCATGTGGACTCAAAATAGGACTTTTGAGTATGAAGGAGAAAATGAAATAAAGAGAAGAGAAAAAAGAATATGCAGGTTTGACCTGACACTGCACAGTAACTCCTCTCGAACAAATACTACACTTTTCGGTATTTTCAGTTTCCACGGCAGTATGTGACTACTAATTAATACCTCGATTTTCTATAAGATAGCTCAATGTCCTACTCCCTCCATTCACTAATGTAAGACATTCTAGCCTTTTTCTAAACCACATGTATGTACACGTGTTTTAGTGTGTAGGTTCACTCATTTTAGAGTGTATCTAGTCGATTTTGAAATATCTAAGAAGTCTTACATTTGCGAACGGAGGGAGTATTACAAATGATAAAAAAAAATACACCACGAAAGCATATTCGTAATGAACCTAATACTCCCTCCGTTTCAAGGAATAAGGCGCACGCGCATTCAAAAGCAAAGTTTGACCGAATAAATAGAGCAACTAAACTTTGATTATATTATGTAAAATTAGTATCGTTGGATTCGTATTGAAACATACTTTCCAATGATGCTAATTTTGTACCAACATTCTTTATATATTTAGAGTAAATCTTGGTCAAAGAAAAAACACGCAAAACAAGGACGCCTTATTCCTTGGGACGGAGGTAGTATAGCAATTTAATGTATGTATTAATAGGCAAACCTAAAAGCAATTTTCATTTGACTTTTAGCAGGAATAGGAATTATAATTCCAATTGATGGGGTTTATTTTTATTCTTACAAAAGTGTTACAATATCAGATTAGCAGTAACTTTTAAAATGACCATCTCCTGTTTGCAACACCACTGCCCCTATGGAGGGCATCTTGAAGAATTATACAGAGAGAGTATCAAGAAAGGACCTAAGGGTTTAAAGTTTTACAGTTGAAACCATAATCATGCTTAAGACCAAGAAGAGGCTCTTTAAGTTCACTTTCTCACTGATTTTTTTTCTTTCACGAGGTACTACGCATCTCAGTGGCACTTGGGAACTTCGAGCCTATATATGAACTTGCTGTAAAGAAACGGCAAGCAGTTGAACCAAAACTAGTCCATTTGTATGTTAGGTTACTCACAGCATCAAATGTGAGTACAAACCTACAGATTCTTTTTCACAAATTTTAAAAGCCAGGTACAGCCATTATGTTGCCAACAATCTATCAACGACAAACTCGGTTGTTCAACCACCGACATAGATCAAATGTTAGTAAATGATATACTCCTCTTCCCACTCCTTGATTAATAAAGTAATGATCTACATAACTTTTCATGTCTATAGTGATGAACTACTTGTGCATAGCAACTCGTAGAACATTTAGATCCAGTAACACTCGGTAACATAAATTTCTATTGTTCACATACAGGTAAAAAGTACATACAATTCAGGTTGAAGCATTCTACATACAGAAACTAGTAGATATTTCTCCTTTACACCAAAATCTCGCACCATTTGTGATATTTACCTTGTAATACTGCATAGCCTTATTGAGGTCCCCAACTTCCATAAACAGGCCAGCAAGATTTGACCATGCAATTGCAAAGTGTGGATCTATTCGTATTGCTTCAAGGTAGCAAGCGTATGCCTGAAGATGGAATCACATGAAATGGTAATGATCATCCCACAGTACCACCTGTTGCAAAAGCCTAGAACACAACTTGCTTACCTCTTGCACAAGCCCCTGGGCTTTCATTAGATTCCCTAGATTGCTATGAGCATCAACCTAAATCAAAGGTAAACAAAATGTCAGCTCACAAAGTGAATAAGAATTACTGGTAACATATGAATACACATACCAAACGTGGGTTCAGGGCAAGTGCTTGTTTACAGCATTGTGCTGCCTCATTCATTCTCCCTTTGCGTGTATATGCACTTGCAAGGTTTGACCATGCATCAGCAAAATTTGGACGCAGCTACAGAAAAAAGTTCCCAATCAGACCACTTATCTCTTTTACAGCCTTGCAACTGAAAATCCATCTTACAAACTGCCGAATGTATAAATTTTTATGACTGAAGAGCAAAGAGGGGCATACTGTGTGCACTAGCCACATGAGGCGTACTAATGTACTGGAGGGCAATTAGCAGTTTAGCACCACTGACGGCCATGAAAAAATCTGAATATTTTTGGCAATATCGACACAACATGCGCCTAGCTCACCACAAAAATTCAAATCCAAATCCAATCCACACGCCAAGAAACAGAAAAGAAAATCCTGACGTGGATAACACTAGTGCACACTATTCATAGCAGGAGTATTTCCTTTGTTTCTCACTGTGCGGATAAAATTTGGGTTTGAAATTTTGTGGCGAGGTAGATGCATCTTGTGTCAATACTGCCAAACTTTTCCCAGAAATTTCCATGGCTATCAGAGGTGCTAATTGCGCCGCAGGTACACCAGTACACCCTGAACCCCTTACTACACAAAATATTCCCTAATAAATTGCTTTTAGATTTAATCAAATAAATGGAACCATGTAAAGATGGCATGTACTCAAACTGATAGAGATTGATATTTAGCATAAGAATAATGGTGATGGACATTGGCATCCATGAAACAAATAAATCATCTTAGCTTAATGGAAATTTCACGTGATCTTAGCTTAATGGAAATTTCACGTGCTTAGTTGGGAGCTTAATCTCCTTTGGGGTTTATTTCTTTGATAACTCATGGTTCCAACGTTGCCTCTGTTATAAAGAGGGTTTTGAGGAAAGGAAAGCTTGAACCGAATCTGAAGGATAACGTAAGCACTAACAAACTATAAGAAAACTAAAATCCTAATATAGATCCTAACTTAAGGACCAAGCCTGACTCAGGGATCAAACCACTTCTTCCTTCTTGTGGCGGCCATAAACCTGGCCCCACATGACAGGAAATATGTGCAAACAAGTGAAAACAAAACACAATTATGTTGGCACATGAGATTTGAGTCAAAGCATAACTTGAAACAAAAGGAGGTTAAACACAATTCCTCGCCCACTCTGCTACTTGCAATCCCACTAGAACATTATCTCCTTGCCGACATCTGACAAACCAAGCGTGTTGTGCATGCCTTCACGCATGTCATCACGCTGCGATGGACCTTGTCAACTTTTGCCAAGACTGCTTGGATAATTGATGAAGATCCTCTTCTGGGTCAGCTCTTGGCTAAAATTCTTGTATATTGATGATTCTTGGATATTCTTGTTTATTGATGGATTATTTGATTGTTTGGTAAATTCCTCGTTAGTTGGTTTGGTTCCAAGAAGTGTCTTTGTCGATTTCTTGGTTCTGGATAATGATTATTGCAGATTGTTGTTTTCTAATTCGGGTTTTTTTATGAAACATCGTGTATATTTTTTAAATCCTTGACTCCACTCAAAAAATCTGTAAAACTGTTGCAATCAGACCCAAAAGAACAGTATAACAGGGGCTCTGGTTATTTATTTAAATACTAGGCAATGTTCTTGAACGGCAAAAGACTGGAAGGAAGTGAAAAGAAGTTAAAGCTGGGAAATATTGACAAACACACCTGAATAGCCGTTAAATAGTAACGAATTGCAAGATCTACGTCGCCCTTCTCCTGCATGATATGATGATAAAATGAAAGCACTATTCCACAAATATTGGGACCATCCAAAAACATATGTCTGTTCTCGAAAGATTGTTCTTACTGTTCAACTTACCTTCCAAGCATTTGCCATGTTGCCATAGCACTCCGCAAATTGTGGATCAATAGCAAGGGCCTCTTCATTCTTTGCAATACACAGATCAAAATTACGAAGCTACAGAGAAAACAAAACTTTGAGTGATGGACTTAGAGCAAGGAACATGCAAAAGCATCACAATAGTAATAACCTGGAAATAAATAGCCCCAAGAAGAAGTAGATTATCAGTGCGACGTGGATTCTTCTCGTAAACAGCATTTCCATGCTCCAAGGCCTGACTATATTTTCCTGCTCTGTAGCTCTGATGTGCAAGAGCCAAGTGCCCCTCTTCATCAGCTAAATCATTTGAAGAACCAAGAGAACGCAATTAGAATATGGGGGGGGGTGGGGGGGGGTAAAATTTAGGAGGTACAGACCACATGCTGGCCCTATCTATCATAGTTGGGAGGGTGTATAATTTATATCAAAAGGTCAATTTCAAAGTGCATATTCATTTAAATTAAACACAACAGCAACAAAATATTGTATCTACAATACAAACCTGGCAAGCATGTACATGCCAACAAATCCCTAACTTAAAGGATGAATTACACGGGAGTACTACAAAATGTGGAAATGGGACGGCTCATTACTTCTAAAACCAACTCATATAATGTTCCTTATTTTGCCAGTCCACTCGACGTGTTTGAAAAATGGGTCTCAACCACCACCAATCTAGCTATCGTCTCAACCCACATGCCTACAGTGAAGAGATCACAAAAAAAACATCCAATATGCTGGTCTTGCATCAACTATATAGACAATAAGCGCTTAATGAGTACTGGGGATTGGCTGAAAAAATAGCTGTGTAGAATTTTCTCCCCAACGAGATGGTAGCTCGCCCTTTTGCAATGGATGTATAGACTTTTAGATACTTGGATTTTATTTAAAACAAGATTGAAATTCAATTAAAAATTATCAAAGTACGCTTGGTCCTACTACGAGTATTCAACTTGTATCTATTTTTAAAACTTGGTACGCCCAGAAATGATTATGTGGACCTAATTAGTTAACCAAAGCTGTAGTGTTAGGCTAGAATTCCCCACAAGGTTAATGACTCGATAGCTGACCGACTCCTAGAAATCCGAACACCAACACCAGCACCGCAGACAACGTAAACTACAAGCAAACTTAATACACTCGCCCCCACCCACCTACCACTCCATGAACAAAAAATGAGCTCAGATCTTCGCACAATAACAGAAGAAAGAAAAAAAGAAAACTTTCTGGCAAACTGGCGATTAAAACCTCAAACAAACTTCCGTGAAGAATCTCCACTAACATAGCCGCGGTACCACACCACGCGCGCCAAAAAGTTGAACAGTGAGAGGGGTCAGCAGAGGTACTCACCCGCGACGAGTTGACTGGTCCTCGCGTCCAGGGACACCGGGGGCAGCAGGAACGCAGCCGCTGGCGCTGGCCCGTCGGGGGCCGCCCCCGGCCCGCCGCTGATCCCGAGCCAGGCGTCATCCCGGCCGCGAACCACCGGCGCCGCCAGGTGGCGCGCGTCGCCACGCAGCGAGAGCATGGTGAGGAAACCCTAGATCCGGCGGCCCAGACCACCGCGCGCCCGAATTCTCGCGCGGGCGCGAGAGGTTTTGGAGGGGGGGGAGAGAGAGCTGTGATGGACGGGGACGCCTCCGTTTGCGGCGAATGGGGAATTGGCGTTTCTGGGGGAGAGAGATTTCCCGGAAGATGCGGAGATTTTCTTTTCTACCTATCCTTCTGCTCCTAGCCAGGTGGAGGCACCAGGTGTCTCGCTGCAGATGGTTATGCTTTTGGCCCAGCTTCTAGAACATCTGGTCCCATTTATTTCGGCCTCGGCCTGCATAACCGTTTTGGCTCGTATTACTACTACTCATTATAATGTTTAGAGTATCTTATTTGTTGGGCGAACTTAGGCCGAATTTGGACTTTTTTGGTCGGACGAAACACGTTTTCGATCTGAAAACGCCGAGCTTCTCACTCGCGTTCTTATGCCGAGTTCCCAGGTTTGACGAAATTCAGTTAAACTCGGCGAAATTTGGTCGAATATAGGCGGATTTCATTAACTAGGCAAGGACGCATATATTACATCGGATTTAATAACTAGGAAAAGGTTGCCGCCATTGTCGACGCCGAACCGTGATCTACAGCCGAGGCGGGGTGATCCGCTACCGGATGTGCTCCATGACGACGAGAGTTGAACGCCCACCGTTGGCGAAAAGCCACATTGTGACGCGGCAGCGAGCTGCGGTCCGTCAGGTTTACCGAGTTCTCGAGGCCTATCGGCGAAGAATCGCCTCTAGAAGACCAGTTGCCAGATCCTCGGCGAGATCCGGGTCTTGCGGCGGTAATAGCCTCGGATCTCTCCGTGAGGTCTCGTCAAGACCGGCGGAATAGGGATCCCGCCCGGGTTGCTGTGCAAAGGGGAGACGAGTGTCGACGCAGATAGCTCGTCTTGTGGAGCAGCCAGGCTTCCCACGGCTGCATCGTGCGTCGGCCGGGAAATCTCTCGGCCATGGCTTTTCGGTGGAGTTGAGGAGGAAGAAAGGTGCAAGCGTCCGGAGTTCGCCGGAGTTGGGAGTGGAGTGAGAGACTGTGAAGGGAGACGACGGATGTATGCCTTTTATAGGCCGAGTTCGGCGGCAAGGGCGGGAGGGGTGTAGCGGCGAGAGCGGGAAAAGGAAAACGGTGGGAAGGATGACGACGACTCGGCTTCTGTCGCTGACAGGCTGGTCCACTCGGTCAATTCGTTGCGTCTGGCGTCCCCAGGGCGTACCCGGGATCCTGGGTATGGCCTGGGTAGTTGTCGTGGTGGTATCACGGCATATGCCATGGGTAGGCTAAAGTTGGGGCCAATGGACGTGGAGGAATCCGGGGAGGGATGATGCGGTGAAGACCGCACTCATATGAACAAAGAGAAATACAATGTATATTGGATTGAAGCTCTCAAGTGAAGATAACCCCTCATTCTATACATCTAATCTCTTATAATCTTGCCATACTTGTGGCTACAACCATGCTCCTTGAGTTGTATCTCCTATCCTTCTAGCTAGATCTCTCTGTGAGAGTGGAGGAGGAAGAAGAAGAAGGAGAGCTCTTAGTGAGCAGAGAGGGGAGGAGCCCTTCGGGGCCTCTCTCTGAACGATCCCCCTGGTGCTCCTTATAAAGGGGAGCCCAGGGGACAAATCTTGTTCCCCACGTTTGGTATCTACAAGATATTCCATCTTCTTAGATGCTCAAGATATGCCTTGGCATCTTCGGAGATGCCACGGCATATTCCTTAGCATATTCTTGGATGTCCAGCATATTCCTTTAGCCATGTGCCAAGATGAGTTGGTTGGGTCCCGTGATCGCACAATACTTATGTAGCTCGTCTTGGCTTGATCCGATGATGCGTCATCCGGAGATAAATAAGTGCACTGGAGTAATATACCTCGGCCCAAATGACAATGCCGAAGTATAACTCGCCTAGGTAGAGCAGATTACCGCAGACTATTGATTCGCCCAGCAGAGTGAAGGGCCCGGCCGTTGCTTTCAGTTGGCCAAACGGATCATCTGTCTCGGCCTGCTACCGGTGATGGTGCTCAGGACGGGCCGAGTCACCAGACTTCGGCCCAAAGTGAGCGAGGAGCCGGGCGATCCGCGATGGTCGGATTACTGCCGAGCTAATTCACAGCCCCAGCCCGGGCTCGGTGGAGCTGTCTTGGCGGTGGGCGAATCTGGCCCCACCCGGGACGCGAACACTGTGGCGGTCTGGCCGACGGACCCGGCGATGTGGAGGATCGTCGGGTCGATCCGCGTGGCGGAGTTGGCGGATGGAAGATTGACTACCGGGACGGAGGCGGTGAGGTGGGCCATGGACGCGATGGTGGTTCGCCAAGGCTGATTGAAGGAATATGCCCCGAGGCAATAATAAATTGTTTATTATGTGTATTCCAAGTATATGATAGATGTTTATTTTGCATGCTATAATTGTATTAATACTAAACGTTAATACATGTGTGTTTAATAAACAAAGAAAGTTCCTAGTTAAGCCTCTCTCATAAACTAGCTCGTTGATTAACAAGATGATCAAGGTTTCGATCATGGACATTGGATGTTGTTAATAACGGGATCACAACATTAGTGTAATGATGTGATGAACATTCATCCAAGTATAGCATTACGATCAAAGTCATTGAGTTTATATTGCTATAACAACTTACGAAGTGATCCTAATCCTTAGACCATGAGATCATGTCAATCACTAACAGGAAGAGTTTCTTGATAACATCAAACGTCACACCGTAATGAGGTGATTATAAAGATGGGTTCAACTAATAAAGTGTTATGTTGAGGCTCATGGATCGAGAGTGGAATTTGTTCATCCCGATGACGGATAGATATACTGGCCCTCTCGGTGATATCACATTGATTAGCTTGCAAGCAAGTGATTTGATCACTAGAATGTTATATCACAGAACGAGAAAAGAGTGCATGTTAATGAGATCAAACTAGGTATGGAGATACCGATGATCGAATCTCGGACATGTAATATATCGTGAGACAAAGGGATTAAGATACTAGCGTAAAGGTTACGATCACAAGAAAGTCATCGTTGAATGTGTGGAGTCGGATGGGTCTCCATCCCGCTTCGATTATTGATCCGAGAGGGTCTCGATCATGTCCGCATTATTCACGAACCGTAGGGTTACACACTTAAGAGACACCGACATCCAATTGGAGCAAATGTTTCATGCCGAAAGAATAAACAAGCGCAGAATTTATTTCACTAGATACCAAACAAAGTTTCGGTGAAATTGCATAAAGTGGTTATGCATGTGAAATAGAATTCTAGCAAGGGTTATTTGTGAATGTTTGTCATTAAAGTAATTGACAAAATTCTGAATAAAATAAAAGAGTTTTATTTAATGAGAGTTTGCATTAAATTTGGTGGAAATTTAATGGGAATTTTGAGTGGACTTTTGAGTGGAGGGAATTTGGAGGAGTTTTGTGAGGAGTGTCCACCCACATGAAGAGGGGGCAGGGCAGCCCCCATGCGCCACCCCCTTGGGGTTCCCCCTCCTCCTATAAAAGGAGCCTCTCCTCACTTCTCACTCACACCTCCTCGTGAAGGATCTCTCCCTCTAGAATTTATCCCCCATGGTCTCGGACTAGCGAGATACATGTTCCCGTGGCTATTCGGCAAGAAAGAGTTGTGCTTCCGCCGCATTTGGGCGAGGAGGCGGAGGTTGCTCGGTGCCTCGAACGTGTGTGCGAGCACGGATGCTGGCGATTTGCGGGCGCTAGGACTTCCTCTCGATCTTGAGATCGGCAAGAGATCGTCTACATCAACCACGAGTTGAACTCGTTAAGCTTTGTCGGTCTTCAAGGGTATGTTCTCTACGGATATACATCCGCCCGTTGTTTGTATCTAGTATAAATAGATCTTGGTATATAGTTCACATCGTAGGAAAATTTTTGTTTTCTATGTTGCGAACCCTTCACGGATTAGGCTCAGTTCGGCCTGTTAGTGTTGTTTTGCCTAGGAGAAATAATGGAGACAGGCCGAGATAGGTGTAATTCGGCCCAGGTCCTCTTTTTTTCCCTTTATCTTTTTCTGTTTATCTTTCATACTCATATTTAATATCATTTTCCTACATATGTATCTTATTGACATACTTAATTCACCAACTCTGGGGTACCTGGGGGTACACCCCCGACATTAGTCCCCGAGGCTATGTGGGACTCGTAGAGTCGCGCATAGGCTTCACATTAAATATTCCCAGAGTTGCCTTCCGACTTATAATCTCTTGGTATCATAATGTTTTTGGGCAAGTTCGTGACTTTGTCCTTCTTGGGCTCTGCTCTTAACCTTTCTGGGCAGGTTTCTCGACTTCTGGCCTTCTTGGGCTCCGGTCATAACCCTTTTGGGTAAGTTTCTGGACTTCTGGCCATCATGGGCTCTGGTCATAACCCCTTTGGGTAAGTTTCTGGACTTCTGGCCATCATGGGCACTGGTCATAACCCCTTTGGGTAAGTTTCTGGACTTCTGGCCTTCATGGGCACTGGTCATAACCCCTTTGGGTAAGTTTCTGGACCTCTGGCCATCATGGGCACTGGTCATAACCCCTTTGGGTAAGTTTCTGGACTTCTGGCCTTCATGGGCACTGGTCATTTAACCTCATTAGGTAAGTTATGAGTTCTTGCCTTCTTTGGCATTGCTCTTTTAACCTCATTGGGTATGCTTCAAGTTCTTGCCTTCTTTGGCATTTCTCTTTTAACCTCATTGGGTAAGTTACGAGTTCCCGCCTTCTTGGGCATTGCTCTTTTAACCTCATTGGGTAAGTTACGAGTTCCCGCCTTCTTGGGCATTGCTCTTTTAACCTCGTTGGGTAAGTTATGATCCGAGTCATCTGTTTCCAAATCTGAGTTATTTTACTTAAAATTGACTTATGTCTTAAGTCTGAGTCATCTGACTCAAATCCGAGCTTTATGATTCAAATCCGAGTTAACTCAACTCAAATCCGAGTTACTTTACTCAAAATTGACTTTATGTCTTAAGGATGAGTCATCTGGCTCCAATCCGAGTTATATGATTCAAAACCGAGTTAACTCAACTCAAATCTGAGTTACCTTACTCAAAATTGACTTTATGTCTTAAGGATGAGTCATCTGGCTCCAATCCGAGTTATATGATTCAAACCCGAGTTAACTCAACTAAAATCCGAGTTATTTTACTCAAAATTGACTTTATGTCTTAAGGATGAGTCATCTGGCTCCAATCCGAGTTATATGATTCAAAACCGAGTTAACTCAACTCAAATCCGAGTTACTTTACTCAAAATTGACTTTATGTCTTAAGGATGAGTCATCCGCTCCAATCCGAGTTATATGATTCAAAACCGAGTTAACTCAACTCAAATCTGAGTTACTTTACTCAAAATTGACTTTATGTCTTAAGGATGAGTCATCTGGCTCCAATCCGAGTTATATGATTCAAAATCGAGTTAACTCAACTCAAATCCGAGTTACTTTACTCAAAATTGACTTTATGTCTTAAGGATGAGTCATCTGGCTCCAATCCGAGTTATATGATTCAAAACCGAGTTTACTCAACTCAAATCCGAGTTACTTTACTCAAAATTGACTTTATGTCTTAAGGATGAGTCATCTGGATCCAATCCGAGTTATATGATTCAAAACCGAGTTAACTCAACTCAAATCCGAGTTATCTATTCGCCACGATATAGCTTGACTTGGCGTGATGACGATAATTTGCCTTTGATATAGATCCGAGATTAAGCTTTGGGACATGATAATAGGGCTAACCGCTGAGAGATCTGATTCGAGATGTAGATATGAGATATAGATTCGTGATATGATAAGCTGACCAATAGTCATCGAGATATGGGATAATCTGGCAAGATGGTGAGATGTCAATTCGAGTCATAACATAACCTGGCAATCTGGTGAACTGAATAAAGCTTCGGCCTGAATCAGAGATACAATTAGTACGCCGAGTCTGAATACCAATCCGAATTATAAAGTACCCTGGCAAGCTGAATCAAATGTTAGTCCGAATCAGAGACAATTTACTGAGCTGAGTTAAAGGTTAATTCAAAGCATAAACAAATTGACTTCAAGTTATATTTGAATCAACAATAAGCTGGTTGGTAAGCTGAGTTAGAGGACAATCCAAAGCATAAATAAACTGACTCAAAATCTATCTGAATCACAAATAAGATGATTCAACTTATGGCCGAGTTAACAGATAAGCTGGCTGGAGAGCTGAGTTAATGGGTAATCCAAGACATAAATTAACTGACTCAAAATCTATCTGAATCACAAATAAGATGATTCAACTTATGGCCGAGTTAATAGATAAGCTGGCTGGTGTATAGATCCAAATCAACATAATGCTCTCTTAATCTAAAGGTGACCCTACGGATAAGTTGACTAGTCCCCGGGTTGAGTTATTCTCTCCCTGGGATGAAGGATTGAGTGTGGGTGGCTGAGTTACCTGGCACTTACAACATACTTGGAGAAGTGTTTGGGTGAGTTTTGCTAGGTCATACCTGCCTTGCTGAGTTACTTGGTACTTACAGTAAGCTTGTAGTAGTGCTTGAGTCCTTCCTGCCGAGTCTTACCAGCTTTGATGAGTTAGATTTGTTGAGCCTCTGCGCTTACCTCTCTGTTCTCTGTTGACTTGGTGAAGCTGAATGAGCCCTATGAGGAAGAAGTTGATGAAGATGCTCCCGTCCGGATGGAAACCCAACCAACGCCACTAGAACGCCCCACGGTGGGCGCCAAATGTCGTGGTGGTATCACGGCATATGCCATGGGTAGGCTAAAGTTGGGGCCGATGGACGTGGAGGAATCCGGGGAGGGATGATGCGGTGAAGACCGCACTCATATGAACAAAGAGAAATACAATGTATATTGGATTGAAGCTCTCAAGTGAAGATAACTCCTCATTCTATACATCTAATCTCTTATAATCTTGCCATACTTGTGGCTACAACCATGCTCCTTGAGCTGTATCTCCTATCCTTCTAGCTAGATCTCTCTGTGAGAGTGGAGGAGGAAGAAGAAGAATGAGAGCTCTTAGTGAGCAGAGAGGGGAGGAGCCCTTCGGGGCCTCTCTCTGAACGATCCCCCTGGTGCTCCTTATAAAGGGGAGCCCAGGGGACAAATCTTGTTCCCCACGTTTGGTATCTAAGCAGCATATTCCTGGCATCTTCTTAGATGCTCAGCATATGCCTTGGCATCTTCGGAGATGCCACGGCATATTCCTTAGCATATTCTTGGATGTCCAGAGCATATTCCTTTAGCCATGTGCCAGTATGAGTTGGTTGGGTCCCAGGACTGGCACAATACTTATGTAGCTCGTCTTGGCTTGATCCGATGATGCGCTGTATCTGGAGATAAATAAGTCGGTACCTGGAGTAATATACCTCGGCCCAAATGACAATGCTGGAAGTATAACTCGGCCTAGGTAGAGCAGATTCGGCTGCGGACTATTGGTTCGCCCAGCAGAGTGAAGGGCCCAGCCGGATCATCTGTCTCGGCCCGTGCAGCTGGTGATGGTGCTCGGGGACGGCCGAGTCACACCGACTCGCCCAAAGGAGCGAGGAGCCGGCGATCCGCGGTGGGCTGGATTACCGCCGAAGCACCAATTCGGTGGAGCTTACTGGCGCGGTGGTGTCTTCGCGGTGGGCCGAATCTGGCCCACCCGGGGACGCGAACACTGTGGCGTGGTACAACGCTTGACGCGGACCCGACGATGTGGAGGGATCGTCGGGGTCGATCCGGCGCGAGGCGGGAGTTGGCGGGATGGAAGATTGACTCGGCTGGGACGGAGGCAGCGAGGTGGGGGTCGGCGGGACGCGATGGTGGTTCGGCCAGTGGGCCGGATTAGGCTCAGTTCGGCCTGTTAGTGTTGTTTTGCCTAGGAGAAATAATGGAGACAGGCCGAGATAGGTGTAATTCGGCCCAGGTCCTCTTTTTTTCCCTTTATCTTTTTCTGTTTATCTTTCATACTCATATTTAATATCATTTTCCTACATATGTATCTTATTGACATACTTAATTCACCAACTATGGGGTACCTGGGGGTACACCCCCGACAGTAGTCCGGACCAAAGTTCGCCCAAATTCGGACGAAAAGAGGTTCCTGGGTACGTGACTGGGCCGATTTTCAGCGTCCATACCTAAATTCGGCGTCCGGATTGGCGTCCTGGGTAGCTGAGTGGAGATGCCCTTATAGCGCGCTTGGTTTGGGAGAATTGGTGGCAGGGAATGGGAATTACCGGTATGGAGACTTAGAGCATCCCCACTCGTTGGGCGAACCCAGGATGAAATCCGGACCTTTTTTGGCCGGACAAAACGCGTGTTCGGCTTGGGAAAGCCGAGCTTCCCTCTCGCGTTCCCAGGCCGAGTTCCCAGGTTCGGCGAAATTCAGGCGAATATAGGCAGATTTCATTAACTAGGGCAAGGACGCACATATTACATCGAATTTAACTAGAAAAAGGCCGCCACCGCTGCCGTGGTCGACGCTAGACGCCACATCTATAGGCCGAGACAGGGGTGGTTGCCGGCCTGGATGTGCTCCATGATGGCGGCGAGATTTCGCCCTAGAACGCTCCACCAGCGGCGGCAAAAGGCCATATTGTGACACGGAGGCGGCGAGCCCGACAGTCCGCCGTGTCGAGCGAGATCCTAGAGGCGTCTGTCGGCGAAGAACTGCCTACAGAAGACCAGGTTGCCAGGATCCTCGGCGAGATCCGGGTCTTGCATGGCGGTGATAGCCGCCTGGATCTCTCCGGCGAGGTCCTCGTCGGCCGACACCGGCGGAATAGGTATCCCGTCGGCGCTGAGTTGCCAGCGAAGGGGAGACGACAATCCGGCGGCGCCGTATAGCCTGCCTCGTGGAGCAATGGGCTTCCACAGCTAAGGCGTCGGCCGAAATCTCTCGGCCATGACTTTTGCCAGCGATTGAGGAGGTAGAAATGTGCGAGCGTCCGAAGTTCGCCGGAGTTGGGAGTGGTGTGAGAGACTGTGAAGGTAGACGACGAGATGTACGAGTATAGGACGAGTTCGGCGGCGAGGGCGGGAGGGGTGTAGCGGCGAGGGCGGGAAAAGGGAAACTGCGGGAAGGATGACGATGGCTCGGCTTCTTTCGCTGACAGGCTGGTCCACTCGGACAATTCGCCGCGTCTGGCGTTCTCAGGGCGTACCCGGGATCCTGGGTATGGCCTGGGGAGTCCGGACCAAAGTTGGCCCAAATCCGGACGAAAAGAGGTTCCTGGATACGTGACTGGGCCGTTTTTCGACGTCCGGGCCTAAATTTGGCGTCCGAGTCGGCGTCCTGGGTAGCCGAGTGGAGATGCCCTTATACTCCGGTGTTTGTATTGGTGAAATGGGAGTTCAAGAGGGAAGGGAACGGGAATTCACGTTACTAATCTTTCGTCGATCTCTTACTTGGGTGAGACCTGGTAATTAAGAGGGGGGAAGGGAATTAGATATAAAGTCCCATTCCCTTTCCCTCTAATTGCCAAACAAGTTGTTAGTACTCCCTCCGTCCTGGTTTAAAGGACACATTTTGCAATTCTCTGGACCCTAGGTGTCATCTAATTGGTTCATTTAATAGTATGGAGTAGAACATGCATAAGGAGAAAAAGAGTTAAGAAAGTGTTCACATTTGTTCACACATGTGCATGCGGGCATTTTATTGCTTTCACACAGAAGTAATTACAGAGATTAAATGATTTTGTGTTTAAGTATTTTGGGATTGCATGGTTTGCAAATTGTGTCCTTTAAACCGGGACGGAGGGAGTATTATCTACTTGTATCATAGTGTTATAGTTTAATTATTTATAAAATCTCAATAAAATTTGACGTATAAGATGTACTCCCTTCGAGTCGACTTACAAGGCGTCTTTTAGTTTTCATGCAGTTTTACTAGCAGTGGTACTCCCTCTGTTTCGGTTTACAAGTCCTGCACGTAGTTCTATGTCGCTAAATTGAGCAACTTAGTATGATGTATATATTATAAAAAATATATTATCGGGAACTTTAGACTTTGTATTTTTCAATGATATAATTTTTATATTATATAATATAAATTATATAGGTCAAATTGATAACATAGATATACGCGTAGGACTTGTAAACCGAAACGGAGGGAGTAGTTTAGACATATGGACATTTATTAGCGCTTTAATCGTTGTAATACGCATGCAAGTGGGAACACAAAGATTCTTTTCTCCACCGGTGCATGGGAAATGTGAAGAATACCAAAACAATATTCCCTTTATTCGCAAAAGATTGGACGTTTGGCCTCTTCAAGACAAATTAATGATTTTGCATAAAGCTCTCTCCCTCCTCGTTTAACCAACCGGCCAGCCAACACCACTAGTGATGCATGGCGCTATGGCCAATTCCTATGGCTGAGCTGTCCTAGAAAACGTGCTGGACTGGAATCAGACGTCAACCAGGGGGGTAAACATAAAACTACAGCGACCATCTAGCAGACATACACTCTTTTACGGACAAACAGTGGAGCCTAAACGTACGTTCTTTTATGGACGGAGGGATTAATTACATATAATTAGGCATTGATGGTTTAATGGGCATAAAGTCCAATGCTAATTATGTGTCCTGCACAAATGTAATTTTAGCCAATCATGTTATACCTTGGTCTCCGATAATCCTTATGCGTGTCGTGTAAACCGACCCAGAGGGAGTATTTGAGATTAAATTTTCTTGTTACATGTGCTATGATATTATATCATATTATGATACTACTAGCACATCTCTCTCTCTTCATTAATTGTTGTGTCACATCATCATTTTGCCAAGGTGACATGTATGATACACCTTATGATACTACCACTAGGGCTATTATTAAGCTTAGCTGCTTGGATAAGAGCGTTTCCACTCGTTCACCTAAAAGTTCCCTTCAAGGGGTTATGGAGATACCGACATAAAAAATCATGTTTATACACTTTCTCCAATTTGGTTTTGCCTCCGGTGCGGGATAAGTCCATAAACTTAACCTAACCCGCAGGTGTCTAGCAGGGGCGTCGGATGGACGAGAAGGCGATGCGGCCAGCCTCGGCAGTGAGATAGTCGGCTCGTCTCCTGAGCATCGTCCCGTCTACGGCCACGCGGCGGTGAAATTAATTGCCACCGAGTTCGACATGCCATTTTCGTCTTTTTCGTCGCTTCCCTACCGGTCTCCCTGCCCTTTTCTCGCTATATGTAGACGCGACGGCCATCGCCATTGCATATTTACACTCGCTTTCTCATCATGGAATATTTATCTGAATAATGTGTTTTATGCTCATGCGTGACAGAGTAACGGTTTATTCTTATTGAATCTTAATTGTGATGACACTCTGATACATCCAAACACTTTTGCTATTGTTTCTCCTCTAACTTGTGTGATTTGGATACAACTAACACGGACTGACGCTATTTTCAGCAGAATTGTTTTGGTGTCTAGTTTTTGTGTAGAAAATTAACTTTCAGGAAAAATCCCGGAAAATATGGCAAAACACCTATTTTACCAGAAGACTCACGGAGCCAGAAGATGAGAAGGAGGAGGGCCACCTCGGGCACCCCCTCGGCCTCCCTCTTCGCCTACGTAAAGCCTTCTGACCTAAAAACAGAGGGGAGTTCGACGTTTTTTCAGATAAAGTTCCGATGCACCGCCACCACCAGAAACCGCGATTCGGAACCAGAAACTCCGTTCTGGCACCCTGTTGGGATGGAGAATTGGAGGAGATCATCGCCATCATCATCACCGACGCCTCTCCATCAACCATCCATGTTTCCCCCATCCATGAGTTAGTAATCCCCCAATGTAGGCTATGGGGATGGTAGGGATTGGATGAGATCTATCTTGTAATCGAATAAGATTGTTAGGGCATGGTGCCTAGTATCTTTATTAGTGTTATTTGACTTTGTTGCAACTTGTTATGCTTAATGCTTTTAACTAGGGCCCGAGTGCCATGATTTCAGATCTGAACATGTTATTGATTCATGATGATAGTATTGTTTGTGATCCTATCTGCAAGTTGCACTTATCATTGTCCGGAACCAAAGGCCCCAAAGTGACAAAATTAGGACAACTAGAGGGAATGGTTGTGATATGAGGATCACATGTGTTCACGGAGTGTTAATTCTTGCTCTGGTACTCTATTAAAGGAGTACCTTAATTGTACAGATTCCCTTGAGGCCCTGCAACGGGTCGGGCAGGACAAAAGATGTTATGCAAGTTCTCATTGCGAGCACGTATGACTATATATGGAACACATGTCTATGATTGTTTAGTACTTGGATGTTTTATCTTATTTATCTGTAAATGTCCTAGATCTTAAAGTTACATGAATAGTCTTGTCCATGCAACGTCCGTCCATCCATCCATATGCCTACCGCACTCAAATCCTGTTGTTTGCTACTATTATTATTACTGCCTTTATTTTACTGCTGCTGTTACTTTGCTATTGCTACTACAAAACTGTTGCTACTGATAAACTACTATGAGCAAGACTATTTCCAGGTGTAGCTGAATTGAGAAATCAGTTGTTAAGGCTTATAAGTATTCTTTGGCTCCCGTTGTGTCGAATCAATAAATTGGGTTATACTACCCTCGAAGACTGTTGCGATCCCCTATACTTGTGGGTCATCAAGACTGTTTTCTAACGCCGTTGCCGGGGAGCATAGCTTTATTTGTAAGTTCACTTGGATCTATTATTGTTCGCTGCTATCCTTTTCATCATGGGGAAATCTCGTGATGGAAAGTTTCCTATTTTACCATCCACTACAAGAAGAGGTACAGTCCTAAACACCTATGTTGCTCTTGATTCACTGTCTGTTATAAGTAAGCTTGTTACACCACCAGTACATACACATGCTACACACACTGCTACTACTTCTGAATCTGAAATTGCTTCTGATACTCATGGTGTTACTTCTACTATGCTTGATGAGAGTGGTTCATTAGGTCATTTCCTAGATTCTATAATTGCTAGAACTATATTGGAAAACACTGAAACTCCTAGTGAAGACACTATTACTCCTGTTAGCTCACCTGAGTCTAGAGAAAGTTATGATATTAATGATGGTTATATTGAAATGACTGATAAATTTATCGAAGAATATAGAAGCACACATGGTGCTGGTGCTATTAGGAGTCTCCTTGAGAAACGTACTATTATACCTAAACTATCTTCGGATGTTAAGTTTGCTACTTCTACCATAGACATTAAAGATAAAGATTATGATTTCTCTTTAAATTTATCCTATATAAACATTTTTGAGAAAGAACATTTTTGTGGGACAAAGAATGAAAGTGTTGTGGCTCATATGACTGAGCTTTGCACTATGAGTGCCTTATTTTCTGATGATTTTAAGATGCGCAGGTACTTTGTGGCTAAAATTTTCCCCTTTTCACTAAAAGGAGAAGTTAAAGCTTAGTTTACTAGTTTACCTCATGGATCCATTGATAGCCCTGATTGTTTGTTTGCTACTTTCTTTGAGAAATATTTCCCTCCTAGTGCTAGACATGCTATTTTTCAGAAACTTTTTGATTTTAAACAGGGAGAAGAGGAGAAATTTCCTGAGTCATGGACAAGTTTCTGTGCCTTGATTCATGCACATCCTAGATGTCCATTACCTAAAAATGATCTTCTTGATGTAGGGGTTCGTAGCATGGAAAACAAAAAAATTCTACCGCATGCACACAAACAAGCCAAGATCTATCTACTAGATTGTAGCAGCGAGTTGATAGAAGCACTCACCCTCTAAAATTCCAAAGCGGTTAACAAGAGCAGATTCTCGTGGGTGATGTAGTCGTACACTTGCCGATCTCAAGATCGCGTAGACGATCCTTCCTACATTGTAGCTGCGTTAAGCGCTTCCTTGATCGCAGACGTTCGACTGATGATACCTTCCTATCCCTTGTTCCAGCAGGCAGCGGAGGTTGTAGTTCTCCCCTCGCGAATCCGGTAGCATGACGGCATGGTGTTGGAAGTCGAGGGAGGATCCCGTAGGGCTTCGCCTAAGCCGGTGCGAGTTATGGTGGATCTAGGGTTTCCTGGTGATCTAGGGTTTAGAAGACCGGGAGGAGGAGGAGGTGTCGGCGGCGGCGGGTCGGCGGCTGCGGCGGCTCGGGTGGAGGGGCTAGGGCTTGTGTGCTATGGGGCAGCCCTCCCCCTCTATTTATGAGAGGGGGCAACCTTGGGAGGGGTGGGTTTGAATCCAAAGCCAAACCCAAGTTGGATTGAGAAAAGGACCATTGTTCCAGTTTGACTTTTCAAACTCCCGTTTGACTTTCAATTTAAAGCTTTAATTCTCTCTTACAAATGCACACACCAAGTGACCTAGGATATCATCCAATCATTCCACTTACCCATGACACATTCATGGACCATTCTCCTTCCGGATCGGTGAACCTTCTAGAACCTCTGATGAAAACATCGGAATCTTTCCCGAACTCCGGAATCGGACTTTCCTTATATGAATCTTATTCTCCGGACCATTAGGATCTCCTCGTGATATCCCGGATCCCATCCGAGACTCCGAACAACATTCGGTACCCCTACTAACATTCCATATCTACTAAACAACATCGAATCCTTAAGTGTGTCTCCCTACGGTTCGTGAATTATGCGACATGACCGAGACACTTCTCAATCAATAAAAATAGAGGAACTGAAATTCATATGGTTCTACATATTTCTACGATTACTTTGTGATCGAATGAACCACTTACATACGATACCAATTTCCCTTTGTCTCATGATAGTTTACTTATCCGAGGTTTTGATCGTCGCTATCTCTGCATACCTAGTTCAACATCGTTACCGATAAGTACTCTTTTCTCGTCACCGTGATATGTGATCCCTTGTGATCCAGTCACATTCTTGCAAGCTAATTGGATGACATTCCACCGAGAGGGCCCAGAGTATATCTATCTGTCATATGGATGGACAAATTCCACTCTTGATCCATGTGCCTCAACCCATACTTTCCGAACACTCAATGCCACCTTTATAGCCACCCAGTTACGGTGTGGTGTTTGATGTCATCAAAGCATCCTTCCGGTGGTGGTGATTAGCATGATCTCATGGTCGAAGGAATTAGGTTACTATGTATCAGAAAGCTTATAGCAAACGAACTATTGAAATGACTTGATCTTAATGCTACGCTTATCTATAGGAGTATGTCCATCATACCATTCTCCTAATGACATGATCCTGTTGTTAACAACATCTCAATGCTCATGATCGGGAAACCACGATCATCTATTAACCAACAAGCTAGTATTACAAAGAGGCTTTACTAGGGACTCTAATTTAGTTTACAAATCACACAAGTATTAATGTTTCCTGTTTAATACTATTATAGCATGAATGTAAACATTTATCATAAACACAAAGATATAATAATAACCACTTTTATTATTGCCTCTAGGGCATATCTCCAACACTTGATATGTATTATAATGGACTAACTGATGAATCTAGGACATACCTGGATAGTTTTGCTGATTGTGTTTTCAGGAAAAGAAATCCTGAAGAAGTTGAAGAATTAATGGCTAAAATAAGCAAGAATTATGATGATTGGCTACAACTGAGCCAACTACACCTGAGCCTACTACACCTAAACCAATTGTACCTGAACCAACTCCAACACCAACACCAAAGAAGATGGGAGTGATTGAATTAAATGATGAAGTGATGAAAGAAGCTACGAAATGCCTTAAGGAGAAGGGTATTAGATCTGAAGATGTGAAGAATTTACCTCCTATAGAAGAACTATGTAAGCCAATTTCTCACTCATCCACTATTGAGGTACAGTCTCTCCAACATTTTGATGAAGGTGATATTCCCTATGGTAAACCTCCTGATCAATGCTTAGAGGAACTTGATACTTTTATTGTTAAACAAGGTAATTTTAATAAACAAGTTCAGAATCATTTATTAGAAAACTCTAGAGCTATTAATGAGTTGAAATATATTGTGGAAATAACTGCTAATGATGTTAAAATGCTTGTTAAACACTTCCAAATGGTTCAAACCCAAATTGATCAACTTGCTGAAGTACAAAAATATATGCTAGTTAATGCTTGTGGAGATAAACATGCTTAAATTAGAACTAGGAGTGGTGCTACCACTCAGGATCCCTTATATCCAGAGGGACATCCGAAAAGAATTAAGCAGGATTCTCAACAAGTTGAAAATAGAGGTACTTCTTCTAAGAGAAAGAAAAAGAAACATAAAACAGTTGAGGAACCTTCTGAACCTAATGTAGATCCTAATAGTATATTTGTCTCTGATGCTGAAACAGAAAGTGGTAATGATAACAATGATGCTCCTGATAAGGAAGAAATTGAAGAAGAACCTGAGAAGCACACTAAGAACACTAAGGAATATTTTGTTTCTAATAAACATGGTAGTGAAAGAGAACCTTGGGTGCAGAAACCAATGCCTTTTTCTACTAAGAAACACAAGTCCAAGGAGGAAGAACACTATAACAAGTTTTGTGAGTGGATGAAACCTTTATTCTTGCAAATTTCTTTGACTGATGCTATTAAGTTGCCTCCTTATTCAAAGTATATAAAGGATATTATGTCTAATAAAGGGAAGATTTATAATGAGGAAATTTCTACTTTGCTTTCTAATTATTCCTTCAATGGTAAGGTTCCAAAGAAACTTGGTGATCCAAGTATTCCAACTATTCCTTGATCTATCAAAAATAATTATGTTAGAACTGCCTTGTGTGATTTGGGAGCTGGAGTTAGTGTTATGCCTTTTTCACTCTACAAGAGACTTCAACTGGAGAAATTGATACCAACTGATATATATTTGCAAATGGATGATAAGTCTACTATTATCCCTGTTGGTATATGTGAGGATGTTCCTATTCAATTGGCTCATAATTGCTTGGTTCTAACTCATTTTGTTGTGCTTGAGATGCCTGAAGATGATAATATGTCTATTATTCTTGGGAGACCTTTTTTTAATTCTGCAAGTGTTGTCATCAATTGTAATCAAGGAAAAGTAAATTTTAATATTAATGACAAGGAGCATACTGTCTATTTCCCCAAGAAGATTGATAAGACTTATTGCCTAAATTCAATTGAAAATATTGAGGGCATCAAGGTTGGAGAAATATATTGTCCCATTCCACAAGAAAGTTTTGAAACTATTATGATTGGGACTATTGCTATCAAGATTGAGGTAACATAATCATTTTGTGTAATACACAGTTTTGTTTCATATAAGATTGTTTTGGTAACAAGAATTGATCAACCTTGTTAACAAAGGGATTTTAATGAACAAAATAATGCTTTCACCATGGTTATACCCTGCTCCCTTTTATCTTTCTCCTTTCCAACCCTTGTTTTTCCTCTTGTTAGTCTTAGTTTTGATAGTTGCTTGCTTTTTAGAGTGTCTTAGAACTTCTATAGTTTTGGTTTTGGTTTGCTTTTGTTTTTTCAAAAATCTTTTTCTACGAGAAAATCAATTTTCATAACCTGAAAATTAGCCAAAAATAAAGTTTCCCAAAAAATTCCAAAAAGTTCATATTAAATGTTTTTTTATGAAAAAAGGGGCAGAGAGGCACCTGGAGTGACCCAGGGGGACCCACCAGGCAAAGACACTCGGTGGCGCTGCACCCAGTGCGGCGCCCAGTGTGGTCCACCCCTGGCCCTCCAACTTGCCTCCTTCCAGCCACTTCTTTCTTTCTCCTGAAAAACACCAGAAAATTTCTTAAAGCTCGAGTTCCTGCTGTTCTTGCTCCCGATTTTCGATGTCCTTGCTCAGCCCATATTTGCTGCTGATTTTTGGAGGGATTGCTCTCCGGTATGTGCCTCTCCCGCTTGTTCAATTATATTTTTGATTGGTGGATTAAATATTGAGTATTTTGCCACTGTAGGTGACAGGTTTTGTGAGCTTGAATGCTTGTTATATGCTTAGAGAATTCATTTTGATGCATGTTTAGCCCTCTAGCAAGTTCCTATAGTAGTTCATCATTTATCAACTTGGAAATCACTTGGTTTGATGTTTGTCTTATAATTTTAGAAAAGGGCCATGGACAACCATACCTTTGGAGAAGTGTTTGAAAGTGATGCACCTAGGAGGACAAGGCCTTTGAGATCACTCTCTTGAGCTAGGCCATCATACAATGAGGATCTTATTGCACCGCGCTTTGGCAACGAGGGAGATGAGGGGGATGCGCACCCTTCTACCTTCCCTTGTTTTATCTTTTTGCAAGCTACAGGGATTCTTGATGATTTCTTAACTCTTGTTCGGAGGGTTGGTCTAACCGATTATATGCAGGATGAGAGTGAGCAATATGCTTTGCTCACCAAAACTTTTGTGGAGAGTTTCACTAACGCCCCTTTTAGGACAGATGTTTCATTCAAAATCTATGATAAACCTGTCACCATGCAACTAAAAATATTTTGCAGCATTATAGGTATTGGCATGGCTGGGACGGTGAAGAAGATTCAGGGTTGACCCGCTGATTTGTCGGAGCTCTACCGCGGGGTAACAAATGATGATGACCGCACAGCCCAGCGCGGGAAGATAAGAAATATTCAACTCTCAGCTATTAGATATTTTTCTTATTATCTTGCCACTAGCATTCTTGGTAGAGAGAATACTAGCAATATTTCCAACTATCATTTGGCTTTTCTTGCTGCTACACTTAACAATGAAACCAGGTATAATTTTGGTTCTCTCATTGCTCGTCGCCTAGCTGCTAGAGGACCCATTTATGGGGGTATTATTGTTGCATGTGTAGTTGTTGCCTTAGAACTTTCTGTTGATCCGAATGATATAGTGCTAGCTCCATAGAGGCTTGATCTAGCTGCCATGAAAGCACATATCTTTGTTACTGCTAGCTCTAGCCTTGAGAGTTTAGTTTACAAGATGATGTTTACTGACGGGGATGAGAGGGAAATTCCTTTGCCACAAGATACTTTGTTCAGTATTTGCGGGAGGACTTGGTCACTCTCCGAGGAGGATATAGACGATCAACTACGCGTGCTTGGTTTCCACGAGCACTACCAGGGGGACGCACCCTCTTATGACCACTTGGTGCACTACACAGGGGCATCCTCGAGCACATACCAGGACGAAGGGGCCTCTTCGTCATATTACGGAGGCACTCCTTCTTGGCCAGGCTGGGATTGATCTCCACTTAGGCCAAAAGCCTAAGCCTAGGGAGGTATACCGACACCACACTCATCTATATATCATGTTCCGTCGGTACTTTGTACATCCATGTTTCGCTTTCTTTTTAGTTTTTGTTTATGCTTTTCAAAACACAAAAAGACCAAAAATATTTTCGTTGTTTCTCTTGGTTTGTTTCTTTGCTTTTTAGCTTTGGTTTGCTTTAAGAAATATCCAAAAAGATTTTGCTTTGTTTGTTTTTTCTTTGAGTGCTTTCTTTACAAAATCAAAAACCCAAAAATATTTGTTCTTCTTCTTTGGTTTTGTGAAGTTCGCAGGTGGTTCAATGTCCTCGTGACTTTGGAGTTTGGTTTCTTGTTATTATTCAAGCCACACAAGTGAAAGGCAATAATGATGATTAATGACAACTCGAGGTGTGGTAAGAGGCTGGTAATGAACTCTACTTTTCTTCATTTTTGTACATATACTCATCATTGTGGGCATGCTTAGTCTGTTCATGTAAGGTGTATGTTATTTATGGATGCTTAGTAGTTCTTGCTCTCTTATGATTAGCTCCAACTTGCTAATAGTTTGTAGTGTGTCATATGAATGTTTCCTTGCATTGTTCTATTCATAACTTGGTATGACATTATGGTATCCTCTGTTGGAGATATGCCCTAGAGGCAATAATAAATGTAGTTATTATTATATCTTTGTGTTTATGATAAATGTTTACATTCATGCTATAACAGTATTAACAAGGAAACATTAATACTTGTGTGATTTGTAAACTTAAATTGAAGTCCCTAGTAAAGCCTCTTCATAGTACTAGCTTGTTGGTTAATAAATGATTGTGGTTTCCCTATCATGAACATTGAGATGTTATTAACAACAAGATCATATCGTTAGGAGAATGATATGATGGACATACTCCTATAGATAAGCGTAGCATAAAGATCAAGTCATTTTAATAGTTCAATTGCTATATGCTTTCTGATACATAGTAACCTAATTCCTTCGACCATGAGATCATGCATATCACCTTCACCGGAAGGATGCTTTGATGACATCAAAAACCACACCGTAACTGGGTGGCTATAAAGGTGGAATGGTAGCATCATGTACTAGGTGTCATCGCTGAACAAAATAAAGGGATAAATCAAATCCTAGTTTGAAAAGTCAAACGCCAATTTGAAAAGTCAAACAGCTATTTTGTTTGGTGGAGGGAGAGTAGGAAACCTACTTGGGGAGGAAGTCCCTCTCCCTCCACCGCCGGTCAAGGAGGCCGAGTTGGGGAGGGACTCCCCTCCCCTTGGCCGCGCCCTCCCACCTATATAAGGAGGGGCAGGGCTGCCCCTCCTAGACCTACACCTTGCCCCTCTAAACCCTAAACCCTAGCCGTCGGCCACCAAACCGCCGCCGCCGCCCTAGGGTTTCTCCCAAGCCGCCGAGTTGGGGCTTCTACTTGCCCTAGACGCCGGCCTAGCTCCCTCTCCTTGGTGTGTCTAAACCCTAGATCACCAAGGCCTCTCTCATAGTCCACCATACTCGCTCCGGCTTAAGGCGAAGCCTCATGAGATCTCCCTCTACTCCGGTACCAGGTCAGGTCTTCTTGGAATCGCGAGGAGAGTGCTACAACCTCCGTCATCTTTGGAACAAGGAGAGGAAGGTCTTCGCAAGTACCAGATGTGTGACCGATTGCGAGCGCTTTAACGCAGCCTTGGAAGGATCGTCTACGATCTTGAGATCGGGAAGAGTATCTACATCACCCACGAGAATACGCTCTCGTTAGACACTTTGGAATCTTCGAGGGTGAGTTATTCTATCGACTCGTTGCTATAATCTAGTAGATAGATCTTGGCTTGTTTGTTTGTATGCGGTAGAAAATTTTTGTTTTCCATGCTACGAACCCCTACAGTGGTATCAGAGCCGTGTCTATATGTAGATCTGTTGCACGAGTAGAACACAATGGTCATTGTGGGTGGTGGTGCTTTTATTATCAATTGCTTCTTGTGTACTTTGCATCTTGTGGTATGATGGGATGAAGCGGCCCGGGCTAACCTTACATGACATCGTTCATGAGAATTGCTCCACGCTGAACATGCAACTTGTATTGCATAAGTGGCTTTGCGGGTGTCTGTCTCTCCCATTATAGTATATATCCAATTTACAACGGGAACTTGATAGTTCAAACATCAACGTTGTGGTTCTTGTTCGCAAGTTAGATCGACACTTATTGAAAGCCCCAAACCACGTAAAACATGCAAAGAAATTAGAGGCGTCTAACTTTGTTTTGCAGGGGTGTGTTGTGATGTGACATGGCCATGATTGTGATTATATTTGATGTATGCAATGTTCCTTATTGTAAGTTGGCAACCGGCAGGAGCCATATGGTTGTATTTAATTTATGTTAAGACCCGCGTGTCTATTCAAAGTAGTTGTAATAGTTGAAGCCGGTGGACGACAACCATGGAGCAGCGTCATTGACCTTGATGCAATGCCGATGATGATGGAGATCATGTTCGTGCTTGAAGATGGAGACCGGAAGCACAAAGAAGAAAGGCCATATCATATCACATATTATGAATTGCATGTGATGTTAATCCTTTATGCATCTTGTATTGCTTAGTTAACGACGGTAGCATTATAAGATGATCCCTCATGCACATTAATTTCAAGTTCTAAAGTGTTCATCCTTAGTAAGCACCGTTGCTAAAGCTTGTTGTTTCGAAGCACCACGTGATGATCGTGTGTGTTAGATTCTGCAAGTGTATATAACATGAGCAAGCCAGATTTTCTCATGCGGAAGCTAAGGTTTGATATTGATGAGCCTAGCATGTATAGACATGGTCTCGGAACACGGATCACCGAAAGGTAAAGCATGAATCGTATAGTAGATATGATGAACATGTCGATTGTTCGCCATTGAAGATACATCAACTCTCGTGATGATCGGTTTTGATGTGGTGGATTTGGTTCGTGTGATCACTAAAACAATGTGAGGGATATTGTTTTGAGTGGGAGTTCACCTAGATTAATTTAACTATTAATTAGAACTCAATTTGTCATAAACTTAGTCTAAACTATTGCAAATATGTTGTAGATCAATGGCGGCCCCTACCATCAATTTTAATGCGTTCCTAGAGAAAGAAAAGTTGAAAAACAATGGAAGCAACTTCGCGGATTGGTTTTGCAATTTGAGGATTGTCCTCAATGCTGGTAAGACCTATGTGTTGGATGCACCGCTAGGTGACCCACCTGCAGCTACTGCTACCGATGAATTAAAGAATGTTTACCTCGCTCGGAAGACTCAGTATTCCACAGTTCAGTGTGCTATCTTGTATGGTTTGGAATCGGAGCTTCAGAAAAGGTTTGAGAACCATGACCCACATTATATTGTCCGTGAACTCAAATTGATCTTTGAGACTCACGCGGCAGTTGAGAGCTATGAGGCTTCTGAAAAGTTCTTTAACTGCAAGATGGAAGAGGGCAGCTCCGTCAGTGAGCATGTGCTTAAGATGTCTGGGCACGCAAACAAACTCCAAAGCTTGGGTATAGTGATTCCTAATGCTTTGGGGATTTACCGTGTCCTCCAATCACTACCACCAAGTTATAAGAACTTTGTGATGAACTACAATATGCAAAGCATGAACAAGTAGTTGCCAGAACTCTTCTCCATGTTAAAATCTGTAGAAGTGGAGATCAAGAAAGAGCACCAAGTGTTGATGGTCAATAAGACCACCAAGTTCAAGAAAGGCAAGTCTAAGCAAAAGGGACACTTCAAGAAGGGTGGTAAGAAAGTTACCGCACCGACGAAGAAGAACAAGGCTGGACCTAAGCCTGATACTGAGTGCTTTTACTGCAAGGGAAAAGGTCACTGGAAGCGGAATTGCCCAAAGTACTTGGCGGATTTGAAGAACGACAACATCAAGAAGAAAGGTATACCCGATATACATGTTCTTGATGTGTATCTCTCTCGTACTCGTAGTAGTGCCTCGGTATTTGATAATCGGTTCATTGCTCATATTTGTAACTCAAACAGGTGTTGCAGAATAAACGGAAGCTAGCGAAGAACGAGGTGACGATGCGCATAGGAAATGGATCAAAGGTTGATGTGATCGCGGTCGGCATGCTACCTCTTCATCTACCATCGGGATTAGTTTTATACTTAAATAATTGTTATTTGGTGCCTGTGTTAAGCATGAACATTATATCAGGATCTTGTTTATTGCGTAGATTTACTTGTTTAAGTCCGAGAATAATGGTTATTCGATTTATATGAGTAATATGTTTTATGCACATGCACCTTTGATAGATGGTCTATTCTTATTGAATCTCGATAGTGGAAATACACATATTAATAACATTGAGGCTAAACGTTTGAAATTGAGTGATAACTCGACCTATGTGGCATCGCCGTCTTGGTCACATTGAGTAAAGCATATGAAGAAACTCCATTCGATGGACTTCTTGAATCACTTGAAAGATGCGAAGCATGTCTGATGGGTAAAATGACTAAGACTCCATTTTCTGGTATGATGGAGCGAGCCACGGACTTATTGGAAATCATACATACCGATGTGTGTGGTCCAATGAGTGTAGCTTCGCGCGGTGGTTATAGTTATGTTCTTACCTTCACGGATTACTTGAGTAGATATGGGTATATCTATTTCATGAAACATAAGTCCAAACTTTCGAGAAGTTTAAGGAATTTCAAAGTGAGGTGGAGAATCAACGTAACAAGAAGATTAAATTTCACGTTATCGTGGAGGTGAGTATCTAAGTTACGAGTTTGGCGAGCATTTGAAGAAATGCGGAATACTTTCACAATTGACACCGCCGAACACCACAACGTAATGGTGTGTCCGAACATCGAATCGAACTCTCTTAGATATGGTTCGTTCTATGATGTCACTTACATTTACCGCTATCATTTTGGGGTTATGCATTGGAAACAGCCGCATTCACTTTAAATAGGGCACCATCTAAATCCGTTGAAGCGACACCGTATGAATTATGGTTTGGGAAGAAACCTAAATTGTCGCTCCTTAAAGTTTGGGGTTCGAAGCCTATGTAAAGAAGTTACAAATAGGACAAGCTTGAACCCAAAGCGGAAAAATGCGTCTTCATAGGATACCCAAAGGAAACTATTGGGTATACCTTCTATCATAGATACGAAGGCAAAATCTTCGTTGCCAAGAATGGATCCTTTCTAGAGAAGGAATTTCTCTCAAAAGAAGTGACTGGAAGGAAAGTAGAACTCGACGAGGTTGTCGAACCTTCTCTTGAACTTGTGAGTAGCGCAACACCGGAAGAAGTTCCTGTGGTGCCTGCACCAATAAGAGAGGAATCTAATGATGATGATCATGAAACTTCGGTTGTAGTTGCTACGGAACCTCGCAGATCAATGAGAACTCGTACCACTCCTGATTGGTATGATCCCGTTATGAGTGTCATGTTGGTGGACAACACCGATGACCCTGCGACATATGAGGAAGCGATGATGAGCCCAGATTCCAATAAATGGCAAGAAGCCATGAAATCCGAGATTGGATCCATGTACGAAAACCAAGTATGGACTTTGGTGGACTTACCGGATGGCCGGAAGGCCGTCGAGAATAAATGGATTTTCAAGAAGAAAACAGATGCTGATGGTAATGTTACTGTCTATAAAGCTCGACTTGTCGCAAAAGGGTTTCGACAAATTCAAGGAGTTGACTACGATGAGACTTTCTCACCTGTAGCGAAGCTAAAGTCTGTGAGGATTATGTTAGCAATCGCTGCATATTATGATTATGAGATATGGCAGATGGATGTCAAAACAGCGTTTCTCAATGGAGACATTGATGAAGAGTTGTATATGATGCAACCCAAAGGATTTGTCGATCCTAAAGATGCTAACAAGGTATGCAAACTTCAACGATCCATATATGGATTGAAGCAAGCATCCCGAAGTTGGAATCAACATTTTGATAAGGTGATCAAAAGTTTTGGTTTTATACAAACTTATGGAGAAGCTTGTATTTACAAGAAAGCGAGTGGGAGCTCTGTAGCATTCTTAATACTATATGTAAATGACATATTGTTGATTGGGAATGATGTAGACCTTCTTAATAGTGTCAAGGAATATTTGAATAATAGTGTTTCAATGAAAGATCTTGGCGAAGCAGCTTACATATTAGGCATAAAGATTTGTAGAGATAGATCGAGATGCCTAATATCATTGTCACAAAGTACATATTTGGACAAAGTTCTAAAGAGGTTTGGAATGGAAGATAGAAAGAAAGGGTTCTTGCCCATGTTGCCCAATACGACCTTGAGTAAAACTCAAAGTCCAACAACGACAGAAGATAGAGAAAGGATGAGTAGAACTCCCAATGCCTCAGCCATAGGATCTCTAATGTATGCCATGCTATGTACTAGATCCGACATTGCATATGCTGTTAGTTTGACTAGCAGATATCAAAGTGATCCAGGAGTTGATCATTGGACAGCGGTCAAAAACATCCTTAAGTACTTGAGAAGAACTAAGGATATGGTTCTTTCTTATGGAGGTGATGAACACCTCGTTGTTAATAGTTACACCGATGCTAGTTGGAACACCGATCCGGATGATTCTAAATCTCAATCTGGATACGTATTTACTTTGAATGGTGCAGCAGTTAGCTAGAGGAGTGCAAAGCAAAGCGTTGTGGCGAGATCTTCAACTGAATCGGAATACATGGCTACTTCGGAGGCTTCACAAGAAGCGATATGGATGAAAGAGTTCATTACAGAGCTCGGTGTGGTTCCAAGTGCGCTGGACCCAATGTCTATCTACTGTGATAACATGGGTGCCCATGTGCCATAGCCAGTGCGCAAGAACAAGGGTCACACAAGAACCTGAAGCACATCAAGCTACGTTTCCATGCTATACGAGAACATGTCCAAGATGGTGACATAAATATTTGCAAAGTACACACAGATCTGAATGTGGCGGATCCGTTGACTAAACCTCTCCCGAGGGCAAAACATGACCAACACCAAACTGCCATGGGTGTTCGGTATATTACCATGTAATCTAGATTAGTTGACTCTAGTGCAAGTGGGAGACTGTTGGAGATATGCCCTAGAGGCAATAATAAATGTAGTTATTATTATATCTTTGTGTTTATGATAAATGTTTACATTCATGCTATAAAAGTATTAACAAGGAAACATTAATACTTGTGTGATTTGTAAACTTAAATTGAAGTCCCTAGTAAAGCCTCTTCATAGTACTAGCTTGTTGGTTAATCAATGATTGTGGTTTCCCTATCATGAACATTGAGATGTTATTAACAACAAGATCATATTGTTAGGAGAATGATATGATGGACATACTCCTATAGATAAGTGTAGCATAAAGATCAAGTCATTTTAATAGTTCAATTGATATATGCTTTCTGATACATAGTAACCTAATTCCTTTGACCATGAGATCATGCTTATCACCATCACTGGAAGGATGCTTTGATGACATCAAACACCACACTATAACTGGGTGGCTATAAAGGTGGCATTGAGTGTTCAGAAAGTATTGGTTGAGACACATGGATCAAGAGTGGGAATTGTCCATCCATATGACGGATAGATATACTCTGGGCCCTCTCGGTGGAATGTCATACAATTAGCTTGCAAGCATGTGACTGGCTCACAAGGGATCACATATCACGGGAACGATAAAAGAGTACTTATCGAACGAGGTTGAACTAGGTATGCGAGAGATCTCGATCAAAACCTCGGATAAGTAAACTATCGTGAGACAAAGGGAAATTGGTATCGTATGTAAGTGGTTCATTTGATCGCAAAGTAATCGAGAAATATGTGAGCCATATGAATTTCCAGATTCCTCTATTGGTTATCGTTGAGAAGTGTCTCGATCATGTCCGCATAATTCACGAACCGTGGAGACACACTTAAGGATTGACGTTGTTGAGTAGTTATGGAATGATGAGTAAGAGACCGAATGTTGTTCGAGTCTCGGATGGGATCCGGATATCACGAGGAGATCCGAATGGTCCCGGATTGTTCTAGAAGGTTCTAATGTCCCAAGACTCGGAGGAAGGGTACATGAATGTGTCATAACAAGTTGGAATGGTTGCATCATGTACTAGGTGTTATCGTGAACAAAATAAAGGGATAAATCAAATCCTAGTTTGAAAAGTCAAATGCCAATTTGAAAAGTCAAACGACTATTTTGTTTGGTGGAGGGAGAGTAGGAAACCTACTTGGGGAGGAAGTCCCTCTCCCTCCACCGCCGGCCAAGGAGGCCGAGTTGGGGAGGGACTCCCCTCCCCTTGGCCGCGCCATCCCACCTATATAAGGAGGGGCAGGGCTGCCCCTCCTAGACCGACACCTTGCACCTCTAAACCCTAAACCCTAGCCGCCGGCCACCAAACCGCCGCCGCCGCCCTAGGGTTTCTCCCAAGCCGCCGAGTTGGGGCTTCTCCTTGCCCTAGCCGCTGGCCTAGGTCCCTCTCCTTAGTGTGTCTAAACCCTAGATCACCGAGGCCTCTCTCATAGTCCACCATACTCGCTCCGCAGGCGAAGCCTCACAGATCTCCCTCTACTCAGTACCATCTTGCCGTCTTTCTTGAATCATGAGGAGAGTGCTACAACCTCCATTTTCTTTGGAACAAGGAGAGGAAGGTCTTCGTCAGTCACCGAATGTGTGACCGATCATGAAGCGCTAGAACGCAACGGAAGGATCGTCTACGATCTTGAGATCGGGAAAATGCGACTACATCACCCACGAGAATCCGCTCTCGTTAGACACTTTGGAATCTTCGGTGAGTTATTCTATCGACTCGTTGCTACAATCTAGTAGATAGATCTTGGCTTGTTTGTTTGTATCGGTAGAAATTTTTGTTTTCCATGCTACGAACCCCTACATCCTCCTCTCTCAATGCTTCATTTGAATCGACTTGGCACATGCTCACGCATGCATATGACTGAACCAAATTCAGTTAAGCCTCGATGATTTATTTTGCCTCAAAGTTCTTGTATCACTTTTATGCCATAATTAATTATGTTTCCTTGCAGGCATGATTATGATGTTATTGCTATCTCGCTTGTCGCCCTTTCTATTGCTAGCCTTCACTTGCACTGAGTATGAGCTCTACTCGTGCTTCCAACTCCCCAAAACCAAAATTGTCATAAAGTTTCCACCATACCTACCTACTAGCATCATTTGCTATTCCGTGCATATCTATTATGCCTTGTTTTCTTCCAAATAAAATGCTTGCTTGTTATGAGAAAATTAGTTAGTAAAGCTCTCACGAACTTGATGGCACACTTTATTTTCTTGCACTTAATAAACCTGAACCATTGTGACTGTCCATGAAAGTTATATGCTTGCAAATTATAGGTCGAGTTAGCGTAACCGTCTTTGTCACAAGGAACGCTTTCAACACCTGTAAATATTATCCAGTTGATATCATGCTCTTTTGTTTACGGATGTCGGCGGTGTGAAATAAAAGGGGAGCTTGTAAGTCCATGGAGTTATGTATATGTGTTATAAAAACGCCTGGGATGCTAGCCTAAGCCATGTCTAATCATGGTGGAAAGTTGCAGCATAACCATAATGAGCAATCTGTGAAGCATCCTCAATAAAAACCTATGTAAATAGCAAATAAAAAGATCGCTGAGATGCTCATTATCTGCTTGCCTTGTCATTGTGATATGGGATAGCTCCTGTATCATGGGGCTAGAGATACCCCATTGGCGGTTCTCTATGATACACATGTACTTACAATGAAAGAACTTACCGGTAACTAAATTTGAGTAGCATGACGAACGACCCTCGTACTCAAGGGACATGAGATTTCCAGTTGATGATCTGTCAAGCATATAACTCATATTGGACCTCACTTTCACCTTAACCATTTAAAGATGCCTATGATAGGGACAATGAGAGCTCAAATCTAATGAGTACCATACCTTCAGCATTTGGAAGCATTTCAAAACCTTTTCACTTCCTTGTTGAGTCACCACTTCTTCTATGAGCACCTTCTTGAGAGCATAATAATGTGCTTGTCTCAAAACTTGGTTAATTATGTCATAACTTTGATGCTTGTATCTTTGATATATTTACTTCTAGTATTCACTTGAACTTTAGAGGTGTCTTGGCATTTATGTTTTGCTCCATAATTAAAGGCAAGCGAGATACCACTCTATCATACCTTCTTATGAGCATTGCAATGTTGCTTATGTTTATGTTTCATGCTACTTATTATTATTGTGTTGGAATCTTTTCATATCTTGCAATGACTATTGAGTAGACTTAGTTGCATACTCATTATTATGAATTGTCTAAGTACTGATCATGTGCTGAGAATATATACATCATATGAAGCAAATGTGTTCGTAAAAGTTTCTTTTTTCGCACTCAGTTTTCAACTGAATTGCTTGAGGACAAGCAATAGTCTAAGCGTGGGGGGAGTTGGTATGTCCAAAACGTATCTACTTTCCCGAACACTTTTGTTATTGTTTATCCTCTAACTTGTGTGATTTGGATACAACTAACACGGTCTGGCGCTGTTTTCAGCAGAATTTCTTTGGTGTCTAGTTTTTGTGTAGAAAATCAACTTTCGGGAAAAATCCTGGAAAATATGGCAAAACTCCTATTTTACCAGAAGACTCACGGAGCCAGAAGATAAGACGGAGGAGGGCCACGAGGGGCCCACACCCGAGCCGCTGGCACCCCATGTCGCTACCGAGGGTGTGGCCACCTCGAGCACCCCTTGGCCGCCCTCTTCGCCTACATAAAGCCTTCTGATCTAAAAATGGAGGGGGGTTCGACGTTTTTCCAGATAGAGTTCCGATGCGCCGCCACCACCAGAAACCGCGATTCGGAACTAGAAACTCCGTTCTAGCACCCTGCCGGGACGAGGAATTGGAGGAGATCATCGCCACCATCATCACCGATGCCTCTCCATCAACCATCCATGTTTCCCCCATCCATGAGTGAGTAAACCCCTGCTATAGGCTATGGGGATGGTAGGGATTGGATGAGATCTATCATGTAATCGAATAAGATTG
Organism: Avena longiglumis; assembly: GCA_030063025.1. Taxonomy (NCBI): domain Eukaryota; kingdom Viridiplantae; phylum Streptophyta; class Magnoliopsida; order Poales; family Poaceae; genus Avena; species Avena longiglumis. Next base: position 483,419,940 of record CP125976.1, read on the forward strand.
TTAGGGCATGGTGCCTAGTATCTTTATTAGTGCTATTTGACTTTGTTACAACTTGTTATGCTTAATGCTTGTAACTAGGGCCCGAGTGCCATGATCTCAGATCTGAACATGTTATTGATTCATGATGATAGTATTGTTTGTGATCCTATCTGCAAGTTGTGTACACATATCATTGTCCGGAACCAAAGGCCCCGAAGTGACATAAATTGGGACAACCGGAGGGAATGGCTGTGATATGAGGATCACATGTGTTCACGGATGTTAGACCCCTCCTTTATAAAGGAAAGGATCCCTGTGATTGCAATGCTAGTCCCTGGATCAATGCTAGCATCCACAGTTTAAGATGAAGTACACAGATACAAAGGTCGTTTATTACATTCATTCCAGAGATAAAAACATAGTCTTTTACAACTCAGGGCCATAGGCCTAATACAAGAGTTTAAGGAATAAGTAAATAAACACAAGTCTTCATCTTCATGTGCCACAGGCAAGCATGTTGAGTGTAGACTCATGACTCCTATTCATCATCGGAGTAACCTGCAACATCACAAGTTACTGACAAGAGGGTCAATACTTTGGAATAGTATTGGCAAGTGATACCTTAGTATATTTTAAGTGGACTATATTACTATATGCATTTTGGCTAAGTGTAGCTTGGCTTGCTTTGCTTAAAAATAAGTTTTTCCTATTAGTTGAAATCACTAAGTTTTTCTTTGTCAAAACATTCCCAAGAAACCTCCAATAGACATTGGGGTCCTTCACCCTTGTTCACCCACAAATTTTTACTTAGAAGTTGGAGTGATGAGATTTTTGTAGCTTCCATGTCTTGATGCTCAAATTGTCCATTGCCTTGGACTAGGCTAAGTACTTAGGTTTTCCATCTGCAGAGGTTGTGCACTTTCCCCACCATACTTGGTTTCCCAAGACAGGACCTTTCAGAAGCCTTTCCTTAGTCAAATGGACGCGCTCCATCCTATCATCCCATCTACCACCAACTGTCCAAATGACTAAGTTCTAGCAACCTATATGATCAAGGCAGAGCCCATATTGCCAAGTGGTTGCACTGTAAGCTTTCTCAACACTTGGCCTCCAAATCCCTTTGTGCCTGGGTGGCTTACCACAAGTGAGATACACAACCCAAGTCCATGGCCTTGTGTAACCACTCAACATAACCCATTCTTTCCATTCCACCCAGGAGGTTCATTTGACTTAGTGGTTTTATTAGGAAAGTATAGTCTCATGACTTAGAAATATTTTCTTCATAGTAAGTGTAGATTTCTCCAACCCTTGTTTTGCTATAAGCTAGGCTAAGCAAGGTATGGCAACTTATATTAGGGATAATTCCTTAGCAATTCTACTAGACTACATAGGATTTCCCATCTTTTGCATTAGACAAAATATCATGCAATACTATAACAAAATATCTATTGCTAGTTCAAATCATGGGACAAATATATTCATGAAAATATCACTTGCCTTGGTAGTGGGGAGAGTAGCACTCTTCACAATCACAATCACTAGCAAAATCTACACAAGAAAATAAAGCATACAATTACACACAATTATATTCAACCAAAAATAATATGAATGCATGCATGCAAGAATTTACTAAGTGTTGATTTTGAAAATTCTACCAAGTATGCTCATGACTGAAACTTATCATGTCACAAGTTTGCCAACTAAACTTATTTGGCCCCAAAATAAACTTTACCAAATAAATTTATATCTAAAATTAGCCTTAAACTTGTTCTACAAAATAAATCATTTTAACCGTTACTATATGCTAAATAAATTGGATATTCAGAAGGCCTTGTTTCTGAATCCAACGGTATAAAGTTTGCAAAAATCTAACGTGGCAATCGAAAGTTATGAGCATTTGAATTTGGATCAAATTCTGGTTTTTAAATCTTTTCAGATCTAACCTAATACGTCATGTTCTTATTCCCATACCGTTTCACCGGATCGAGCTCCACGGTAGTAGGATCTAAATGAAATCTGGCGGCTCGGATCGCGTACCTTCTCTTGGTTTAAGTGGATCTATCCTAGCGCTACGATATAGATCTAATTGCTATCGATCCGCAAAGAATCTGGCGGAGGAGCGGTGGCTACCGTGGCGAATACGATCGACGGCAGCGGGCGCTTCTGAGGCTAAGTGAGAACGAGGAGTAGCTCACCGTGCTCGGAGGTCTTGCGAAGCTCGTCGTACTCGCGGTTGGTCAAGGCGCCGGGCAGTTGCGATTGCTGCCGGAGTGGAGGACGGCGTCGGTGTGTCGTGGTCGTGGGCGTCTGTGAACCACCCCAAGGCAAGACGAGGACACGGTTAGATTCACGTAGTCAAGGCGGTCGTGTGTTTGAACTAGAAGGCGCGGGCGGTCGGGGCTTACCACTAGAGCTCACGGAGTTCAGATCAAAAGGCGGGCCTTGACAATCTTGTCAGAGCTACGGTTCATGCGAGGACAAAAGGAATGTGTCAAAGAAGCGCAGAGGCTTTACCGATCTAGTTTGCAAGAACGAGAGGCGAGGAGAGCTCGACTCACGAATTTGTTCACTGCTGCCGCCGGAGACTGCGAGGTTGCAGAGGGTAATACTCATGACTGGTGGCGCCTGGGTTGGGGTTTGAGGGAGAAAAGAGAGGACGGAGGATTCTTATAGCCTGGTCACGAGCGAGAATCACTCGCCAATAACTCGAATTGACGCCTTTGAATTAAACAATGAACGCGCGTTGATTTGGGACGAACGGTCGTGCGGGTGGAGACGGCGACGTGGAGAAGGCCGCTTGTCAACAGGTGCGGAGTTTAGGTGGGGTCTGCACATCGGTTTCAAGGCGTGCGCTTATGCTTGGAGAGAAGAATAAGAAGACCCGGGTGGGCTTGTGGCTCGATTCTTTCTGGGCAGATTCTGGCATGCCTTTTCTATTGATGAGCCCTTTTCTTTTCTAAATTCATTTTCTGGTATGAATTTGATATGAATTCAAATCCTTTTGAATCCAAACTGCTTTGGGGATTTTTGCAGGGTTTTGTGGATTTAAAAATAGTCATTTTAACTAAGTGGTTTACTTTGCAAGGCTTGGTCAAGCTTGGTTTCAAAGTAAACAGAGATTTGCTCTAGTTTGCAAATATTTGAAAAGGATTTTGAAACCATTTCTAAATTTGGAATCTTGGTTTAAAAACTTCACCTAATCTTTCCATCAATAGAGGCAAGCAAACTAGTACCTAAACATTCTATTTTCAAAAGGTGATGGACATTTGAGATAAGTTGCCCACATGAAATCATAGCTCAAACTTCTGTCTCCAAATGATTTTTGAGAAAACCCTAAATGCAAAGATGATATGAATGAGTTTTGAAACTATGATTTTTGGGATGTTACAAATCTAACCCCCTTAAGATGAATCTCGTCCTCGAGATTCGGGTTGGCTAGCAAATAGGTGAGGGTGGTCTTTCCGAAGATCATCTTCTCTTTCCCATGTTGCTTCCTCTTCGGAGTGATGGTTCCATTGCACTTTACAAAACTTGATAGTCTTGGTCTTGGTAACCCTTTCTGCGGTCTCTAGAATCTTGACAGGCTTTTCCTCATAAGTGAGATCACTTTCAAGCTGAACTTCTTCCAAAGGTATGGTATCCTTCAAAGAAGACTCTTCCATTTCTGGGTGGCATTTCTTAAGCTGGCTCACATGAAATACGTTATGGACTCGATAGAGATTACGGCAACTCAATGCAGATGCAACTTCTCCTTTGCGACTTAGAATCTTGAATGGCCCAACATATCTTGGTGCCAACTTTCCTTTGACTCCAAATCTTTTCACTCCTCGGAGTGGTGATACTCTGAGATAAGCTCTATCCCCAACTTCGTAGGTGACTTCTCTACGCTTAGAATCCGCATAGCTTTTCTGTCGGGATTGTGCTACCCTCAACCTGTCTTTTACCAATTTGACTTTCTCTTCGGCGTCTTTGATAAGATCCGGTCCAAATAAGCTTCTTTATCCCACACCATTCCATAACAATGGGGTGGTACACTTCCTTCCGTAGAGTAATTCAAATGGTGCCATTCCAATACTAGCTTGATGACTATTGTTGTAAGAGAACTCTGCGTAGGGCAAACTTTCATCCCAACTTGCTCCATAATCTAAACCACATGCTCTCAACATATCTTCAAGAATTTGGTTGGTCCTCTCTGTTTGTCCATCTGTTTGAGGATGAAAGGCGATCAATTCCAATCTCGTTCCTAAGGATTCATGAAGTCGTCTCTAGAAGTGAGAAGTGAACTGGGTTCCTCTATCTCGACAATACTCTTAGGTACACCGTGAAGGCATACGATTCTGCTCATGTATTTTTGCTAACTTGGCACTTGTATAAGTTGTCTTCACGGTATAAAATGAGCCACTTTAGTTAGGCGATCCACTATTACCCATATGGAATCATACCGACCTGGTCCTTGGTAATCCGTAATGAAATCCATACCAATATTTTCCCACTTCCATTCGTGAATAGGCGGTGGTTGAAGCAAACCTGGTTTTTGGTGTTCCGCTTTGACTCTGCACACATCACACAAAGCAATATGTTCACGATGTCCCTTTTGAGATTGTTCCACCAAAATCTTTCTTTCATGTCCATGTACATCTTGGTGTTTCGGTGAATAGAATACGGAGAGTTGTGAGCCTCTTGCGGGATCAGTTTCGCAACTCGGATCTTGTGGAACACAAATCGCTTTCCGTGCCATAAGGTGCCTTGTTCGTCTATATGGAAACTCTTGGCTTTCCCTAGACTTATATTTTCCCTAATCTTTTCAATTTCCTTATCGCCTTCTAAACTTCTGGATCTTGTCCAATAGAGTGGGTTGAACATCTAAGGACATGAGATGTCCTTCCGTACAATCTCCAACTGAGTTCCTTGAATTGCTTACATGCATCCTCCGCAATTCCCTTTGGTAAGGCCATTTACAAACGTCTTACGACTTAAAGCATCGGCTACTACATTTGCTTTACCGGTGGTATTGCAAACTTAAGTCGTAATCCTTGATAAGTTCTAGCCATCTTCTTTGTCTCATGTTGATCTCCTTCGGGTGAAGATGTACTTCAAGCTCTTATGATCGGTGAACACTTCACATCGCCACCTAAAAGGTAATGTCTCCATGTTTTGAGTGCATGGACGATGAGGCTAACTCAAATCATGAGTAGGATAGTTTACCTCATGAGTTTTGAGTTGTCTCAAGCATAGGCTACGACTTTACCATCTTGCATAAGTACGGCACCCAAACCTTGATGAGAAGCATCACAATACACTTGGAAATCCTTTTCCAAATCGCGGAACATAGAACCGGTGTCACACAAGTCTCTTCTTCAATTCTTGAAGTCGACTTGCAACCTTCACCCAAGCAAATTTCTTGTCCTTTTTAGTAATTCTCATTGGCTTAGCAACCTTTGAGAAATTTTCAATGAACCTTCTGTAGTAACCTGCTAAGCCAAGGAAACTACGAACTTCCTTCACATTCTTGGGTGATTCCTAACTGTCACAATGAAACTTTAGCAGGATCAACTGCAACACCATCCTTTGTCATAACATGACCAAGAAAACCAACTTTCTCTAACCAGAACTCACACTTGCTGAATTTGGCATAAAGTTTATGTTCTCTTAAATTTTAAAGTATCATGCGCAAGTGTCTTTCATGTTCTTCCTTGCTCTTGGAGTAGACCAAGATATCATCGATGAAAACGACAACGAACTTGTCAAGAAATTCCATGAACACCTTGTTCATCATATTCATGAAGTATGCTGGAGCGTTGGTTAATCCAAAAGGCATCACAGTATACTCATACAATCCATACCTTGTGGTGAATGCTGTTTTTGGTATGTCTTGTTCTCTTATCTTGAGTTGAAAATAACCTGACCGGAGATCAATCTTCGAGAACACACATGCTCCTTCTAACTGATCAAACAAGTCGTTGATTCTTGGCAAAGGATATTTGTTCTTGATAGTAACCTCGTTGAGAGAACGGTAGTCTATACATAGTCTTTGTGTTCTATCCTTTTTCTCCACAAACAATGCTGGGGCTCCCCAAGATGAAGAACTTGGTTGAATAAACCCTTTCTGTAACTGTTCTCCTAGCTGTTTCTTGAGTTCTTTCAGTTCATCAACTGACATTTTGTACGGTCTCTTAGCTATTGGTCTAGAACCTGGTACCAAATCTATCAAAATCTCCACATCTCTATCTGGTGGCATTCCTGGTAACTCCTCCGGAAATACATCCGGATACTCACACACAATTGGCACACTGTCCATGCTAACCCCCTTAAGAGAATTCAGCTTACTTCCTTTGGATTCAAAGTTTGACTTAAATTTTATTCTTTTTCCTTCTGGGGTTGTGAGTGGAGGAACAAACGATTAGCACAATCTAGTACTCCTTCATACTTAGCCATCCAATCCATTCCCAAAATTACATCTAGTCCCTGGGAATCTAGGATTATCAAGCTTCCGAAACTTATGCTTACCAAACTCTATGATGAGATCCCGGCATCCAAGGCTTACTATCATATCTCCCGAGAACTAACCTTTATTGGACACCCAATGTTTTCGATGCAAACCCATTTCTATCAACAAATGCCTTTGATATGAATGAATGAGATGCACCGTATCAAAGAGTACAAATGCTGAAATTGAATTGAGTCTCAACTTACCACGGCATCAGGCTCCTCATAGACCTCCTCCACATTGATGTGGTTAACTTGTCCTTTCTGGAAAGGATTGGGCTTGTTAGGTCCTTCCACTTTGTTCTCAGGGCACTCATTAGCATAATGCCCCAGCTTCTTGCATTTGAAGCACTCAACCTGACTGATGTCCTTTTTAACATGCTGACTTCCACTTCCACTACCATTTCCACTGTGGTGGCTCTTATGTCCACTCTTGTGGTTCTTGTACTTATCATTGTCATGACTACGGTGATGCTTGTTGTCATGACGGTTGTGGTTGTGGTGCTTGCTGATTTTCCCATGTTTATGGGATCCTGAGCTGCCACTGTCATCATAGTGAGATCGTTTGTGAGACGATCCCGAGCTGTGCTTGTCGGAGTGTTTCCTCTTTCTACTCTCGACTTGCTTCATTTTACTTTCCAAAATAGCAGCCTTGTCACACAACGACTGATAAGTTGGAACATATGCCACGCATAACCCAGAGGTTCAAATTTCATCATTCAAACCTTCCAAGAACTTTTCCTTTGTCTTGGCATCTCAGATCAACCTCATCCGGCATAGCGCCCAGATTGTTGAACTCTTCTATGTATTCGCCACGCTATGTGGCTGCTTCAAGTTATGAAACTCCTTCTTTTCGTGACTCATCATTCCGATGAGATATGAGCGTGCGAAACCATCTTCAAAGATGTCCCAAGTTACTTCATCAATGGGAGTAGTGATTTGGAAGTTATCCCACCATGTGGCTGGTCCTTCCAATGATGTCTGCGAACTGACTTTTTCAAAGATCCGCAACCCACGGTCACTAAGTCCTTGTTCACGTAACGTAGCCATCATTGGCTACCATGGGATCGATTGTTCGAAAATTTTTTTTGCCCTCGACGTAGAAATCTGGTGAGCATGTCAAACCCGAGGGTTGTTGTTGTTGTTGTTGTTGTTGTTGGGGTTGTTGTTGTTGTTATTCGGTTCTCGATGAATGTTGTCATCATTTGCATAAAATTGTGTTTACATTCATCATTTGTTGCATTTCCGGTGATGTTGTTGGGGTTGGGGTTTGCGCGACGGGAGGCATCTGTGGTTTGTTCAAATAGATAAGAATGAGATACCCATAGATGTTTCATGCACAATACATCATAAGCAAACACATAACAAGCAACATAAGAATAAAAGTTCAACAACCACATAACAAACTCATGAAGTAATACACAAGTGGCAAGCCATCCACATGTCGGATGGTCCAATAATAAGTTCAACAACAAGTATGAATATGAAAGGTAAACGAGTGGTCAAGTCTACTCATCAAGATCTATCTCCTCCTCGACGAAGGTAAGACCTGCGTTCTCCATCGCGTCTTGTTCTCCTCAATCGTAGTGGTCAAAGAATCAACCTTGGTCTTGAGAGCCCTCTTCCGGGAGCGAAGCCTCTCAATAACCATCTGCTGCCGCTCAAGCTCAAGTCCTTGGACTTCAGCCTCAGTCATGTCCCGGATCTTCTTGTTCCTATCCCGACGCTTTCTCCGACTCTTGAACTTGCGGTCCTAGGCCTCGAACTTTGTCTCCATTTCCTTGATCATCTCATCCTGCTGCAAAGCTTGTCCTTCTCATGGCTGCACAAGCTCGTCATTACCTAGCATGACGTTCGTCCGTCTGTATCTACGTGCGAGAAGAGTCTCTAAGTCCTGAAGGTAAAGACGTACGGCTCCCGCATGCTCCTCGAGTCGTCCTCAAAGTCGATGGACTCTCCATCAACATCACGCCTTCCAAGACGTGAAAGTGAGTACCCTAACACGCGGGAGTGACGGCCTAACACGTCCTATCAAGTCCTGCATGACTACCTCCATGCCTCTCTCTGCCATCGCATCACTTGAAGACGATGGCCTCAGAGTAGGCTCGGCTGGCCCCTGAGTCACCTTGAAGCCCCAGAGGTCCTTCCTCTCGAACTTGGTGAGTGGGCACACCGTGATGGTGGGAAGAGGGAGATCAAGCAGAGTGGTAAGCTCAATGATACGGGGACCAAAACGAGTAACCCGAAACTCCTCAACGGTGCTGATGGCAATAGGCATCTATTTACAAGATTGAAAAAGTTAGAACAACGCAATTCAAGATAAATCAAGACAAACATTCATACATATCCATGAAACATAATTGTCACACAAGTCATGCATACATAAATCCATTACATCATTCAAGGTCCATACTTATTTATAATATCTTTCGAAAATAAGGTGATAGGTGGTGGTCCAACTAACGAAGTGACCTTACAATCCAATCTCACGGGATCTATTATTAAACACAATGTTCCTAGAGGCAATCCACCAATCTTGCTCTCTTGACTCTATCACTAAGTCTATAACATCTCCCCTTATTTCTTGGTTGGTGTCTTCCAACTCTTGAGTAAGCTCCTTCTCTTTCTCTAAATCCTTTTGGAGGTTGAGCATTCTGCACTTGACTCTAGCACTTAGTTCTTTGATAGTCCTCCAAGCTGCATCCCTGGCTGACTCAAAGAATGTGGTGTGCATTGTAGTGTTGGTGTACATGCAGAATCCCCTTTCTTTGTGGTTGTCTTCCTTGTTTTTGTACAAGTGAAGTTGCACCCACCAATACTCCACTCCTTCATCCATTACTGGAAAGCCCTTGTACACGGCTTCACCATGTGCATCCATTGCCTCCATGAGATCCTTGAGAATATTGGGAAACCCGCCACACTCCAAGGTCATGGTCATGAGTGGTCCCTTCTTCACGGCTTCGTTGATGGAGTTCATCTACAAAGGGAGTTGAAAGAGATTAGAAAAGTTTTACGAGAAGAATAGAAAGTGTAGAAGTAGTTTGAAAAACTTTTTCCTTAGTGGTCTTTCAGTCCTAGGGTCATAATCCTCACAGCAACATGCTTTCGATACCATCTGTTAGACCCTCCTTTATAAAGGAAAGGATCCTGTGATTGCAATGCTAGTCCACTCGATCAATGCTAGCATCCACAGTTTAAGATGAAGTACAGATACAAAGGTCGTTTATTACATTCATTCCGAGATAAAAACATAGTCTTTTACAACTCAGGCCATAGGCCTAATACAAGAGTTTAAGGAATAAGTAAATAAACACAAGTCTTCATCTTCATGTGCCACAGCAAGCATGTTGAGTGTAGACCCATGACTCCTATTCATCATCAGTAACTCGCAACATCACAAGTTACAGCCACAGAGGGTCAATACTTTGGAATAGTATTGGCAAGTGATACCTTAGTATATTTTAAGTGGACTATATTACTATATGCATTTTGGCTAAGTGTAGCTTGGCTTGCTTTGCTTAAAAATAAGTTTTTCCTATTAGTTGAAATCACTAAGTTTTTCTTTGTCAAAACATTCCCAAGAAACCTCCAATAGACATTGGGGTCCTTCACCCTTGTTCACCCACAAATTTTTACTTAGAAGTTGGAGTGATGAGATTTTTGTAGCTTCCATGTCTTGATGCTCAAATTGTCCATTGCCTTGGACTAGGCTAAGTACTTAGGTTTTCCATCTGCAGAGGTTGTGCACTTTCCCCACCGACTTGGTTTCCCAAGACAGACCTTTCGAAGCCTTTCCTTAGTCAAATGGACGCGCTCCATCCTATCATCCCATCTACCACCAACTGTCGAAATGACTAAGTTCTAGCAACCTATATGATCAAGGCAGAGCCCATATTGCCAAGTGGTTGCACTGTAAGCTTTCTCAACACTTGGCCTCCAAATCCCTTTGTGCCTGGGTGGCTTACCACAAGTGAGATACACAACCCAAGTCCATGGCCTTGTGTAACCACTCAACATAACCCATTCTTTCCATTCCACCCAGGAGGTTCATTTGACTTAGTGGTTTTATTAGGAAAGTATAGTCTCATGACTTAGAAATATTTTCTTCATAGTAAGTGTAGATTTCTCCAACCCTTGTTTTGCTATAAGCTAGGCTAAGCAAGGTATGGCAACTTATATTAGGGATAATTCCTTAGCAATTCTACTAGACTACATAGGATTTCCCATCTTTTGCATTAGACAAAATATCATGTAATACTATAACAAAATATCTATTGCTAGTTCAAATCATGGGACAAATATATTCATGAAAATATCACTTGCCTTGGTAGTGGGGAGAGTAGCACTCTTCACAATCACAATCACTAGCAAAATCTACACAAGAAAATAAAGCATACAATTACACACAATTATATTCAACCAAAAATAATATGAATGCATGCATGCAAGAATTTACTAAGTGTTGATTTTTGAAAATTCTACCAAGTATGCTCATGACTACAGAAACTTATCATGTCACAAGTTTGCCAACTAAACTTATTTGGCCCCAAAATAAACTTTACCAAATAAATTTATATCTAAAATTAGCCTTAAACTTGTTCTACAAAATAAATCATTTTAACTGTTACTATATGCTAAATAAATTGGATATTCAGAAAGGCCTTGTTTTACTGAATCCAACGGTATAAAGTTTGCAAAAATCTAACGTGGCAATCGAAAGTTATGAGCATTTGAATTTGGATCAAAATTCTGGTTTTTAAATCTGTTTTCAGATCTAACCTAGCCACGCGTCATGTTCTTATTCGCCCATACCGTTTCGCACCGGATCGAGCTCCACAGCCGTAGGATCTAAATGAAATCTGGCGGCTCAGATCGCGTACCTCTTCGGGTTTAAGTGGATCTATCCTAGCCACGATATAGATCTAACGGTGCTATCGATCCGCCAAGAATGGCGGCGGCGGTGGCTACGGGCGGAACGACGATCGGCAGCGGGCGCGCTGGGGTAAGTGAGAACGAGGAGTAGCTCACCGTGCTCAGGAGGGCTTGGCGAAGCTCGTCGTACTCGCGGTTGGTCAAGGGCGCAAGTTGCGATTGCTCGCCGGAGTGGAGGACGGCGTCGGTGTGTCGTGGTCGTGAACCACCCCAAGGCAAGACGAGGACACAGTTAGATTCACAGAGTCAAGGCAGGGTCGTGTGTTTGAACTAGAAGGCGCGTGGCGGTCGGGGCTTACCACTAGAGCTCGCCGGAGTTCGTACTGAAGACGGCGGCGCTCAGTTGACGATGCTGTCGGAGCTACGGTTCATGCGAGGACAAAAGGAATGTGTCAAAAGAAGCGCAGAGGCTTACTGATCTAGTTTGCAAGAACGAGAGGCAGAGGAGAGCTCAGTACTCACCGGAATTTGCCTGCGCAGTCGCCGGAGACGGCGAGGTTGCAGAGGGTAATACTCGCAGCCTGGTGGCGCTCTGGGTTCGGGGTTTGAGGGAGAAAAGAGAGGGGACATAGGGGATTCTTATAGCCTGGTCACGAGCGAGAATCACTCTGCCAATAACTCGAATTGACGTCGCGAATTAAACACTGAAACGCCCGCGTTGATTTGGGGACGAGCGGGTCGTGCGGGTGGAGACGACGCTGACGTGGAGAAGGCCCGCTTGTCAGCGAGGTGCGCGGAGTTTAGGTGGGTCTGTCACGGCTCGGTATTGCGCTTCTGCGTGAGAGAAGAATAAGAAGACCCGGGTGGGCTTCTTTGGGCTCGATTCTTTCTGGGCGGATTAAGCCGCGGCCTTTTTCTATTGATGAGCCCTTTTCTTTTTCTAAATTCATTTTCTGGTATGAATTTGATATGAATTGAAATCCTTTTGAATCCAAACTGCTTTGGGGATTTTTGCAGGGTTTTGTGGATTTAAAAATAGTCATTTTAACTAAGTGGTTTACTTTGCAAGGCTTGGTCAAGCTTGGTTTCAAAGTAAACAGAGATTTTCTCTAGTTTGCAAATATTTGAAAAGGATTTTGAAACCATTTCTAAATTTGGAATCTTGGTTTAAAAACTTCACCTAATCTTTCCATCAATAGAGGCAAGCAAACTAGTACCTAAACATTCTATTTTCAAAAGGTGATGGACATTTGAGATAAGTTGCCCACATGAAATCATAGCTCAAACTTCTGTCTCCAAATGATTTTTGAGAAAACCCTAAATGCAAAGATGATATGAATGAGTTTTGAAACTATGATTTTTGGGATGTTACAACGGAAGTGTTAATGCTTTGCGCCGGTAAGGGGTACCTTAATTGCCAGTAGATTCCCTTGAGGCCCCACTGCAACGGGCTGGCAGGACAAAAGATGTTGTGCAAGTTCTTATTGTCAGCACGTATGACTATATATGGAACACATGTGTGGCATCCCGCAAAAACCACTACTAGAAAATCGCGTTGTTTTTGTGCATTGCATCATCATGACCGCATGCTCATGTCATCATGCCACATTGCATTTGAGCACTGTCATCATCATGCATATTATTTTGCCTAAGAAAAACTATTTGCGAAAGACAATCGTTTCTAAAATTTACCCTCCTTCTATTTTAAATTAAACCCCCGGACGCTTCCGGATATTTTTGTTTGTCTAAAATCTATTTACACAAGCTTATTGCAAAAGTTAAATAAAATATTATATTATTTTAGTGGGGCAGTCGAACGGGTCGAATGACCCGAACGACCACCCCAGAAAAATACAAACGGCCCACCCCATTAATCCTACAGCTATCCAACCTAATCTACCCACACCCCCCTCCACCTCACCCCACCCAATCAGCTCTCGCCACGTCACTCTGCCCTTCCCCTTAACCTATGTAACACCCTCAGAATCGGACCTATGCAAGTTTGAGCAAAATTCGCCAAACCCGCATAGAAACGATTCAAAGTGCCACCAGCACTTTCGTATGGTGGAAAGCAAGTAATAACATTAGACAGGTCCTCGATGGGACCCACAGAGCAGATATATATAACATGACTCAAAGAGTCAAGGATACGATATAATATACAAAGATCCAAATCACCTTGAACGATAGGCGTCCTACGGACAAGAAGCAAATGGGGCTAAGAGCCCTGAAGAATAACCAATGGCGTCCATAACCCCTGAGCCAAGCTGGAAGGGTAACCCTTCTAACGACGCCGATCTCAAAACCGCTTAAACAAAAGGGTGCGGCAAAGGGCAAAGGAAAAAGAAGGAGCGTCGATCGAGGCCAAGACACGGCGAGGCTAGAATTGGCGGTCTCGCCTACATAGGTATGGTGGATCGAGCGGCAGAAGATGCACTAAACAACCTATAGAGACTCGACACAATGGCGGTTATCGAGGGGTGAGAATGACCTATCCGGATCCAACTGAAGCTAACACCAAACAAACCCATCCGGTGTTTCCCCTCGAGACCAAACGAGGAAGTCAACCGAGAACTCACACGCTGGCGCTTTATTTATTCGATTATCGTTGCGGCGATTACTAGTCGTTTAGATAATCATCCCGATAAAGTAAACAGGCACTTTTAGTTAATCATTCCGTTATAGTGGCAACACTTACTAGTCGACATACAATTAGCATGAGATAACCCAAACCCAAAGCTTGTTGGTACTTTTATTCAGCCATTCGTTGGAGTTGCAATACTTACTAGTCGATACAATTGTCGTAAGACAATCGAAAAACAAATTATTGCGCATTGTTTTTAATTCCATTGTTGTGGGTCATTATAAAGTCATCATTATAAAGTCAAATTTATAACAATAAACTTTAGTTATGCTTGGTCTAAGTCGTCCCCATCCAAGTCGTCTGTATCCCACACATTTCTGTAAAGTTTAACTTTACGGCATAATTACACAATCAACGATCAAACAAAAAAAAAACCAAACAAAACCCACCAAAACCCAACAATCACAGATGATTCAGGGAATCGTGAGGCCACACTCTTAAGGAGAAATCCGAATCAGGAAGCAAGCAGTGGAACCCGCCTCAAGGTTCCGGGTGGACGGTTGAAACGAATTTGAACCGGAAGTGGACTCGGTGGTGTTGACACCATGAATCGCCACTCTCATGCGAAAATGCTAGCAGAGACAATCGTAAATAAAAAAGCAGTATGTAAATAAATTGTGGATCGTAAATAAAACCTCATCGTAAATAAAACCTCAAAATAAGACCTAAATCAATAAAATCCTGGGGGTCCCATAAACCTCCTGGATGTGGATAAATCAGGGAAAAATCAAAAGGGACACAAGTGGCAGATGACATAACAAGAAGGAATCACCCACCAACCATTCAAAAATATCACCTACCGATGCCTCGCTTATTTCAATTTTAGTTGTTAAACAGAAATTAAAGTGACGATAAGTAAACTAGAATCATCTCCAACATCAACATGCGGCAATACATCAACAATCGTGGCATTTGACAACACACATCAAGACTTGAGCAAGCGACTACGACGCGCCAAGTCCAACTATCTACCAAACAACAGTAATAGGATGTGTCCAAGGCAATATAGGGCTGCACGGTATATCACAGTGAAACTAAAGCATCGCAACGAGATAGCATAGATCAACAGAGGGAATAAAGACTATAAAAGTAAGATAGGTAGAAAGAGGGAGATGCTTTTGAAAACATTGTCGAAGGGTTCAACCAAGATCGGGTGACTCACATCAACTCAACGGCCTTATCCGCGAAGAAGCAAAACACTAGAAGAAACACCGGATGCACTATTTAATACTAAGGCAAAAGATCGGCATGATGCATGCATGGTGAATGACATGGCAAGGTGCGGTGCAATAGGTCATAAGCGGAACGGTCCGACAATTATTTAGATGGTTCAAGTTGTTTAGAACTCCCGCAATTTAAATGTTGTATTAACATGGCCAAAGATGATACGGGTTCGCTACACAAGTTTAAATGAGGCCAATATAAGGCTAGATTTGCCCGCATATGGGCCCCATATTTAATTATTAGATGAATCGGCATAAGGCCCCCAAACCAATGATATGCAAGCGAGATGACAATGTAATTATGCAACAAGTTGTTATTATGTTATAAAATAGGGTTCGGGAGAAAAGGGGTCACACATCAGAGGGGGCTCGACGAACTTGGGGGTTCCGGGGTTCGGGGTCCGACGAGGTCCAGGGTCCAGGGTTCGACGGTCTCAGAGGTATCGTTCTCGGATATCGGGTAGTTCTTGTGGTATCCGTGGTCTCGGTGTCGGGTGAAGCACTTGACGTTCTCGAGGAGTACTTGTCGCATGAGTTCTTGGGCTCTCGTCAAGATCTTGTCGTCGGGAAGAACTTGTCGGGTCGCGTGTCGGGTCGGTCTTGGCGTTCGGGATGCGGTACTTGTTGCACTGTGGTCTCGGATCCAGCTCGGGTTCGGTCTTCGGGTTCCGACTATCGGACAATGCTCGTAGTAGATCTTGTCGCCACGAGGGTGTCGAGTCAGGGCCTTGTGCAACTTGTCGGGCGTCCTTGGGGTGGATCTTGGCGTCCGGTAGCAGATCTTGTCGAGATTCTTGGTTCCCATCGTCACTTGCCGATCTTGCCGACTCGAGTCGAGGAGGCCCTTGTTGTAGCCCCACACCGAGAAGCATGCATAAGTGGATCTTGGGTCGTGGTGGCAAAAGAGTAGCAGCAAGACACGGGCATGAAGATCCTAGAGGAAGTGGGCACGGTGGCCGTCACGGAGATGGTTCATGCGGCCAGCGGTGGGCTTGAGGCCACAGACAAGCATCAGCGGTGGCGGCAGAGATTCACGGCAGCAGGCGAGGTCGCGGGGTTGGCGGCGAGGTCGTCAGGCCGTGGGAGGCGGCGAAGCGTGGCGGCAGATGGCGGAGGTGAGCCGGGGTGAGCGAGGAGCAGGCGGCTGCGGCGAGGCCGGCGGGCCGAGGCGGCGGAGGGCGGGCGGTCATGGCGACCGCGCCACCGAGGGGAAAGCGGCGCGTGCGGGACGGGCGGCTCGAGGCCGGGAAAGCGAGGTTGGGAGGACGCGGGCGGGTGAGGAGGCGGCGGCGGTGGCGGGGAGGGTGCTCGGCGGGGGCAGCCGGCCTTGAGCTCGGCGGAGGCAGGGGCCAGGCGAGGCGGCGCAAGGGAGCCTGAGGAGGGGAGGCTGCGACGGGAAGGCGGCCAGCGCGTCATGAGAGAGGAGGGCGAGAGGCGGTGGAGGAGAAAGGGCGGCCAGGGAAGAAGATGAGCAGGAAGGAGGAAGCAGCGTGCCTTGTGGGAGGCAGTGGGTCCAGCGCTGGGCAGGCGGGGGCAGGGAGTGGAGGCTGGCTGGTGTCTTGTGAGGGAGTGGGGCGGTTGGGTGAGCTGGATGGGGAGAGAAAGAGAGGGGAGGTTGGGCCATGTGGCGGTTGAGTGGGTGAGGGTGGGCAAGGGGGATGTGGCGTGATAGGATGGGTTGGGGTGGGGTGGAGGGGGGAGAGGGTAGATTTCTGGGTAGACTTAGGATTAGAGGTTGGACCGATCTGAATTATGGGGGTGGTCGTCGTCGTCTGATTCGACCCGCTAAAATAATAAAATACTTTATTTATTTTAATAGACTGTTTGCACAACATTTTTGATTAAAACAAAATATTCCGGGGACCGGGCTTTGTAGTTGAATTAAGATGGGGCGTTTGGAAAACAAATCGAGCTTTGCAAAAATAGTTTTGGCAAACAATGCATGATGATGACGATGCAATGCACAAATTCAACGCGATTTTCTAGTAGTGGTTTTGCGGGATGCCACAACCTATCCTAGCCCTCCACCTAGCCACTCTCTCTCACCCCACTTCACACCTCTACTCCCACCCCGCCAAGCAGACACCTAGCAAGCACACACACGCAGGCCACACAGCACACAACCACCACACACGCCCCTGGTCCCGCCACCGGCCCCACCCCACGCACGTCCCACCCACTGCGCCCATGCCACGCCCCAGCGTGGACCTGTCTCTCCCTCGTGCCTCGCCTGCTCCTCCCCCGAACCGCTCGACCCCCACCAACCCCCGTCCCTCTCCCCTCTCCTTTCCCTCTCGTCTCCGTGCCACCTCGGCCATCGCCCGACGCCCCTCCGGCGGCCCCTCCACAAGTGCCGCCTCGCTTCGGCCTTGGCCCCCACCTTCTGCGCCACCCGGAGCCGCCTTCCTCCTCCGAGCTCGCGTCGCTCCGCTCCTTCCTCCGGCCTCCGCGCCCTGCCCTCGTCGCCTCCGCTGGCGCCGCGCTCGTCGCGGCGCGTCCTCGACCGCTCTCTCACGCGCCTCCCCTCCCGAGCCTCCTGCCGCCCGGCGCCCGCCACCGCCTTCGCCTCAGGCGCCCACGCGCTCACTCTCTGTCCCTGGAGCCCTCCTCCTCGGCCGAGCGCTCGCGCCGTCCTTGCCCCTCTCCCGCCCGCACGCCTCCCGGCCCGCCAGCTACCGCCGGCAGCCGCCTCAGCCCGAGCCAGCCCGCCGCTTCTCCTCCTGCCGCTGAGCCTGCAGCTGCTCCTGGCCATCCGGCCACCCTCAGGACCGCCCGCGCGTCCTCCAGCGTCGCCGGACCCCGCGGTAACCGCCCCTGCCGCCTCCGTCAACACCGCCGCCGGCGACCCGCTCACCTCCTCCCGCACCTGGCCGGCCGCGCCCGACCCCGCGGCTCCGTCCTCTGCACCCGCCGGCCCCGCCTGGACCCACCTGCCCGCGGGACCCACCCCGTCGTCGCCGATGCCATCCGCCTCCACCCGTGCAGGTTCCCTGTGTAGTACCAAGTTGGTGCTAAGTTGTTGGGTGTGGAAACAACAAGATCGACACCGGCAATCAAACCCCGAAACCCCAAGTTCACCCCTCGCCAAGATCTTCGTCGAAACCCGGTGATCTCCTACATGGACCTGAGAACGAACCCGAAGGCCACCGACGGCGAACCCTGAGGCCCTCGACGCGACGATGCCTGCTTCCAAGATCTCCGGCATGGATCGAAAAGTTCCCCGAAGACCGATCCCGATGTACCGGAGACCGGACCCTCGACACGCCAGGATCTACCCTCGGACGCCAAGACCCGAACCGGGAGGACGCAAAGATCGCCACGAGAACGACAAGCACTTCACCCCGAAGCCAAGACCGACCCGACTTGAGGACCCGACAAGATCTGCGCAACGACAAGATCGGCACCGACCAGGGCGGACCCGCTACGCCCCGACGCCGAACCAAGTCCTGCTTCCGGAGCGTCAAGACCTACCTCTGTTATCCGAGAACGTTTCCGTCGAACCCTGGACCCTGCCGAACCCCGAACCCCCGGATCCCCAAGATCTGCCGAACCCTAAATGTGTGACCCTTATCCGAACCCCTATTTTCTAAATGCTAAACATAAAACCTGTTGCATATTAAATTGTCATTCATCTCGCATGCATATTTGTGTGGTTTGGGGGCCTTAGGCCGATTCACCTAATAATTAAATATGGGGCCCATATGCGGGCAAATCTAGCCTTATATTGGCCTCATTTAAACTTGTGTAGCGAACCGGTGCTATCTGTTGCCATGGTAATACAACATTTAATTTGCGGGGCTTCTAAACAACATGAACCATTTAATTAATTATCGGGACCCCGGTTCCACTTAATATTGACCTAATTGCATCGCACTTTTGCCATGTCATACATCATGCATGCATCATGCCCGATCTTTTGCCGTAGTATTAAATATTGCATCCGGTGTTTATTCTAGCGTTTTGGTTCTTCGCGGATAAGGCCGTTGAGTTGATGCGAGTGCCGACCCGATCTTTGGTTGAACCTTCGACAATGTTTTCAGGCGAGCATCTCCCCCTTTCTACCTATCGTACTTTTATAGTATTTACTTCCCTCCTGTTGATCTATTGCTATCTGTGTTGCGATGCTCTAGATTTCGTGCCCGTGATATCCCTTGCAGCCTTATATTGCCTTGGACACACCCTTTTCCCTGTTGTTTGGTAGATAGTTGGACTTGCGCGTCGTGATTGCTCAATTCTGTTGCGTATGTCGATTACCACGATTGTTGATGTATTGCCGCATGTTGATGTTGGAGATGATCATAGTTTTACTTATCGCTCACTTTAATTCCTGTTTAACAACTAAAATTGAAATAAGCGAGCATCGGTGGGTGATAGATAATATTTGGTTTCGAGCCCACTTGTGTCCCGTAGGACCCCGAGTACTTGATACCTGTTCCTTGATTTATCGCGCTATCCACATCCGGGAGGTATATGGGACCCCCCTGAGCCAGAGCTTAATTCAGTCTTATTTCTTGGGGCCACAAACTAGTTTGAGGTTTTATTTACTATCTTGTACTTATGCCATGGTACTTATGTATTTATGATTGTGCGAGGAGCACACTGTACTGTTTAGGATCGTGGCACGATTCCGCGGTGTCGACAAGCCCAGCCACACTTTCGGGTTCCCAGTCGTTCACAGCCGTCCCCACAACCTTAAGTCCGTCTCGGAGCCGGCCGACTTCGTTGCGGGTTCTACTTTAAGGGGTGGCCCCCTGAAATATTTCTGAATCCTGTGATTGCTTAGTCGTGAAGGCCTCGTTGGGTTTTGATTTGGTTTTTCCGAGGTTGATCGAGCGTGTGTTGCTATTGGTGCACCCCGGCCGGGTAAAACTTTCTAAAAGCCGTGTCCGCGGATATGGACGAATTGGAGCACAGTATCTCGACCGTACACAAGCATAACTAAAGTTTATTGCTATAAATTTGACTTTATAATGACTAGTAATCAGCTTCACTATAATGGAATGACTAATTAATACTGCCCACAATTGCTTGTTTGGAGCGTCGCTTGCGACCATTGTACCTGACTAGTAAGTATTGCAACTACAACGGAATGGCTGAATAAAAGTACCAACAACTGCTGGGTTTGGGTTTATATCATGCTATCTGTATCTGATTAGTAATTGCTGCAACTACAACGGAATGAATAACAAAAAGGGCCCACTGCTTCTTTTATCAGGACAATTATCTATACCTAACTAGTAATTGCTGCAACGATAACTGAGTAAATAAAACTGCCAACTGTGTGAGTTCCTCGGTTGACTTCCTCGATTGGTCTCGAGGGGGAAACACCAGGATGGGTTTGTTTGATGGTAGTATCAGGTTGGTTTCGAATAGGTCTCTCTTATCCCTCTCTGATAGCCGCCAGTTGTATCGAGTCTCTATAGGTTGTTAGTGCTTCTTTGCCGCTCATCCACCATACCTTTGTAGGCGACCGCCGAATTCTAGTCTCGCCGTAATTGGCCTCGATCTTGACGCCTCTTTTTCCTTTGCCCTTTGTCGGCACCCCTTTGTTTAAGCAGGTTTTGGGATCGATGTCGTTAGCAGGGTTACCTTCCGGCTTGGCCTGGGCAGGGTTATGGACGCCATTGGTTATTCTTCAGGGCTCTTAGCCCCATTTGCATCTTGTCCATAGTCGGACGCTCTGTCATTTTCAAGGTGATTTGGATCTTTGTATACTATATCTGCATTCTTGACTCATGGAGTCGTGTTGTATATATATCTGTTTTTGTGGGTTCCATCGAGGACTGTTGTGTAATGTTATTACTTCGTTTTCCACCCGCACGAAAGTGCCTGGTGGGCACCTTTGAATCGTTTCTATGCGGGTTTGGCGGGTTTCGCTAAAACTTGCATAGGTCCGATTCTGAGGGTGTTACAACATGCCTATGATTGTTTAGTACTTGGATGCTTTATCTTATTTATCTACAAATGCCCTAGATCTTGAAGTTACATGAATAGTCTTATCCATGCAACGCCTATCCATCCATCCCTATGCCTACCGCACTCAAATCCTGCTGTTTGCTACTATTGTTATTACTGCCTTTGTTTTACTGCTGCTGTTACTTTGCTATTGCTATTATAAAACTGTTGCCACTGATAAACTACTGTGAGCAAGAATATTTCCAGGTGCAGCTGAATTGACAACCTAGTTGTTAAGGCTTATAAGTATTCTCTGGCTCCCCTTGTGTCGAATCAATAAATTGGGTTATACTATCCTTGAAGACTGTTGTGATCCCCTATACTTGTGGGTCATCACACTCACATCCATAGCATAGATGCCAAGCGATGCAAGCATGGTGATGATGATAATTCCATGTATGTGTGACATTGTTCTCTAGGTCACATCGTATAAAAGGCATGAAGAAGCTCCATTCTGATGGACTTCTGGAATCGTTAGATTTCGAATCTACTAACCTCTCGATCGATGCGAACCATGCCTTATGGACAAAATGACCAAGACACCGTTCTACGGTATAATGGAATGGGTTGCTGGCCTATTGAGAATCATACATTCTCATGTATGTGGACCAATGAGCGTCTCCACGCGCAATGGTTATCATTATTTTGTTACCTTCACTAATGATTTGAGTAGATACGGGTATATCTACTTGATGAAACACAAGCCTAAAACCTTTGAAAAGTTCAAAGAATTTCATAGTAAAGTTGAGAATCAGCTCGACAAGAAAATCAAGCACCTTCGAACTGATCGAGGGGGTGAATATTTGAGCTATGAGCTTGGCACACATATGAAGGTTTATGGTATCGTACCACAACTTACGCTAGATGGAACACCACATCGTAATGGTGTGTCCGAACGACATAATCGCACCCTACAGCCACGGAAACTTGTGTTGTCATAGATCCAGGGGCGGATCCATGTGCAGCCTTGGGGTGCACAGAACACCAGGTAGAACTGAATTCCTTTATAAATTAGCTATGTTACACCATGTGTGCAACCCCTAATATAAGTAATTTTTCAGCTAGGGCACCACCGTGCACCCGGATCATCACTTCTCTAGCTTCTCCACTACATAGATCTGTTTGCTAGCGGCATTGACTATTGACAACATGCAAACTGTCACATGGCAAATGCCATTAACAGCCGGTTATCGCCGTTAACGGACACAAAAACCGTGGTAGAAGCCATGCTCAACCAAAGACTATTAATTGTTAAGTGGGTATGCCCATTATGAGAGCCCAATAAAAAGATGGCATGTTAGTGTTTTGTCCTGAACTGTTTGAATCGGGCTCTATCATCGGATTGTCGACAAGTACGCCATAGGGGGTCCTAGTGGCATTGGAAAGATGGGGTGTGAGACGTCGGATGTTCCAGGAGCGGTGAGCACAAGTTTACCCATGTTCAGATCCTATTGCGTGGATCGGATCCTACTCCTGCTAGCAACCCAGTAATATATCACGTAAGCCGGATGTTACAATGGATTACAAGAGAGGTTCACCTGTGCGACTTGATTGTGGTGTTATGATTGGTTGTGTGTTCTAAACGCTCCCATAGGGCCAGTTTATATAGTCACTGGGGCCTAGGGTTACAAGAGAGACCTATCCGGCTATGTTACAGAGTCGGTAACTAGGTACATCTTGGACTACAAGTAATACTACATGCCTAAGTCGGTAACTCTTTTGGGCCTTGTCGTAGCCGAAATTGGCTCCTCCTCTTTCTCTGACTGGGCCGCCCGTGAAGCAAAGCTCTAACCCGTTGGTGGGCCACCCTGGTCATCGAGTCCTGTGGGTATACCCGGAAAGTATGTCCCCAACAGTAGCCCCTAGAAGTATCCAAGATCTAAAGTCAAATAAATCGTCTAGCTTGATGGTTTCTTCGTCTTGAGAATCTTGAAGGGTTCCCGAAAACTTCTTTCAGTAATATAGGATTCCGAGTCAGTTGAGTCGGATATGTTTTGTTCTGACTTTAGTCTTTTCCTTGCTCAGTTTGAAACATAAGCCGTATTTTTCAGCGTGCGTAACCGACAACTTTTTACTGTGTCCCGCCACCGGCAGAGTCCTATCAACACGATCGTTGTGGGTCCGCCTCACGAAATGTAACGCCGTTTCAATGCCTACGCGAAAATCGAGGGGTGGAAGAGTTGCGAGGAAGCTACCTCCCTCTCTCCTATACGCTTGGTGCTAATCGCGTGTATTAATGCACGAATCTTGACACAAAGACAAATAAAAGAGAGGAGAAAACTGTTTCTCTCAGATTTATCTCTCCATCGATTCATTCATTGCCTCCTCGTACTCCTCGAGCACTCCGCAGCCGTTCCCATCTGCACACCGTGAGAAAATCTCTCTCCCCCACCACTCCTTTTCCTCCAAGATCTATGGCATCTGCCTCGACCTCAAGAGAGGTGGCGGGTTCGTCGACGACGGATGAGAAGAAGATGTGGGTCCTCTGGATCCCGAACGCCATGGACAACGTTGAACTCCAAGTCATGGAGGATGAAGGATTCATCGTCGTCGGCGCGTGGTGGAGCGCCTCAGGGCACGCCATTCCCGCCACATGCGACGGCGAGAGGGTGCTATTCGGCACGCACGTCGACTGTGGCCTCAGCCTGCCACCGTCGAATATCCTCGTCGAGGTCCTCAACTACTACGGTGTGAAACTTTATAATCTTCCTCCCAACTCTCTGCTTGAGCTTAGTACCCATGTAGCTTTGTGCGAGGGGTTTCTTGGCATTAGGCCAAGTCTCACTCTTTTCCGGTACTACTATGGTACCAGGAAGAACTCCATTAGTGCCGGTGTGCCTGATACATCGTAAACGTATCTATAATTGTTGATGCTCTATGCTTGTTTTGTATCAACTTTGCTATGTTTTGTCTACACTTTGTGGTATTTTTATACACTTTCTGGAACTAACCTATTGACAAGATGCCACAGTGTCAGTTGCCTGTTTTCTGCTGTTTTTGGTTTCCGAAAGCTAAAAAATGAATATTCTCGGAATTGGACAGGACAAAAGCCAAAGTTCATATTTTTCCTAAATGATACGAAAAATCGAAGACGAGACGGAGGAGGACACCAGGGTGGCCACACCCTAGGTGGGCACGGGGCCCACCCTGGCCATGCCCATAGGGGTGTGGCCCCCTTGCCCTCCATCGACTTTGCCTCCTTCGCCTATAAGAAGCCTCCGACCGAGAAACCCTAAAGAAATTGACCAGAAATCCACGAAAAGTTCCGCAGCGCCGCCGCCACCGAAGGGGAGATTCGGGGGACAGAAAGTCTCTGTTTCGGCACCCTGCCGGGACGAGGAAGTGCCCCCGGAGCCATCTCCATCACTGTTTCCGATTCCCATGATAAGGAGGGAGTAGTTCTTCCTCGAGGCTAAGGGCTCTACTGGTAGCTATGTGCTCATCTCTCTCTCTATGCATGATCTTGTTGTGGTCATGAGCTTTGTAATCAAGTAGATCTACCTTGCTACTCAAGTGCTTTAATAGATCTCTAGCTCTCCCCACGTGTGTGTAAGTGTCAGTGTGCATACCCTGGTGGCACTTAGGCTAGAGGTTACATAAATACTCATCGTGCTTTAATAGATCTATGCTTTTCCCCACGTGTGTGACAATGACAGCATGCACGCCGTGTGTGGCACTTAAGCTGGATTACATATATATTCATGAGTTATATTTGGAGTTGGATGTCTTGATGAAATTGTGGTGTTTGTTAGAACCGTCTAGCGCTCAAGGAGATAGTGTGGGGTTATCTAGATGGGGAAGGTAGACTTTGAGGTGTGATGTTATAGCCCTACCATGGATTAGAGTGTCCAACCGAAGAGTAGTTAAGAGTAGTATCCTGAAGAGAATATATTTATTTGAGAGTGTTCACTAGTGAAAGTATGATCCCTAGGCCTTGTTTCTAAACATTGAAACACAGTTTGCATATAGACCTGTTGCATGTTTGCTTGCTTCCATCTTATTTCAGTTTGCCTTTAGTCTCTCCCACGTCAACAACAAGTCAGAAGCTATTTGCTGGCACCGCTAGCACTTGTATTTCACTATCTCTTCGCTGAACTAGTGCACCTATACACCTGTCAAGTGTATTGGGTGTGTTGGGGACACAAGAGACTTCTTGTATCTTGATTGCAGGGTTGCTTGAGAGGGATACCTTTGACCACTTCCTCCCTGAGTTCGATAAACCTTGGGTAATCCACTTAAGGGAAACTTGCTGCTGTTCTACAAACCTCTGCACTTGGAGGCCCAACAACTGTCTACAAGAATATAAGTGCGTAGACATCAGTGCCTTACATCCCCGGCACCCTTAGTTTGGTCCTTAGGAGAAACTGAGTCTATCCTAGGATTAATGCTAGTGAATCCGTCAAACGCTGGGTCGGAACCTTCTTTTATCACAAGGATATTTGATGACCCACAAGTATAGGGGGTTTATCATAGTACTTCTGATAAATAGGAGTGTCGATCCCAATGAGGAGCAGAAGGTGTTGACTAGTGGTATGGAGTAGGAAATCTCTGTAAATACTTAGCAAACGGATTTTTAGGGGTTTTCTGATAAAGCAAAGAAACAAAGTGCAAGTAATAAAGATAACGAACAAGTGCAGCAAGTGGCCCAAATCCTTTCTTAGCAAAGCACAAGACGGTGGAAATACTAATGAGGACCAAACGTTCTCGAGGACACGTGGGAATTCTGTCAAGTGCTTTCGCTTCAAATAGCTGAGTACCTTTCTTTGGTGTTGTAAGTGTTGCGTGGGTGAACCTGTGCTAATATACCGACCTTACTTGGACTAATACATACTTGTGATTAAACCCCCTGCAAGCATCCGCAAATACATGAAAGTAATTAAGATATAAACCTAACCACAACCTTAAACTCCGAGATCCTACACTCCCTTGTGCAAAGGTGTCCTAACGGGGGTTCAGGTTTCTGTCACGCCGTCAACCCCACAATTAGTAGCCAAATACACAATGCATTCCCCTAGGCCCATAAATGGTGAAGTATCATGTAGTTGACGTTCGAATGACACCACTAGAAGAATAACACCAGAACTTAAATACTAAACCATTGAATAATATCTCAACACAAACCCACTACTAACAACATGACTTCTCCCATGTCCTCAAGAACTAAACGAATTACTCACGAGACATAATATGGATCAAGATCAAAGATGATATGGTGATGGATAAAATTTGAACATAAACAATAATCCAATGGTTCCACTCACAAGCATCAACTACAATAGTAATCAACACTGAGAAAGCTTGCCCTAAGATCTATGCAAGTATTCAACACGATTGTTACAACGGGATGGAGTGGTGATGATGGTACTGGTGGAGATGATGGTGTGGATGATGATGATGATCCCGATGAAGCCTAGCTTGATGGTGGTGTTGATGGCGACGATCTCCCCTCTCCGGTAAGGAATTTCCCCGGCAGAAATTTGTCTACCAGAGAGCTCTTTCTCTCGGTGTTTGCCTGCAGAGGCGGAGATCTTCGTGGTCACCCTCCTTGTATTAGGGTTTCGAGAGGAAGATATAGGCGAGAGGGCGGAGTCAGAGGCCAGCCAGGTGGGCCACACCCACCCTAGGCGTGGCCCAAGGGGGGCCCACGCCTGGGGGTGTGGGCCCCCTGTGGCCCAACTCCGCCTCCCCTTCTTGCTTCCTTCGTCTTCTAGGAAAATATAATTTTCCATGTTTTTTCTGGTATTTTTTCTGATCTTCGCGAAATTGCATCAAAATACCTCTTTTTCCATCAGAATCCTGACTCCGGCAGTCCATCCTCCAAGAATCATCCAACATGAAAAAACAGATGAAAAGACATAAGTAACACCTCATAATAAGACACATATCAATGAATAGAGGCAAATTATGATATAGAATGGTGATGCAAATTGGACGTATCAACTCTCCCAAGCTTAGACCTTCGTTGTCCCCAAGCGAAAACTGAGCTCAGTAAACATGTCTACATGTTTATGGAGTGAAGTGTCGATAAACGAATACGAACAAGAAGCATCACACTTACCATTACACAACTCATAGAAGAAAGCAACTCACCATTATATAACTTAGCTTGCAACAAGTACAGGAGTCACAAGAGATGCATAAAGATAAATCATAATTGGAATTAGCAAACTTTGTTCTTGGTCAGAGAATAGCTGGTAAATAGTTTCACAACACTGGTGGAAAAAGGGCCTCAGCCCGGCAAGAATCGGCTCTAGTCTCGGTTTTGGGCCCGGATGCAACGGACTAGAGGCCCCTTAGTCCCGGCTATAGCTCCCATGATCGATAATACCACGTGGCTGTTTCAGCTAAGGAAACCTCTAGTACCGGGCCGTAACACCACGGGACTATAAGGTTTCGCCATGGCAGAGAATTAGGTGTTTTCTCAAGTAGATTGTGTATTACCTTTTTTTTGCCATTTCGTTCCTTTTTCATTTTGTGTTTCACTATAATTTCAAACATATATTTAAGTACACATATTCTACGCTAGTACATACACAGTACACGTTGATGCATCTATATAATTAATCGATCCCTTGCAAGCATACATTGATGATATATATATATATATCAAAAGGAAGAAATGTTTTGAAATTACATGGTCATTGATGAATATATATCATATCAGCTACATGGAGATCAATAAGGCAAATCGAGTTCCACGTCATCCGCATAATGCTCTCCATGTACATCAAGGACTTCTTTCATCATAAATCCCGCCAGCTCCTCTTGAATTGCTCTTATGCGCTGGTCTGGCTCTAGTTTCTCCCGCAAATCATAAATATAATGTGAGTCAACTTTCCGCTCACTAGTCAACTTGCGGATGTACTCGCAGACGTAGTATCCACATAAATGAGTTCCCGGTGGCTGATGTAAACTCTTCACCATTTTATAAGTTAGCTCCTCTTTGAATGGACCTAGTATTTGCTGTCTGAACCGTGTCCAACACCTGGTCGGCAAATAAAATGAACAAAGGAGTTATTAGTTACTTGATATCAGGAAATGAATGAAAGAGGACGATATAATGCGATAATGATTGAAATTACTTATGGAGCATTGCTTTCATGTCGCTCCACTGCTCTTGGTCCTAACTTAATGAGTTGTGGACTTCAACTAGGGACTTGTCAACTTGAATGTTTAGCAAGATCCAGTGGAATCTGCGGACGTTTACATAAGCATACATGCATAGCTCATCGAGTAAGCAAAAATAAAATATGTACAAGATATAAACACTCACTTGAAGTTGTAAGGAAATAGTATTTCCTTAACAAAATTATTCTCGGTTAAGAACCTACACAGGTCTTCCTCCACGTCCTTGGGGTGATTCTTTAAGGTATATTCATTAATGATATATGGGTCAATGAACCCAACATCGTATCTTCTAGCTCTTTTGCATTCAATCATCTTCATTATGCAGAATATAATATCATCATACAAAAGGATATATAGTTAGGATAATATATTAAATGCAATGAACGAGCTGAGATACAAACTTAATTATAGAAATGAATCACTTACAGACAGTAGCAACCAATGATAGATTTGTAGAGGGCGTGCTGGTTGTATAACTGAAACAGTTCGGTCATTTGAACCTGTATCGAGTATGGTTTGAAGTGATTCTCCTTTCTAACGTCCACCGGAAACCAATCTTTCTGATGCTTTTTTCTGCTTGCGACATGTACCATTCGTGCAGATTTCGCATATGTGTGGATAGACGCACAAGCTCCTCATTACTGACTAGAGGCTCCCCTTGGACATACTGCCGTACTATCTGACCAACTGGCGTATCTTCATAGCCTAAATATTGACCAAGAGACATATTTGCTTCGGTAGCAAGTGCTTTGGCATGCGCTACGGTGATTTACATTAGTGCAACATTATTACGGGCTCTGGGGTCCATTATTTGCATGTCCATATCCATTTCAGCTCTGAAGGCCTTGTCGAGGTCTGAAATGACTTTGAGCGGGGCGACCGATTGATTCTTCTGTGCTCCGAGCTGGGCAACTTGCTTCCCGCCTTTTGCACTTGTGATTTTTTTGTTCTTTGCTTGCTTCATAATCTCCCGGTCATAGTCTGATTCCAGATTCATTGATATCTGGGATGGTTGCTCAAGAAAGGACTTAGCCCACTTTTTGTTTTTTCATCATATACCGGCTTTGGCTCAAGCTTTTTGGGTGCAAAATGCGCCTTAACTTGGGCATCCACATCCGCGTTAGTTTCCTCATTGGTCTTGTGAGAAGGTCTCTTTGGAAGAGCCGGCAAGATGTCGACTATCTTCGCCGTTTGACCTTTCTTCGATGTGGGGCGCGGGGGAGCGTCGAACTTCCGTTTCTTCGACGAGGTAGTAGTATTGCACGGAGGCGGAGGCGGAGATCGAGTATTGCGCGGAGGCGGAGATCGAGTTGATGTACTCCTGCTGCGGCGATCGTCAGCGGGGCGGGGTGGACTTGGAGGTTGGCTATAATCGGGTTAGGGTGGACTTGGAGGTTGACGATATTAGATGCGGGGTGGACTTGGATTCCTCGGAGTCGGTGGCCTTGGCGCCGAGCCTGGAAACTTTATGTACTTCTTATTCCATAGATTGATATTGCGCTTGACATCTCCTATTTTCATAAGGCCTTCAGGCGTAGCGATTTCAATATCTAGGTCCGCAAAATCCTCCACTATGTCATCCACCGTGACACGAGCATAGCCTGGTGGAATCAGAAGTGAATGGTGGAGTGCTCGAGGTAGACAAGGTAAAGCAGTGCCGATTGCCACCTTGAAGGACAGGTTGTTCATTGGCTGATGTAGCTCACATTGTGCCATCTCTCTGACATCATCCACGGGGTAGTGAGGAGCCGATGCATCATCCAGCAGTGCTTGATCATCAGCCCGGACCTCCGTGGAAGCCACGCTGCTTCTCCCCTGGCTAAGATCCAATGCAGGATCATCAGCCCGCGGGTGAGTTGACGATGGCGGCCTTTGGCTAATTTCATGCATGAGGTTCTTCAGATCAGCTAGGTCCTGCTCTACCCTGGAGATCCGGTCTGCCTCCCGGTCCTTCTTTCTCTGACGACTTCTGTAACTGGCATCGTACTGAGGAAACCCTTTCTTCCACGAGACACCGGCGCCTTTGCCTCGTGTTCGTCCTCCCTTTTCAGGATTCCCTAGGGCGCGTGTCAGCTCATCGTTCTTTCTCTCGGGACGGAACAATCCAATTGAGCATCGTTCATTGCTTGAATAAGGTCTTGGGAGGGTTTTAGAATTTTTTCATGAAATAATGTCTTCCCTGTTTCTAGGTCCAACGATCCCCCATGCCCGTACCACCAGTGCTTTGACCTCTCGGGCCATCCATCTGTACCAGGAGTGACGCCTCTAGCCCTCATTTTCTTCTCCATAGTTTCCCACTTAGGGACGACAATCTTGTAGCCACCTGTCCCCATTTTATGATGGTATTTCTTTTGGGCAGCATTTAACGCGTTATTTGCCGACTTTGCCATTGCTTTATCAGATTGCTTGTACATAAAATCGGGCCATCGTTTCTCTCAACTTCCGCTTACTCCTTTGAAGTCTCAAGTTTTCTTTTTCGACATATTTTATGATAAACTTTTCTTGTGGTTCCGGTATAGTTCAGCCATCTTGCTCAGAGCCCACTCCTTGACTTTCGCTCTATTTTCAAGCCCACCCGGGCTTGGGGTAATACCATCTACCTCAAATTCTTCATACTCTGGAGGTAGTATGAAATGCGCTATGAGCTTCTGCCAAAGGTCATCTTTGGCATCGTCGGTGACATAGCTGTTGGATTCTTCACCGGGTTTCTTTGAATGATTCCATTCTTGGATGGTGATCGGCAGGTTATCCCTAACAAGCACCCCACATTGATTTATAAACATCCTCCGACGCTTCTTTGGAGCAATCGGTTCACCATCATCATCTATTTCTTCGATGGTGAACCTCTGATTACCATCCAACTTTTTGTTCGGCCCTCGTTTCGTTCGAGCTGTCGATTGCTTCGATTCGGTGGGCTAAAATAAGAAGAGAGAGTGATTAATATATATCTAGATCAGTTAATGAATATAGGTAACACAAGGCTTTATATATATATATATATATATGTACCTCGCCGGATCCTGTCGAGGGGCCATCATTACTGTTGTTATTTGTTTGCCCTTCGTCCATCCGGTCTCCCCCTTGGTACATTAGGTTTTCCTCTAGTCCATCACCATATGGATTCAGATATGAGGATATCTCTTCCTCGAGCAAAATATCTTCTCTGGTAGTAATATTAAGAGGAATTTCACCTCTTATCATGCCCTGAAGAAAACCTTCACCGATGCGACCAGGATCTTTGGATGGATCCATGACTTAATTATCTATAACAAAAAGAGAGTTAAACATGTTAGAAAAAACAATAACCCTAATAACTAAAAGAAAAAAAACAATAACCCTAATATTATTTGCGGTAAAACAATAATCTTAATAACTAAAACAAAAAAAACAATAACCCTAATTAATAACCCTAATATTACTTATGGTAAAACAATAATCCTAATAACTAAAACAAAAAAACCTAATATTATTTGTGGTAAAACAATAATCCTAATAACTAAAACAAAAAAACCCTAATATAAAAAATCTATAAAAAACTATAACAAAAAACCCTAATAATCCTAATTATAATAATCCTAACTATAAAAAAACTATAACAAAAAACCCTAATAATCCTACTTATAATAATCCTAATTATAATAATCCTAATTATAATCCTAATTATAATAATCTTAACTATAAAAAACTAACTAATAATTACAAAAAAAACCTGCCCGTACCCCTCTCTCGAGCACCGATCGACGCCGGCGGCAACACGTGACGATATATGCTATGACAAGGCGAGGGCAAAGACCGAAAGGTACATGCAAGACAGACAAGGCGCAGAGAGCACGGCTAGCGGCTTAGCGAGGCGGTCTGTGATAGAGTGGCGGCACGACGGAGCATGCACGACGGAGCGGCGGCGGAATCAGACAACACGTCCCCTGCGTGTGCTTCGTCTTTATCTGTGCGCGTGTGCTTCATCTTCATCGAGAAATGCTAAGTGTTGGGGCAACACCTCCTGGCGCGTAGAATATATACGGACCCCCCTTTAGTCCCGGGCTAAGACACGGTGTCATGAAGGGTCTTTAGTCTCGCCATGGCTTAACTCATGACTAAAGACCCCTTTAGTCACGCAGGTTAAGCCACCGGGACTAGTGGGTTTTTTTACCGCTTTCACACGCAGCACCCTCTAGTCCCGGTCCACCACGACGACTAATTTGTTTTTGTAAATTTTCTTTTTAATTCAAATCAAATATAAAACTTTTGCAAAATAATATCTTTTATTGTAAAAATCCAAATAAAACAAATAATATGTCTATTATTATCAGAAAAATATAAATAATATTAATATAATATCCATATATCTGTTTGCATCATTTATAAATTATTTCATTTGTAAATTTTCTTTTTTAAATTCAAATCAAATATAAAACTTTGGAAAATCATATCTTTTATTGTAAAAATCCAAATAAAACAAATAATATGTCTATTATTATCAGAAAAATATAAAAAATCTTAATATAATATCCATATATCTGTTTGCATCATTTATAAATTATTTCATTTGTATATTTTCTTTTTTAATTCAAATCAAATATAAAACTTTGGAAAATCATATCTTTTATTGTAAAAATCCAAATAAAACAAATAATATTTCTATTATTATCAGAAAAATATAAATAATCTTAATATAATATCCATATATCTGTTTGCATCATTTATAAATTATTTCATTTGTAACTTTTCTTTTTTAATTCAAATCAAATATAAAACTTTGGAAAATAATATCTTTTATTGTAAAAATCCAAATAAAACAAATAATATGTCTATTATTATCAGAAAAATATAAAGAATTTAATATAATATCCTTATATCTATTTGCATCATTTATAAATTATTTCATTTATAAATTTTCTTTTTTTAATTCAAATCATATCTTTTATAAAGAATCTTAATATAATATCCATTTAGTCCCGGTTGTAGTCACAAACCGGGACTAAAGATATTTCCCGCCATTTCCCACCGCTTCCCGCCAAGTGTTAGCTAGTCCCGGTTTGTTCTGGTTTTTAATATTAATAAATGTCTTGAGTGTTACCTAAATATGAAGATGTTGTATTTAGAGGAAAAGGCCTATAAATAGAGCAACCTATAAATAGAGGAAAATGCCTATAAATAGAGCAGCCTATAAATAGCGGAAATAGAGTAGGCTGGATCGAGCAACCTATAAATAGAGGGAAATGCCTATAAAAAGAGGGTTCATCTTTAGTCCCGGTTGGAGAAACCAACCGCGACTGAAGGGATTGCGGCAGACTGGGCCAGGCAGCACTAATAATAGGGGTGAGTGTCGACATTATGTCGTGCGGCTTGTACCTTGTCCCAGATGGTGTCACCAACCGGGACTAAAGATGAACCTTTAGTCCCGGTTGGAGACACCAACCGGGACAAAACATGAGTCAGCACTAATAATAGGGGTGAGTGTCGATATTATGTCGTGAGTGTCGACATTATGTCGAGCTGCTTGTACTATAAATAGGAATCCTTGTGAGTCTAGTCCTCCAGCCAGTTTGAGGCATCTCCAAGATGGTTTTCGAGAGCAGGGACACCACTACGGCGGCCAAGGAGATGCACGAGCCCGATCCTCCGGCATCTCCAAGAAACTGGTCATAGAGGAACTCCCTAATATGTGAAATTAGTTAGCTCCCAGGCGCATTGATCTAGTTATAGAAGTTACAAGCTACAAGATGGTTTTTGAGAGGGACACCACGCCCAGCCAGGAGATGCCGCCGGAGCCCAGTCCTCCGGCATCTCCAAGAAACTGGTCATAGAGGCACTCCCTAATATGTGACCTCACGCGTTTGGAGATCAGATCTTAATGGTATGTATGAATCAAGACTAAAGGCCCCCCTTTAGTCCCGGTCCTTCCACAAAACGGGACTAACACACTCAAGATTGTTTGCAGAAAACACTATAAAAATGGACACATGGAGCATCTTCACTCATAAAATGTTACAATTATTACACATCATTTCTTCGCGTGTGTTCCTTTCTGATCCTGCCGTATCCATGGAGCATCTTCATTCATTAACATGATGCTTGGGTAATCCTTCACCGCGAAGGGCGGAATTTCATGAAACTTATCACAATCTTCTGACATGTCTGTCTTGTCCGCGCTTTGGCTCATCGTCTGATGTATTCTTTTTCTTATTTTTTCTTTTTCTAGGTTTGGTAGACATGTCCTTCACATAGAAAACCTGAGCCACATCATTGGATAGGACGAATGGTTCGTCTAAGTACTCAAGATTGTTGAGATCCAACGATGTCATTCCGTATTTCTTGTCTACCTCAACCCCTCCTCCTGTCAGCTTGACCCATTTGCACTAAAACAAGGGGTCCTTAAAAGTAGGTCCATAGTCAAGTTCCCATATCTCCTCTATGTAACCATAATATGTGGTCTTTGACCCATTGTTGTCTATTGCATCAAAGCGGACACCACTGTTTTGGTTGGTGCTCTTTTTATCTTGGGCTATCGTGTAAATGTATACCCATTTATCTCGTACCCTTGGAAAGTCGATATAGTCGACGATGGTGACGTAGACAACAAGTATAGTTGATCTCCAAGAGTGTTGTTTTTAATGAGATGTTGCAACCAACCGCTAAAACTCTTCATGTGTTCATCTCTAATCCAAGAGTCATGCTTTCCAGGGTTGTTGGAGCGTAAGATTTTCTTGTGTTCCTCGATATATGGGGCTGCCAAGATAGAATTCTATAGAACGGTGTAATGTGCTTCGGTGTAAGAATGTCCGTCCCTACATATTATTGATTTCCTTCCTAGAATACCCTTTCCACTCAGTCTCCCCTCATACAGCGATTGAGGAAGACCAATCGGCCTAAGGTCAGGAACGAAGTCAAAACAAAATTCAATGACCTCCTCTGTTCCATAGCCCTTGGAGATGCTTCCTTCTGGCCTAGCACGGTTACGAACATACTTCTTTAAGATTCCGATGAACCTCTCAAAGGGAAACATATTGTGTAGAAATACAGGACCGAGGATGGAAATATCTTTAACTAGGTGAACCAGCAGGTGCGTCATAGTATTGAAGAAGGATGGTGGGAACACCAACTCAAAACTGACAAGACATTGGACCACATCATTCTGTAACCGTGGTAGATCTTCATGATTGATTATCTTCTGAGAGATTTCATTGAGAAATGCACATAGCTTCACAATGGGTACTCGAACATTATCTGGTAGAAGCCCCCTCAATGCAATCGGAAGCATCTGCATCATAATCACGTGGCAGTCATGAGAGTTTAGGTTTTGGAACTTTTTTCCGCCCTATTTAATATTCCCTTTATATTCGATGAGAAACCAGATGGGACCTTAATACTGCTTAGGCATTCAAAAAATATTTCCTTCTCTTGTTTGGTAAGAGCGTAGCTGGCATGACCTTGAAACCATTCTGGATGCAGGCCATCTGGTTCTTTCATACGTTGATGGTCCTTTCGTGCTTCCGGTGTATCTTTTGTATTCCCATACACGCCCAAGAATCCTAAAGTGTGTTCACGCATTATTCTTTGTCACAGGCATCACATTGATTGCAAAGCGGACCTCTAAGAATTTCCAATATGGTAGCTCCCAAAATATAGATTTCTTCTTCCACATGGGTGCGTGTCCTTCTGCGTCCTTTAGAACAGATTTTCTGCCAGGACCCTTTCCAAAGGTTACCATTTTATCCAAATCTTTGACCATATCAAATATATCAGCACTAGTATGCTCCTTAGGCTTCGTATGGTGACATGCCAGGCCATTGAAATGCTTGCCTTTCTTTCTTATGGGATGCTTGGCCAAAAGAAATCGACGATGCTCATTGTACACATTCTTCTTACAATGTTCCAAATATATACTTTCTGTCTCATCTAAACAGTGTGTGCATGCATTGTATCCCTTGTTGGACTGTCCTAAAAGGTTACTAAGAGCAGGCCTATCATTGATTGTTAAGAAAAGCAATGCTCGGAGGTTAAATTCTTCCTTCTTGTGCTCATCCCACACGCGTATGCCGGGTTCTTGCCACAACTGTAAAAGTTCTTCCACTAATGGCCTTAGGTACACATCAATGTCGTTGCCGGGTTGCTTCGGACCTTGGATCAACACTGGCATCATAATGAACTTCTGCTTCATGCACAACCAAGGAGGAAGGTTATAGATGCATAGAGTCACGAGCCAGGTGCTGTGACTGTACTTAGACCAAACCTTAAACTCCTTGCGTCATCTGCAAAGTCCAGGTACTTTCTATCGATTTTTCTCCATTGCGACCCATCAGCGGGGTGTCTCAACATCCCGTCTGACTTACGTTCCTCTTTATGCCATCGCAACAACTTGGCTTGCTCTTTGTTTCTGAATAAGCGTTTCAACCGTGGTATTATAGGAGCATACCTCTTCACCTTGGCAGGAACCCTCTTCCGGGGAGGCTCGCCCTCAACGTCACCAGGGTCATCTCGTCTAATCTTATACCGAAGTGAAGTGCATACCGGACATGCATCCAAATTCTCGTACTCCTCACCGCGATAGAGGATGCAGTCATTAGGGCATGCATGTATCTTCTGAACCTCTAAACCTAGAGGGCGTATAACCTTCTTTTGCTTCTTGGCAAGGCAATACATTATCTTTTGAAGCATATTCTTCATCATTTTCAACAACTTTTCAAATGAGAAGTCGTATAGCACACTCAGCCTTCCATCGCAGCAATTCCAAAGGTGCTTCCCACTTTTTCGCACCATTTTCGCAATTTGGGTACAACAACTTTTGTGATCCTCTAACATGTGATTGAACTTCTCCATATCCTTTTCAGTTTCACAATCTCTTCGCATCGGCAATGGTCCAACCAAGATCATCAAGGGTTCATCATGTGTCTCTTCTTCATCCTCCCTTCAAAGATTCCCCATGGAAGTATCTCCGCACTTAGGGAAACCATGATAGTTGTCATCCCCTCCTCTTCTTCATTGTCTTCCATTATAACCCCTCTCTCTCCGTGCTTGGTCCAACAATTATTCTTGGGCATGAAGCGGACTTCAACAGTGGTATGAAGGGTTTTTGAGTCGAGTAATCCTTCGATTCCTACATCCACTACATGGACATAATATAAAACCATTGCTTGTTTGCATCAGAACATGATGAATTCATGCACACCATTAATGAACTCGCCAGGGCGTCGGTCAAGACTGCATTTCCATTCCCGAACCATCTGCATTATAGTAAAAGTATGTCAAAAACCATTACACAACATGATAAAATTATTACAAGTTATATTGAGAGCTTCTAGAGCATTAATTTTGAATTTTGAAAAATTTACATGCACCAATTTGTGAATTGGAGAAAACAATCAACATGATAAATGTGGAGTTTTTTATTATTGTTCTATCAGTGAAAACCTCATTCCATTCTAAGCTCTGAAACTCTAAAATTACACATTTCAATTTTCAGTAACTATGTGCCTAATCAAAATTTGTTACACATATATATCAAAATCCTTCTACTTTTAGAGCATGCATGCATTGATCCATATCTCTATACTTCTAGAGCATTATAGAGCTAAAGTAGCAATAAGAGATGAAAGAATGAAGTTATAACCTTTTAAAGCTTTCGATTTAGAGGTTGCAAACTAAATCTTGAGAAAAAAATGGCATGAACTCTCTTGATTCTTTGAGAAAAATAGCCACCATATGCTTTAGGGCAGCAGGACAGGAAGCAGAATATATAGTGGTGGACAACTAGTCCCGTGCCGTGATACGACCCGGGACTAATAGTCCATGAAAAGACCAGCTAGCCTGCTCCAGGTCATTAGTCCCGGTCCGTAATGCGGACCGAGACTAAAGATCTGGTCCGGCCCGGGACTAGTGACTACGGTCGTTTCTAGCCGTTAGAGGCCTCACGGCCCGGGACTAGTGCTCCCACTAGCGGGCTGTGACAGACCGGGA
Organism: Avena longiglumis; assembly: GCA_030063025.1. Taxonomy (NCBI): domain Eukaryota; kingdom Viridiplantae; phylum Streptophyta; class Magnoliopsida; order Poales; family Poaceae; genus Avena; species Avena longiglumis. The sequence goes on from CP125976.1 coordinate 483,458,184, forward strand.
CTGCTGGGGTTGTTCACGTCGAACCGAAGATGGTTTTTCCAGTAGTGAAAAAAGCTTTTATAGGAGTTTTCAAAACAAGAGCACTCTTTGCTCAAACAGGTTTTTCACCATGATGGCTTTCAAAGTAATACTCAAATAGATAAGAGTCTTGTGCAAACAAGGAAGATAGAGAACATGATTGAATAAATCATCATAGGAATGCTTGAAACACAACAACTCAAATGCTTGCTGGAGAAAGAGAGGAAGTAGGTTTACTGACTCAACTTAGAAATAGGAGAAAGGTACCTTCATAGAGGGAAGCAGGGATTTCAAGTCATAAAGAGCTTCCAAAAGATTATGGTACTTACTAGCTTTGAGCCCTCATTGCCCCTATCATAGGCATCTTGAGATGATTAAGGTTAAAGTGAACAAGGATGGAGTATATGCTTGACGAAATATAAGTCGACAATCTCATGTCCCTTGAGTACGAGGTCCTCTCCTCATGCTACTCAACTTTAGTTACCGGTAAGTTCTTGTCATTGTAAGTACATGTGTATCATAAAGAAACGCCAACGGGGTACCCCTTGCACATGGTACAGGAGCTATCCCATAACCAAAATGACAAGGCAAGCAGACAATGAGCATCTTAGCGATCTTTTTATTTACTGTTTGCATAGATTTTTATTGAGAATGCTTCACAGATTGCTCATTATGGTGATGCTGCAAGTTTCCACCATGATTAGGCATGGCTTAGGCTAGAGGCCCAGGCATTTCTCTAACACACATACATAAATCCATGGACTTACAAGCTCCCCTTTTATTTCACACCGACGACATCTGCAAACAAAAGAGCATGATATCAACTGGACATGTATCCATAAGTGTTGAAAGCGTTCCCCGTTGTGGCATCCCGCAAAACCACTACTAGAAAATCGCGTTGTTCTTGTGCATTGCATCATCATGACCGCATGCTCATGTCATCATGCCACATTGCATTTGAGCATCGTCATCATCTTGCATGTGCTTGTATAAAACTATTTGCAGAAAGCCTGGTTTTGTTTTCTAAACGCCCCGTCTTTTATTCAAACGCCAAACCCGGGTCTTCGGATTATTTTGTTTTGGCTGCTACCGGTTGAAACGCCGCTTAAAACAAATAAAGTTTTAATTATTTTAGTGGAAATGAACGGGCGAATGACCAACGACCACCCAGAAATTATAATCGGCCCAACCTAAATCCTAAAGCTACCAACCTATCTACCCAACCTCCTCTCCACCTCACCCCAACCTGAGTAGCGCCACCTCGCCCCCTCTCTCTTCCCCCAATTAAACCCTGCCACCTCACTTGGCCTCTCTCCCACTCCTCTCAACCTGCCCCCACACGCCTCCCACATGCACACGCACACGCTGCCACACACGCCTCCCACCACACGCCAGCCTCTCCACCCGCCTGGCCCACCCGGACCCACTGACCCAGCCCACGCGCCTCCCCGCTTTCTCCCTCACGTTTCTTCCCCGACGCTTCCCCTCGCCCGCCTCTCCCACGCTGCCTGGCCGCCGCCGTTCTCCTCCAGCTCACCGCTTGCTGCTGACCCAGCGTCGCCCTCCTTCCTTCCGCCAACCTCCCGCGCCTCAAGCTCCACCTCGCGCCCGCCAAGCTCACTTGCGCTGGCCGGCCAAGGCCCGACCTGCCCCGACCCTCTCCTCTCCGTCAAGCTCTGCACGCTCCTCCGCCACCACAGCCGCCATCCTCGAGCTCCCTCGCCTGCTTGGACCTCCTCGCCTCCCCTCACGCCGCCATGGCTGGCCACTGCCGCTGCCAAGAATCCTCGCCGTCCCTCGCTCTCGCCTCCTGGTTGCCGCCAATGAGCCTCGCGTCGCCGCTCCGCCCCATCAGAAGATTTCGCCAAGGCCGCGCTCGACCGCCTCGTCGCCTGCTTCCGCCGCCGACCACGACCCCGCCACTGCCGCATCCGCCAGCGCCTCCCGTCCCCTCACTGCTGCCTCGGTCATGCGACCTCGTCTGCTCAAGGCCGCTTGGTGTGCGCCTTCGCTCCCTCAACAACGACCACCGCCGACTTCCCCAAGGTATGGCTCAACATGCAACGGGTGCGCAACTCCAGCTCCAGGTCTGCAACTCGAAGCTTCCGCGACTACCGGACCGCACCGGACGCTCTCACAAGGCGCTCAAGGAGTGGGCAAGAGATCCTCGAGGGCTCACCACCTCCCCACATGACCCTCCTGGCCCGTGTTCGCGCCAAGAGTCTGCTACGTCAAGGCCGAACCTCCAGGACCGTGGTGTGGGCTTGATGTTAGATGTTGGTGCTGCCACGAACCACCGCGCGGAACCCAAGCCCAACACCGGCAACCCGAAGATAGCTAGAAGAAACATCGACAAGATCTGCTACCAGGACCCCAAGATCCCCCGAATCCGATGACCGAGATGCCGGAACACCCAGTTCGTCGAGACCCTGAAGACCCGTTCGGGCGAAGTCCAGACCGATGACCGCCAAGATCGCCATGGAACGACAAGCACTTCACCCGGCCAAGACCGACCCGATTTGAGGACCCGACACGAATCAAGAACGACAAGATCGGCACGACCGGAAGAACCCGACGCCCGACACCGACCCAAGTCCGCACCGGACGCGCCAAGATCCACCGATGTCTGAACGATCGAGTCCGAACGCCTGTCGAACCCGAACCCCGAGACCGAACCCGAACCCGGAACCCCATGATCGCCGAGACCCTAATGTGTGAACCCTTTCGAGCCCTATTTTATAAATGAAATAACAACTTGTTGCATATTAATTGTTCATCTCGCATGCATATTTGTGTGGTTTGGGGGCCTTATGCCGATTCACCTAATAATTAAATATGGGGCCCATATGCGGGCAAATCTAGTCTCATATTGGCCTCATTTAAATTTGTGCATCGAACCGTTGTCATATCTTGCCTTGTTAAACAACATTTAAAATTTGCGGGGTAGATAAATAACTTGAACCATTTAATTAAATGTCGGGACCCCGGTTCCGCTTAATATGACCTAATTGCATCGCACTTTTGCCATGTCATACATCATACATGCATCATGCCGATCTTCTGCCGTAGTATTAAATATTGCATCCGGTGTTCCTTCTAGTGTTTTGCTTCTTCGCGGATAAGGCCGTTGAGTTGATGCGAGTGTCGCCCCGATCTTCGGTTGAACCTTCGACAATGTTTTCAGGCGAGCATCTCCCCCTTTCTACCTATCTTACTTTTATAGTATTTATTCCCTCCTGATCTATTGCTATCGTGGTTGCGATGCTTTAGTTTCCGTACATGATATACCGTGCAGCCCTATATTGCCTTGGACACATCCTATTACCTGTTGTTTGGTAGATAGTTGGACTTGCGCGTCGTAGTCGCTTGCTCAAGTGTTGTTGCGTGTCGTCAAGTGCCACAGTTGTTGATGTATTGCCGCATGTTGATGTTGGAGATGATCATAGTTTTACTTATCGCTCACTTTAATTCCTGTTTAACAACTAAAATTGAAGTAAGCAGAGGCATCGGTGGGTGATAGAAAATATTTGGTTTCCGAACGCCCACTTGTGTCCCGTAGGACCCCGAGTACTTGATACCTGTTCCTTGATTTATCGCGCTATCCACATCCGGGAGGTATATGGGACCCCCCTGAGCCAGAGCTTGATTCAGTCTTATTTCTTGGGGCCACAAACTAGTTTGAGGTTTTATTTACGATCCTGTACTTATGCCATGCTACTTATGTATTTACGTTTGTGCGAGGAGCACACTGTACTGTTTAGGTAAGCGGAATGTTTTCGCGGTATCGACAAGCCCAGCCACACTTTCGGGTTCCCAGTCGTTTACAGCCATTGACGCAAACCTTGAGTCCGTCTCGAAGCTTGCTTACTGCTATGGTCTACTCAATGGGGTGGCCCCCTGAAATAATTCTGAATCCTGTGATTGCTTAGTCGTGAAAGCCTCGTTGGGTTTTGATTTGGTTTTTCCGAGGTTGATCGAGCGTGTGTTGCTATTGGTGCACCCGCCGTAAAACTTTCTCAAAGCCGTGTCCGGATATGGACGACTTGGAGCATATCTCGACCATAGACAAGCATAACTAAAGTTTATTGCTATAAATTTGACTTATAATGACTAGTAATCAGCTTCACTATAATGGAATGGCTACATAATACGCCACAATTGCTTGTTTGGATTGTCGCCATGCCATTGTACGACTAGTAAGTATTGCAACTACAACGGAATGGCTGAATAAAAGTACCAACAACTGCTGGGTTTTGGGTTATCTCATGCTATCTGTATCTGATTAGTAAGTGTTACTACTATAATGGAATGATTAACTAAAAGTGCCCACTTCTTATTTTATCAGGATGACTATCTTTACCTGACTAGTAATTGCCGCAACGATAACCGAATAAAAGCGCCAACTGTGAGTTCCTCGGTTGACTTCCTCGATTGGCCTCGAGGGGGAAACGCCAGGATGGGTTTGTTTGATGGTAGCATCAGGTTGGTTCCGGATAGGTCCTTCTTACCCCTCTCTGATTGCCGACAGTTGTATCGAGTCTCTATAGGTTGTTTAGTGCATCTTCACTGCCGCTCACCACCATACCTATGTGGCGAGGACCGCCAATTCTAGCCTCGCTGCATCGGCCTCTCTTCGACGCCTCTTTTCCTTTGCCCTTTGTCGGCACACCTTTGTTTTAGCAGGTTTTGGGATCGACGCCGTTAGCAGGGTTACCCTTCCGGCTTGGCCTGGGCAGGGTTATGGACGCCATTGGTTATTCTTCAGGGCTCTTAGCCCCATTTGCATCTTGTCCATAGACGGACGCTGTGTCATTTTCAAGGTGATTTGGATCTTTGTACTGTATATCTGTATTCTTGACTCATGGAGTCGCTGTTATATATATCTGTTCTGTGGGTCCCATCGAGGACTGTTGTGTAATGTTATTACTTCGTTTTCCACCCGCACGCAAGTGCCTGGTGGGAACCTTTGAATCGTTTCTATGCGGGTTTGGCGGGTTTTGCTAAAACTTGCATAGGTCCGATTCTGAGGGTGTTACACCCGTGACTGCACAGTTCTGCTAATCCCAACGTATAGATGCAAGCATATACAACTTCGATGACACAATGGTTCAAGTCTATTAGGGGCAAGAAAATAAGGTGTGCCATCAAGTTCGTGAGAGCTTTACTAACTAGTTTTCACATAACAAAATAGTTTTAAATTTAAAAGATAGACGAAGCTTGAGAATTTGCTTGGAATAGCAATAATGCTAGGAAACCCTAATCCACCATAACTCGCACCGGCTTAGGAGAAGCCCTGCGAGATCTTCCCTCTACTTCTGACACCACGCCGTCGTGCTGCTGGAATCGCGAGGGGAGAACTACAACCTCCACTGCCTGCTAGAACATGGGAGAGGAAGGTCTTCATCGAGTACCGAACGTGTGACCGACTGCGGAAGCGCTGCCGGAATGCAGCGCCAGAAGGATCGTCTACGCGATCTTGAGATCGGCAAGTGTACGACTACATCACTCACGAGAATCTGCTCTTGTTAACCGCTTTGGAATCTTCGAGGGTGAGTGCTTCTATCGACTCGTTGCTACAATCTAGTAGATAGATCTTGGCTTGTTTGTGTGCATGTGGTAGAATTTTTTTGTTTTCCATGCTATGAACCCCTACTAGAATGGTGATTGAAATTGGACGTATCAATATTCCGGCTCCTGGAAAGGCGGAAGGTCTTCCGACGTTCACCGACGACGCCGTTCCCCACCATAATTCATGGGACGCGGAGGCGCCGGAGCTGTCGGATATCTTGATCCTCGCCAAAAGGCGGATTGAGTTTCTGATGAAGCATGAGGGCCTCTGTGGATCCGACTTGATCCACTGCTGGTTGGAGCGCCGGATTTAGCCTCTCCAGCACCATGGAGATCACCTCATGCACCAGATCACCATCGACAAGAAGGACAAGATGCAGGTTAGTTCGAGCCAGATTCCGGCGAAGGACTAGAGGACCCTTATGCAATATTTGATCAAGGAAAGAGTGGAACGAAAATTTCCAGAAGTCTCCATGAAGATGTATACGTCCAACCATCCTCTGACTTCGGTAAATATTTCGACTCTACTTTTGCGTTTCGTCGTTCTTTTCTATTCTTTCTCCGACTCTATTTTCATTGATGCCTTTTGACTTTGTTAGCTCGATAAACTCTCCGAGTCTGAGCTATCTCCACTAGAGGGCTATCCCTCAGAAGATCCGGAGGCGATGGAGGATGATAAGGTGCAAGAAGTTGCCGCCCCCGCTTCCAAGAAGCGTAAGGCGAAAGAAGTTGTTGGTACTGCTGGTAGCCAAGTGCTACCAGTAGTTAAAAAGTAAGCACACTGTCTTTTATTTTCAGTACTTTATACCTTTCTTTCTTTCCAGAGCACACATGATATTTGGATTTTCATGTTCTAGAGCTAAATCAGCTTTGAAGAGAAAGACCAAGCCAGACAGCAAGCCGGGCAAGCAGATGCGTCAGCAAAAGCTTGTTGTTTCCCCTGCCATGCCGCCACCAACTCCATCGATTCTCCGGACAGAAGCTTCGCCTCCCGATCCGGCAACATATCGAAAGCCCTGGTCACCATTGATGATCAGGCAACTAACAAGGGTGAACCCGTCAAGGGTAATGATCCCATGGTAACATCTATAGGAACGTTGGATAAAGTGGCCAGCTCTGCTGTCTCTGGCCTGAAGAGAAAAGAGAAGGAAGAGATGATCAGGCTGGCTCAATCCAGCCTTGAGAAGCAAACCTTGACTCCAGAGGCAGCGAGCCAGGAGCAGGAGGACGTCAAGCTGGTCAGCCTCCAGGACCAAATTTTGGTCCGGGATGCTAAGATCGAGTCTGGCGAACTCCCAGCGATGGATGTTCCCTCCCTCTCCCTTACTGAAAAGGAGTTTCACAACACCAAACTCGGATTTGATAAATTGCACCTGGAACACATTATATGTTTCCAATTCTTATTTGCATTTATTATCATATCCTCTAGCCCCCAAGCATGAAGCCGGATAAACATCGTTGGATCCGAGTTAATGCTTTTAGGTTGCAAAAGAACGATGTAGTGTAGCCCCCAAGGCTCAAGAACATTTAAAATAAACGCAAAGAGATCAAAGCCTTGTGCCTTGAGAATTTGAAGTTAAAAATTGAGAAAGATGAAGTAGAAGGTAAACTTTTCCAACTTCCTCTTTGTTAGTTAACTTTTGTCATAATCAAACTTGTTTTGTCCGACTGATATTTTTCCTTTGCAGAACTGTTGTGCCAGTCCAGTAAGATGGTGGAGCAATCCGAGAACTTCAAGGACTTAGAAATGGAGAATGCTGAGCTCTAGGACAAACTTGAGAAACTAACTTTAGAATCGGAGAAATCCGTAACTGTAGTCCTGGAGTCAAGCAATTGTGAGACCGTGAGGCTCGATAAGCTAATAGCCCTACGAGATAAAGAACTAGCCGATCTCAAAAGGACTTCGATATTCGAGGGATCTGCCCAGCCACAACCGGAACTGAATAGCCTCCACAAGGAGCATGCTCAATGGAATCACTCTGTGCTTGGTAAGATTTCCGACTTTTACTTTTTGTTGATTTTTCGACTTCCTTTTCAGTCGAATTTTGACTTTTTGGTTCTTTCCCAGCCCCCCTGAATCTTTTCGACTCTCCTACCTCCGAACCGCACGTCGAGCGCATCAATCTTGTCAGAGATATCTTGTATGACTTTTGCTAGACTCCTGAAGAGGCCGGCGAGTCAGTCAAGCTTTCTGACTTGCATACAATGTCAGTGCAAGAGGTGAGGGACACGGTCAAGGAGATTCCGAAGCTTATTGAGGACTGGAATATCTCCTACGCTCAGACTACTCTTACCATGGTGATGAGCCACCACTGCGAGATGGAAATCTGGCATGTCAGCAAAGGTATTGCCGAGGAAGATGATGAGGGTAACCCATAGGACATCAAGGCTATCCAAGAGTCCTATGCAGGTTATGCTTGTCGTGTGGCGGAGATGACCAATTATACGACGCCGTTCTTCAGATCCATTGCCGTGCCTCCCTCGCCCCAAGAGCTAGAAGGAAACATTGCAGCTTCCGAGTCTGAGATCGAGGGCGACAATGCTGTCGACTCCAACGCTCCACCTTCTTCATTACCATCGCCCGACTCTGCAACATAAACAGTTTTTACGCATTATTCTGAACTTCTGGCAATGTAATGATGGAAACAATGTTTTATTTGTGCTGGTCTTGTAAAAACTAATGCTTTTACTATCGTAGCACTTATGCTTATATATTTCTTATGCATGTGCTTGAAAATTTGTGAAGCACTTTTTGTTTTATGCCTATACTTGTCGTTTTATCTAGCTCTCTGCCTCGTCCCTTTTATGGGCCGGCCAACCTTTAGCACAGAAACTTTGCCAAGCAACGGCGCGCAATTGCTAAACCAGTTTAAACTCGGAAACAAAGATGGCTTCCAGTACCAACAACTAATTACTCGGAAAATACCTGCGTCTAAGCAATCAGATTAAAAAAACCAAAGTATAGACAATAAATTGAATTTTGTACCCTAAGGTAACACTTTTTATATATTCAAAAATCGTAACCAAAACGAATATGAGCATAAAGTACTTTCAAGCATTCTGGTATTTTTGAAAAAATGACATGCTCTTTTGGAAATAAGATGGCAAAAAATTCTCAAATATAACATATGAGGAAACCAATACTTTATTTCACTTTGAACATTTACATATATGATTACAAGGAAATATAACTAATAATAGAAGGGACGTAGCTGTGCACTATTCCATGGACGGTCTATGTCATCCGGGTCTGTGTTGCCACCAGCTCTCTTTCTCTTCCAAGTCTCTTCCGAGTATCAGGTCTTTCCTTGACTAGTCTCATATCGATTAAATAATATGACCCATTATGCAGAACTCTGCTAATCATAAAAGGTCCTTCCCAAATCGGGGAAAGTTTGTGCTTTCTCTTTTGCACAAGTCGAAAACCAAATTGCCTTTTCTGAAAGAACGGTTTTGCACTCTCTGACTATGATACTTGCGCAACTTGTGCTGATAGGCTGTAGATCTCTTCTCAGCAATGACGTGTACTTCTTTGATTATATCGAGATCATCTTGTCGAGAAACTTCTGCATCTTCTTCAATATGCGCTTTGACTCGTGGAGACTGATGAATTATATCACTTGGAAGAACTGCCTCTGCACCATAGACCAAGAAAAAAAGGAGTATAGACAGTTGATCTGTTAGGAGTTGTACGTAAGCTCCATATCACAGACGGTACTTCTTTCGCCCAAGCCCCTGCGTCCCGATGAAGCGGTGCCTCGAGGAGAGGTCGGATTCCTTATAAAATAAGGCTATTAGTTCTTTTGACTTGTCCATTAGCTTGTGGATGTGCGACTGATGCAATATCGAGTCATATCCGTTGTTCTTCGCAGAATTCGTCAAGTTCCTCCATGGAAAAATTGCTCCCATTGTCAGTAATTATACTGTGTGGATATCCGAATCGTATGATTACGTCCTCGACAAACTTTCTGGTTGTGGCTCCATCACAACTTGTTACGGGTTTAGCCTTAATCCACTTTGTATATTTATCCACCATCACTAGTAGGTGAGTAAATGCGGTGACCCAGCATACCACTGCATGTGTAGTACACTATAGTCGTTGACATGACATGCACACACCGCCCGTAAATATCACATCCTCGAGTGGTACAATGTAAACATTGCGGGTCCATATTACAAAAGTACACACATTATTATTATTACAATACCTGAAGTTCAAGACTTCCAAAGATCCAACTTACAAACCAAAATATAAAGTGTTCAGCGGAAATTTAAAAGTAACAACTCCGACTAGGAGTGGGGCTCAACAACTTATTCTATAGAGTTCATGTTGCTCGGCTCCGATGGTTACTACTAACTAGGTACTTAGTTGGTCTTGTTCTCATCGACACCGTAGCGAATCTCATAATCCACTCCTTCAACTCCTCCGGATAGATTAGGTTCCTCATAGAACACGTCTTCTTGGCATTCAACTGCATACATTGGCACTTCTTCGGGATCCTCAGAGTCTAAGCAAGGGATCAAAGGAAAGAATGAGTAACAGCGTTACCCAACAAGTTCATTATATGCAAGGTGGGAAGTTTGATGCTTCTAACTACCACCTCGGATCATAAATCCTTGGTACCATGCAGTTTTTGTAAATCTTTCTTCAAAGATTGATTTTATTCTGAAAACTATGACAATCAGCCTTCATAGGTTGACTAGAACTTTAATGAAGTTCCTTTCCTGCCGCGTTCGTAGCTCCTTCCCTAACAGGAGTAACAAGTTACAGCTTCTTACACTGCATAGGTGCGTTACTTTACCCATGAGATATCAACTCCTTGTTGCACAACCATCGTACTTTCCGTCCACAATTCCATGATGTGGGCCCAGAGTTGGTCCAAGCCAATCATTTCCCCTTCATGACCCCAAGATGCCTCCTTGGTGTACACCATGCCCACATAATGAATTACGGCAATGGTTTGTACAAACCGTCGGATGCCGAACTATCGTGGGACGATGAGGGTTCCCACCCATATGCCGCATATCCTCTTAATTACCAATTAGTATGCACGCCACGAGGATACTTGACCACGACACATCCGGCTTCATGCGAGAGGAAGAAGATACAGCTGACTTCTCTATCCCATTCCAAATCTCATGGCTAACGCGTAATATACGACGCTAGAATCAATGATGTTAGGGGTTATTAAGTCCCTACTTGATCATTATTATTGCAAGTAGAACCCTATGTTCTCTTGATCCATTATATCACCACTTAGGATGATATCTATCATTTCTTTATTTATGAAAATATTATCTTCTTTATTTTATAGCATATATGATAACACACAATTTGCAAATACTTTGATAAAGACTCTTCAAAGGACATGAGCAAGTGATGAACTTGCCTTGTGATGGCAAGGTAGTGAAGTCTGATGCTTGCACTGGACCTTGAGCTTCTAGTTCTACAAAAACATCATTATTGCCCGGTAAGGACAATATTTAAAGAAGCAAAATGATTATGCAAGTAATGTAATGCATTATTTAATTCTTTATGCATTTTCCCTATATAAGGTGCCTTCTAATAAAGCATTTATAAATATTATTTTTATATTTATTACACTTGTTGAATCATTTCCTTTTTTATTTGACTTTTATCTATTTAATAATTCTTTTAGGAATTATTAATTATACATTAAATTTATTATTAAATATTTATTTAGTATTTTTTATTAATACTATAATATTAGTAAATAATGAAAGTGATTTTTATTTATTTTTATCACCTTTCAATAATTTTGTAAAATTCCATAAAGAACATATAAATTACAAAATTCTTATAAGAATTTAAATGTCCAAAATTTATATTTTATTTTATTTGGATAAAGTGTATTATTGTGAATTCAAAAATATTTGATTTATAATTTTTGGAATTATATTTTATTTTCTAGAATTTTATTTAGGTTAGGGGCATTTTGGTCTTTTCCAATTGATCAAAATAGTTTATTTAAACAACTTGGGCTGGCCTTTTGGGCTTGTTGGGCCAGTGTGGACCAATAGGGAAGAGTCAAAACATTCCCCCGAGGGGTTTTTGGCCCACCCATCCCACTCTCTGTCTCCTCTCTCCCTCGACCCTAACCTCTCCTCTCCTCGACTGACCGTGGCGGCGATGCCGCCATCGTTCCACTGCCGCCGCCGCTCGCATTGCAGGTTGGGGTTGTCGGCGACGCCATCTGCTCATCCAATTGGATTTGACTCGGGGCTTTGTGGCCATGTCTACCTTGTTCTCGAACCCTAGGGTTAGAAAGGTCTTTGTCGCCGCCGCGATCCCGCTTGGTGGTGTCTTTGGGTCTGTGTGCAGTAGTGCCACAGTGCAGTTGCGCCTTCTGGTGCTCCTGTGCCATCATGTTCGTCGGCCACTCTGCTTCCTCTTTGATTCGTCAGCGAGGACCTCGGGTAAGTTGTCTTGGTGGTGTTTGTCCATGCTACTACCATGATTCTCTCTATGTGTATCTAGTGGCTTCTCATGCCGAGTGACTATGTGCTGATTGGGTTAATCTCTGGATTAGGGTTCTTGCTGTGATTAGGGTTCATCACCCCATGTTGATCATATCTATGATGCTTTAGATCTAGTGTTGATCATATCTGATCATGGGAAATGATTGTCTGCTGTGGTTAATGATTGGTAGTGGCTTTGATGATGCTAGTTGCCTGTCAGATTTATTCTAGTGGTAATCCACTATGATCCGCTAGTGTTTCAATGGAATCCTTGATTGGATTATGTTGTTGATCCGAGAGTTCTTGTACTATCGTAATGCTCATCGACGTAGTTTCTTTTCGAGGTTGCTTTTTGTAATTATAGTGCTGTCTTGTATAAGATTATACACACTGAACCAAATCATTACATGTAATGATTTTTGTGGATCTATAGATGAATTTAATGTTGATTCCTGGCACTTGGCTTCAGGAAAATGATATGTAGTGGTTTGTCCCTTTTTATGTGGGAACTAAGTAAAGATTGGTTTTAGTTCCTTAAGAACTTGTCCTTGTGATACCATTGTATTCTGGCACACAAGTGATTGGGTTTTTATTTATGGCTTAGCTTGATCATGCTTGTGATTTAAACTGATAAGATGATATGAAAGCTTTCTTATCTTTCCTGCCTATGATGTTGGTCTAAGGCTCTAGGATTGAATTCCTAGTTTGTTGGGCAATAATTTGTTTGAAACTTATAGGATTAGAGGTGCTATTCTCTTTGAGATATGTGCCCTGATCTGATAAGATCAAATAAATGATATAAGTTGCAAAAGTAACACTGAATTCATTGATGTTGGTCTGAGAGTTCAGTTCTTGTGGTTGAGCTTGATTTCTTATCTTATACTTGAAATCTCTAGGATAGATTCACCTCCTCTGGGTGATTATTGAGAGATCAATTCATAAAGCAACACATGCTTTTGTTTAGATAATATGCTGAAATCATGTGATGGTTTTATGAGGCTCACCACAAAATTTGATGTTGGTGTAGTAGATTGATGATGATCTTGATCCTGATCTTGATCTGCTTTTGCTGGGCTCCTGAGCTTGCTCTTGATCTTGCCTGCTCCTCCTAGCTCCTAGGCTTGACCTTGCTGTCCACCAGATTCATCCCTCTCCTTATGTCACCATCCAGGTGATGTTTGGGTTGATCTGGATGATTTGGTTTAACATTCTTGGTTTGGTTCTTTGTTCTACACTGGTTGTTCTAGTGTGATGTGTAGTGGAGTGATGCACTAGTGCTTCCCCCACGGCTGTGCTGTGGTTTCTTTGATCTGGCTATGCTTTTGAAGTCGACAGCACACCCTTTGCATGTTGGTGTGTGTCCAGCTTGTGTGCCTGCTATGCACTTTTGGATAGGTTCAGAAAATTTGAACTTACTATTACTAGCTTACTTTCACTTGGCAAGTGAATTGATCCCTTTTGGCTGTCATTTGCATTCTGAATGTGAATTTATGAAAGATGAAATCTTTCATATTGGTGAAACTTGCCCCTTTATAACATTTCTCAATGATGAGTTTGTCAAGTGCATCTCACTGACATATCTGATAGAAATATACTAACACTAATCTTATTTTGTTTCTGTTTAATCTTTGTTTTGCAGGTTCAAAGATAAAGATGAAGATTTAGTGTAGATTTTAGATATAGGATAGTTAGTAGATGTAATTTTATTATTCTTTTGTAATTATTCTTTTATAATTCTTGTAATCTTTATTTTATTCAATTGTAATAAAGTTTATATTATTATTAATAAAGAATATTCTTATTCTTTATTCTGTTGTAACTTGTTTATGTCTTTATAATATGAAAATGAATTTCATAGTTTCTATTGTTTTGAGATTTAAGTTATAATACCTATCTCTTAATTAATTTAAGATTCAAATCTTATATCTACATCATTTAAATTATTATTCAAACACTTATGTTTTTAAATTCAAACTCATTTCAAAACACACATAATTCCTTTAAGATCACACCAAAGTTTATAGCAATCCTCCTTTAAGTCTAAACCTAATCTTAAAGTAAGAAAGAAACATTGATCACTTAAGGTTTTATTTGGCGAAAATTTTACCCACATTTTCACAAATAGATGCATGCAACAATACATATTCCTAAATCTACCCTTCGTTAGGTTCCTAAATGCTGGGATGTTACAGACTTCCCCCCTTAAATTAAACTTCATCCCGAAGTTTGTGGAGATGTACCTGAATAGTTCTGGATAAGCTTTTCTTAAATCCTCTTCCTTCTCCCATGTGGATTCCCTCTCAGGGTGATGTTCCCACTGTACCTTGCAATATTTGATTGCTCTGTTCCTCAATCTTTTCCAGTTTTCTTCCAGAATCTTACAAGGCTTTTCAATATAGGCCAGGTCTGCTTGTATTTCTATCTCTTGGTGTGTTATCGCGTCATCTGGAACCTTCAAACATTTGTGAATTTGTGACACATGGAAAACATTATGCACTTGAGCCAGTCTTGATGGTAACTCTAGAGCATAAGCTATAGTTCTATGTTGACCTAGTATCTTGAATGGTCCGATATATCTTGGACTCAATTTCCCTTTAACTCCGAATCTTTTCACTCCTTTCATTGGACTTACTTTCAAGTAGACCATATCTCCCACTTCTGGATGCCATGATCTTCGACTTTGATCCGCATAACTTTTACCTCGCTTCTGGGCTATTTTCACTATCCACGATCTTATCAATGATGTCTTGTCTCTCCTTGATATAATCAAGCAAATTCTTGTCGCTTTCAGTTCATACCAACATATTGGTGATCTACACTTCCTTCCATATAGAATATCATATGGAGCCTTCACTACTCGATAGCTATTGTTATAAGAAAATTCTGCCAATGGTAGGTGATCTTCCCATGTTCCTCCAAAATCTAGTGCAAAAGCTCTCAACATGTCTTCTAGTATTTGGTTTGTTCTTTCAGTTTGACCTCATGTCTCAGGATGATATGCCGTGCTGAAATCTAACTTTGAACCAAGTGCTTCATGCAATTGCTTCCAAAATGCTGAAGTAAACACTGATCCCCTATCAGTTACGATCTTTTTGGGTACTCCATGCTTACTTACTATCTCTTTAACATATACTTGAACTAACTTCTCGGCATTATCCTTTTGATTCACCGGAATAAAATGTGCACTCTTAGTGAGTCAGTCCACAATTACCCATATCATATCCTTTTTTTGGTGTCATAGGTAATCCTGTAATGAAGTCCATACCTATTTCCTCCCACTTCCATTCAGGAATTTCCAAGGGTTGTAATGGTCCTGCTGGATTTTGATGTTTAGCTTTCACCCTTTGACAAGTATGGCATTCAGATACATATTTAGCAATATCTCTTTTCATGTTATTCCACCAGAATAGTTCTTTCAAATCCATATACATCTTAGTACTTCCTGGATGTATAGAATATGGTGTATCATGTGCTTCTTTGAGTATGAAATTTCTGATCTCAGTCACATCTGGAACACATAGACGGTCTTGGAACCATAAAGACCCATAATCCCCAAGGCGAAAAACTAATTTTTGCCCTTGAGATATCCTCCGAATTTCCTCAGCAATAAAAGGATCTTCTTCTTGATGTCTAAAAATTTCTTGCTTAAGATCACTGTCCTGCTCTGCAACTACCTGCATAGTAGCTAATCCCCCAACAACCTCTGTTCTGGTGAATTGAAGTTCTAATATTTCCAAGTCCATTTGTAACTCTTTTGGTTACTCTCTGTTGCTAGGCTGAATATCTGCACTCTTTCTGCTTAAAGCATCTGCTACAACATTTGCTTTCCCTAGGGTGTAATTGATTGTTAGATCATAATCCTTGATTAATTCCAACCAACGCTTCTGTCTCATGTTCAATTCCTTTTGAGTGAAGAAATATTTGAGACTTTTATGGTCAGTGTATAACTCACATCTGGCTCCATAAAGAAAATTCCTCCATCCTTTCGGCAAAAACCATCACGCTAACTCTAAATCATGAGTTGGATAGTTGACTTCATGTGGTTTCAATTGTCTTGAACCATAAGTAATCACTTTCCGATCTTGCATTAATACACAACCCAAACCTTCTTTAGATGCATCACAGTATACGGTGAAATCCTTCCCTGTTTCAGGAACTGCTAAGATTGGAGCTATGGTTAATCTAGTTTTCAACTCTTGGAAACTTGCTTCACACTTCTCATCCCACTTAAATGGCGTATTCTTCCTTAATAATTTGGTCATGGGTTCGACTATTTTGGAGAAACCTTCAATGAATCTCCGATAATAACCAGCCATTCCTAGGAAACCTCGAATTTGCTTCACATTGGTCGGTGCAGTCCACTCTAGTACCAACTGAACTTTAGATGGATTCACAGCAATCCCATCTTTACTGATCACATGACCGAGGAATTCTACCTTATCTAGCCAAAACTCACACTTACTGAACTTAGCATAAAGCTTATGTTCTCTTAAAGTTTGCAATGCTATTCTCAAATGGTCAGCATGCTCTTCCTTATCCTTGGAATATATCAGAATATCATCAATAAATACGATGACAAACTTGTCCAAATATGGCATGAAGATCTTGTTCATCAGATTCATGAATATCGCTGGTGCATTGGTCAAACCAAACGGTACTACCAGATACTCATGGTGTCCATATCTTGAGACAAATGCTGTTTTTGGAACATTTTCCGACCTGATTTTTATTTGATGGTATCCAGATATCAAATCGATCTTTGAAAATACTCCGGATCCTTTCACTTGATCAAACAAATCTTGAATTCTTGGTAAAGGATACTTATTCTTGATAGTCACATTGTTCAGATTTCTATAATCACCATACATCCGGCTTCCACCATCTCTCTTGTCCACAAAAATTACTGTTGTTCCCCATGGGGATACACTTTCCTGTATAAATCCTTTCCTTGCAAACTCATCAATTTGTTCCTTGAGTTCTTTAAACTCTTTGGGTCCCATTTTATATGGTGCTTGAGGTATTGGTGTTGTACCAGGTATTAAGTCAATGGTGAACTCTATTTCCAGGTCTGGTGGCATTCCTGGTAACTCTGTTGGAAAAACATCTTCGAACTCATTAACTATAGGAATCTCTTCTAATTTAACTTCCTTCATTGAATTCTATTGCAGATCCACCATGATATGACTGTGTTTATCTGCTTGGTAAACTATCCTTGCTCCACTTGGAGTTTTGATTGAGACAGTTTTCTCCTCACAATGTCGAGCTCCCGTGTTCCATCATCCAATCCATCCCGGCTCAAAGCAATTCCATTCAAAGGAATCACATAAAGGTCTCTGAAATATGTACAACCACGGATCAAGATGACCTGATCTTGTTTTATGTGGCGTCTGATCACATTCCTCCTAGTAACTACGGTCATAGGACTTTCTAACGTTGCCCTTCTAATCCCGAACTTATCACAAAATTCTTCAGAAATGAACGAAGTAGTTGCACCAGTATCAAATAGAACTTTGCCGGGATTGGTAAGGATATTGAGCGTACCTATCACTGCATGCTCCGAATTATCCACCTCCTCGAGAGTTGCATAGTTCAGTTTTCCGGTAGGTTGGTTTATCTTGCCATTGTTGTTCTTGCCATTGTTTCCTCCTTTATTGAGCTGTCCATTTCCTCCACTGGCTTGTCCTCCTCCCTTGGTAGGCCATCCTCCTGGGGTTTGCTCGGACAATCTGGCTTAATATGTCCCTTCTGGACACAACCATAACAGATCACTATAGGCTTTTTTCACTCCCTCTAGAAATGCCCTGGAATTCCACAGTTGTTACAAATAACATTCCTTCTCGGATTAGATTGATTTCCACCACTGCCCTTGTTATTGTTATTGTTGTTGTTGTTGCCATAATTCCTATTCCGAGGTTTGAACTCCAGGTTAGGTTTAGGTTTGCTTGCCTGAATTCTCATGGTTTCCTTCTTGGCTCTCTTCCTCCGATCCTCTTGGACATTCTTGTAATCATATTCAAAAGTAATGGCTGGGTCCAACAAATGCTAATAAGTTTTCTTATTGGCTAACCTTAGCTGCATCTTCACAAACGGATTTAATCCATGCAAGAAACGTTTCTTCCTCTTCTCTTCAGTGTTAACATCCTCCTCAGCATAACGAGACAGTTGGCTAAACTCCCGGATGTACTTTATGACACTAGTATATCCTTGCTGAAGCTCCTCAAATTCTCTCCGCTTCAACTCCATAACGCTTTCCGGAACATGATATTCACGGAATCTCTGCTTAAACTCCTCCCAGGTAAACTCCCTTCCTGGTGGTTGCATGGCTAATTGATTTTCCCACCATGATGCTGCAGGTCCAGTCAGCAGATGAGTTGCATACCTCAATTTTTCCTCATCATTGCAACCTACAGTTTTCAGCTTCCTCTCTGTATCTGCTAGTCAGTCTTCTACATCCATTGGTTCAGGAGCTGATGCAAAAGGTAACGGTCTTGCATTCTGGAAATCAGATAAACTCACTCCTCCACCTTTAGGTGCCCTCTGATTTGCTCTCCCCAGCAACTCTTCCATGAACTTGTTCTGGGTCTCTTGCATCATTTGCATACATTGCATAAAGTTCTGTTCCATTAACGGCCTCATTGGTGGTGGTGGTAATGCTCCTTGATTTGCTACATCGGCATCGGCCTTTTCCTTGGCCTCACGTTCCATCCGCTGCTACTCATTTTCCATTTCTACACCCGTATCCATGACCCCCTAGTCGTGCATCATAAAGAGAATACTCATAATTTCATCATGCACATGTGTTTTGAGCTCGACTTTACGCACAGAACTAGTCACACAATGAAGATCCAAAGAAAATCCAAATATGCATTTCACATATTATACATAATATCATAATGATACAAGGTCACTACAACATATACCATATCGGTATAATTACAAAGCTACCTTATTTCTTGAGTACAATACACAGTACTTGATACTACTGTCTAGTTGTCTCTTTCTAGTAGTAACTACGCTCATCATACATGCCTAATGTCCAACTGTGATGACGTGTTGACCGTCGCACAGTTTGTGGAACAAATGGCCTTTCAGAAGGAACATACTCTGTATCTGAAGTATCAGGGCTTGAGTCATTACTCAACCTGAGCGCATTGACTCCCTCTAGCTCAGCTGAAAAGTCTTCAGAAACATTATCTCCAGCTTGCATCTCCTGAGCTTCATTCCTTGAGTTGTCAACAAAATACGCAGATCCTGCTGCTTCCCAGGTGCTCTCGTGGACAAGATAATTAAACACTGGGTAGTGTATATTCCCTGGGTTTTGAGAAGATGTTGATGATTCAAACACCCTCTCCTCAGGATCTTCTTCTTCATCCTGATCATCTATTGACATGGTATTTCTACTTCTGTTATTAGGATTCATCCTTGCACCCATCCAACTAGATTGTCCAACATTTCTGTCAGAACCATCTGTGGACATCTGGTGTTCATGAGATCCATTATATGATCCCATTCTCTACCCATCCGAGTTCTCAATAGAAAGTTCTGAGTCAGAACCATCCTCTGAGCCATGTGGTACTGCATACCACATATCTATAGTAGGATCATGTGTAGGTTTAGGTCTTGGTGAGTAAGGATATGGTGTAAAATATT
Organism: Avena longiglumis; assembly: GCA_030063025.1. Classification (NCBI taxonomy): domain Eukaryota; kingdom Viridiplantae; phylum Streptophyta; class Magnoliopsida; order Poales; family Poaceae; genus Avena; species Avena longiglumis. Next base: position 483,477,900 of record CP125976.1, read on the forward strand.
CCGGATCTATAGGTATATCCTTAAAGATAGGTGTTGCACTACTACTTGATTCTTTCTCTAAGTGGGATGCTAACTGCTTCCACCTTTCTGGATCAGTTAGATCCTCTAACATGTCATTTTTGTCTTCAACAATCACTTGATGAGTCTTATAAAAAGACGCAGCGAGTGTCCGGTATCTATCCATAAACTTGGAAGCTAACTTAGGATGCTTCTTAACCAAATTAAGATGATCCGGTATAGGCTACGAGTCTATAGAATCATGAGGTATCACAGAAAATGTGCTACCTTCTAGCTCCTTGGTTTTCTGCTCCCGGATATTAGCTATTGCCTCCACAACAGCAACATGATAGGCTGCTAAATGACTCCTACCTTCTCCTATGGGTAGATCGTGGTATAGTCCCAGCTTATCTGGAGGTTGGATACTCACACGATACTTGGATAACATCCGGCCATCAGGGTAAGTGATAGTGTTCACTGGAATTCTAGTTGGACAATTAAAAATCTTTAAAAGTTGACGAAGTTGATCTGTAAATGATCCTTGATAATCATCAAGAGTCTCCTCTTTCCTTACCAAAATCTGTTTTGGAAACTTTGGTGCCATATTTCTGTATATCAGAAAAATAATTTTCATTAGTATCCAATGACATATTGCATCATAACAAAGAATTATCGCACTAAAACATATAAAGGAATATTCTCATTTGAATACCCATTATATTACTTTTAGAGAATTCTTTATCGTTGCTAATTCTCCTACAGGTAATACCCTTTACTAGGTTTCCAACCTAAGGTCAAAGCAATTTGCTCTGATATCAACTGCGGTGACCCAGCATACCACTGCATGTGTAGTACACTATAGTCGTTGACATGACATCCACAGAACACCGTTCCGTAAATATCACATCACTCAGAGTGGTACAACGGAAACATTGCGGGTCCATATTACAAAAGTACACACATTATTATTACAATACCGGAAGTTCAAGACTTCCAAAGATCCAACTTACAAACCAAAATATAAAGTGTTCAGCGGAAATTTAAAAGTAACAACTCCGACTAGGAGTGGGGTCAACAACTTATTCTATAGAGTTCATGCTGCTCGGCTGCGATGGTTACTACTAACTAGGTACTTAGTTGGTCTCATTCTCATCGACACCGTAGCGGATCTCGTAATCCACTCCTTTAACTCCTCTAGATAGATCAGGTTCCTTGTAGAACGCGTCTTCTTGGCATTCAGCTGCATACATTGGCACTTCTTCGGGATCCTCAGAGTCTAAGCACGGGATCAAAGGAAAGAATGAGTAACAGCGTTACCCAAAAAGTTCATTATATGCAAGGTGGGAAGTTTGATGCTTCTAACTACCACCTCGGATCATAAATCCTTGGTACCATGCAGTTTTTGTAAATCTTTCTTCAAAGATTGATTTTATTCTGAAAACTATGATAATCAGCCTTCACAGGTTGACTAGAACTTTCATGGAGTTCCTTTCCTACCGCGTTCATAGCTCCTTCCCGAAAAAGGGAGTAACAAGTTACAATTCTTACACTCTGCAGAGGTGCGTTACTTTACCCATGAGAGATCAACTCCTTGTTGCACAACCGGGCGTACTTTCCCGTCCACAATTCCATGATGTGGGGCCCAGTAGTTGGTCCAAGCCAATCACTGCCCCCTTCGCGACCCCACATGCCTCCTTGGTGTACACCATGCCCACATAATGAATTACGGCAATGGTTTGTACAATCCATTATATGCCAGAACTATCGTGGGACAATGAGGGTTCCCACCCATATGCTGCATATCCTCTACGAATTACCAATTAATATGCACGCTACAAGGATAACAGCCACGACCTGCACATCCGGCTTCATGCGAGAGGAAGAAGGTACAACTGACTTCTGTCCCATTCCAAATCTCATGGCTAGCAACGTAATATACCGCTAGAATCCTTTGTCGGGGTTATTAAGTCCCTACTTGATCATTATTGTTGAAACTAGAACCCTAAGTTCTCTTGCTCCATTATATCACCACTTAGGATGATATCTATCATTTCTTTATTTATGAAAATATTATTTTCTTTCTTTTATAGCATATATGATAACACACAATTTGCAAATACTTTGATAAAGACTCTTCAAAGGACATGAACAAGTGATGAACTTGCCTTGTGATGGCAAGGTAGTGAAGTCTCGATGCTTACCTGACCTTGAGCTTCTAGTTCTACAAAAACATCATTATTGCCCGGTAAGGACAATATTTAAAGAAGCAAAATGATTATGCAAGTAATGTAATGCATTATTTAATTCTATATGCATTTTCCCTATATAAGGTGACTTCTAATAAAGCATTTATAAATATTATTTTTATATTTATTGCACTTGTTGAATCATTTCCTTTTTTTGACTTTTATTTATTTAATAATTCTTTTAGGAATTATTAATTATACATTAAATTTATTATCAAATATTTATTTAGTATTTTTTTATAAATACTATAATATCAATAAATAATGAAAGTGATTTTTATTTATTTTTATCACCTTTCAATAATTTTATAAAATTCCATAAAGAACATATAAATTACCAAATTCTTATAAAAATTTAAATGTCCAAAATTTTATATTTTACTTTATTTGGATACAGTGTATTATTGTGAATTCAAAAATATTTGATTTATAATTTTCGGACTTATATTTTATTTTCTAGAATTTTATTTAGGTTAGGGGCATTTTGGTCTTTTCCAATTGATCAAAATAGTTTATTTAAACAACTTGGGCTGGCCTTTTGGGCTTATTGGGCCAGTGTGGCCCAATAGGGCAGAGTCAAAACATTCCCCCGAGGGTTTTTTGGCCCACCCAGCCCACTCTCTGCCTCCTCTCTCCCTCGACCCTAACCTCTCCTCCTCTGACTAGACCCGTGGCGATGCCGCCACTGCGCCTCGCCACTTGTTGTCGTCTCGCCATCGTGGTGCGAGTTGGGGTTGTCGAAGCTCGTTCGTTCATCCAATTGATTTGACTCCGGGCTTTCACTGCGGTCTACCTCGTTCCCGAACCCTAGGGTTAGGAAAGGTGTTGTCGCCGCCGCCGCGATCCCGCCTGCGGTGGTGTGCTGGGTTCGTGTGCTGCTGCGGCCGCCGCCGTGGCAGGTGCAGGTTGCAGCGCCCTTCTGGGTGCTCCCTGTGCCGCCACGATTTGTCGACCACTCAGCTTCCTCTTCGATTCGTCAGCGAGGACCTCAGGTAAGTTGTCTCGGTGGTGTTTGTCCATGATACTACCATGATTCTCTGTGTGTGTATATAGTGGCTTCTCATGCCGAGTGACTATGTGCTGATTAGGTTAATCTCTGGATTAGGGTTCTTGCTCTGATTAGGGTTCATCACCCCCTGTTGATCATATCTATGATGCTTTAGATCTAGTGTTGATCATATCTGATCATGGGAAATGATTGCCTAATGTGGTTAATGATTGGTAGTGGCTTTGATGATGCTAGTTGCCTGTCAGATTTATTCTAGTGGTAATCCACTATGATCCATGTTAGTGTTTCAATGGAATCCTTGATTGGATTATGTTGTTGATCTGAGAGTTTACTCTACTGTCAGAATGCTCATACTGATAGTAGTTTCTTTCAGTGGTTGCTTACTGTAATTATAGTGTTGGATTGTATAAGATTATACACACTGAACCAAATCATTACATGTAATGATTTTTGTGGATCTATAGATGAATTTAATGTTGATTCCTGGCACTTGGCTTCAGGAAAATGATATGTAGTGGTTTGTCCCTTTTTCTGTGGGAACTAAGTAAATTTTGGTTTTAGTTCCTTAAGAACTTATCCTTGTGATACCATTGTATTTTGGCACACACTTGATTGGGTTTTTATTTCTGGCTTAGCTTGATCATGCTTGTGATGTAAACTGATAAGATGATATGAAAGCTTTCTTATCTTTCCTGCCTATGATGTTGGTTTGAGGCTCTAGGATTTAATTCCTAGTTTCTTGGGCAGTAATTTGTTTGAAACTTATAGGATTAGAGGTGCTACTCTCTTTGATAGATGTTCCCTGATCTGATAAGATCAAATGAATGATCTAAGTTGCAAAAGTAACACTGAACTCAGTGATGTTGGTCTGAGAGTTCAGTGCTTGTGGTTGAGCTTGATTTCTTATCTTATACTTGAAATCTCTAGGATAGATTCACCTCCTCTGGGTGATTATTGAGAGATCACTTCATAAAGCAACACATGCTTTTGTTTAGATAATATGATGAAATCATGTGATGGTTTTATGCGGCTCACCACAAAATTTGATGTTGGTGTAGTAGATTGATGATGATCTTGATCTGCTTTTGCTGGGATCCTGAGCTTTCTCTTGAGCTTGCCTGCTCCTCCTAGCTCCTGGGCTTGACCTTGCTGTCCACCAGATTCATCCCTCTCCTTATGTCACCATCCAGGTGATGTTTGGGTTGATCTGGATGATTTGGTTTGGCTTCTGTTCTTGGTATGGTTGCTGTTCTACACTGGCTGTTCTAGTGTGATGTGTAGTGGAGTGATGCACTAGTGCTTCCCTCACGGCTGTGCTGTGGTTTTGTTTGATCTGGATGTGCTTGTGAAGTCGATAGCACACCCTTTGCATGCTGGGGTGTGTCCAGCTTGTGTGCCTGCTATGCACTTGTGGATAGGTTCAGAAAATTTGAACTTACTATTACTAGCTTACTTTCACCTGGCACGTGAATTGGTCCCTTTTGGCTGTCATTTGCATTCTGGCTGTGAATTTCCCCTTTATAACATTTCTCAATGATGAGTTTGTCAAGTGCATCTCACTAACATATCTGAGAGAAATATACTAACACTAATCTTATTTTGTTTCTGTTTAATCTTTGTTTTGCAGGTTCAAAGATAAAGATGAAGATTTAGTGTAGATTTTAGATATAGGATAGTTAGTAGATGTAATTTTCTTATTCTTTTGTAATTTTTCTTTTATAATTCTTGTAAACTTTATTTTATTCAATTGTAATAAAGATTATATTATTATTAATAAAGAATATTCTTATTCTTTATTCTGTTGTAACTTATGTCTTTATAATATGAAAATGAATTTCATAGTTTCTATTGTTTTGAGATTTAAGTTATAATACCTATCTCTTAATTAATTTAAGATTCAAATCTTATATCTACATCATTTAAATTATTATTCAAACACTTAAGTTTTTAAATTCAAACCCATTTCAAAACACACATAATTCCTTTAAGATCACATCAAAGTTTATAGCAATCCTCCTTTAAGTCTAAACCTAATCTTAAAGTAAGAAAGAAACATTGATCACTTAAGGTTTTATTTGGCGAAAATTTTACCCACATTTTCACAAATAGATGCATGCAACAATACATATTCCTAAATCTACCCTTCGTTATGTTCCTAAATGCTGGGATATTACAGTAAATCCACATTTTGCCGTGCGAAACGACCCTACCATATCATGCCCCCAGACCGCAAACGGCCATGTAATAAGGATTATTCGCAGCTATTCAGCCAGAACATGTGCCTGATGGGCATACTTTTGGCAGCTCTGACAGTTTTTATCTAAGATTCCATTTTAAGCCAAAAGAATCTGTGTCAAAAAGCTTTTGCCACTAAGGATCTGGCTACAGCATGATGACCACACTCACCTTCATGGATTTCGCTTAAGATTTCCACTCCTTCTTCTGAAGAAATACATCGCTGAAACACGCCAGGAACACTCCGTTTATAGAGCTCACCATTTATTATAGTGTAGGCTTTTGCTCGTCGGACAATCTGCCGGCTCAAGACTTTATCTTCGGGTAGTTTTACATCTATCAGGAAATCCAGATAGGGTTTTTTCTAGCTGGGAATTACAGCCAAAACTGCCATTAAAGGTGAGTCAGATAGTCCTCATCAACTCCAACTATGGAGGGGGCCCTTAAATTCTCTAAGAAACCCGATACTTGTTTCCGCGCAGAGCCTATCCTTGATAGAGCGTCTGCTTCCTCATTTTTTGCTTGAGGGATGTGTTGAACCTCAAAACCCTCAAGCAATTTAGATAGTTCATCCACAACAGCTTTGTATGCTGCCATGTGCTTATTTGCGTTGCAGATATCAGATACTTGCTGAGCAACTAAATCTGAGTCTCCATAACACATGAGTCTTGACATGCCAATGTTTTTGGTCATGCGTATTTCATGTAGCAGTGCTTCATACTCGGAAACATTGTTGGTTGCCGTGAATTGTATTTGCAACACATAGAACAACTTATCTCCTTGGGGTGATTTGAGCACCACGCCAGCCCCAGAGCCTCCTCGTGCTTTTGATCCGTCAAAGTGAAGGGTCCAAAATTCCGAGTCTGGAGGACTTGTGTTTTCTGCAGTCTCTGTCGAATAAACAACAAAGTCGGCAAGTATTTGGGACTTGATTGCTGTACGTGGTTTGTACTCAATGTCGAAAGCTGCAAGCTCTATTCCCCACTTTGCGACACGTCCTATGGCGTCGCGGTTATTGATTATATCTCGCAGGGGAGCGATGCTCACCACTGTGATATTGTGCTCTTGAAAATAATGGCGTAGCTTTCTGGATGCAAAGAACACTCCATAGGCTAGCTTTTGATGATGTGGGTACCATTGTTTTGATTCTGTCAGAACATCACTCAGGTAATAAGTTGGCCGTTGCACCTTATGCTCGTGGCCTTCTTCCTTGCGCTCGACTACTGTTACCACACTTATGACCTTGTTGGTCGCCGCAATGTAGAGTAACATAAGTTCTCGATGTTCGCTCATGAGAATCTGGGTTTGAAAGTAGATCTTTCAAACTTTGCAGGATAGTTTCGGCTTTCTGGGTCCAGACAAATTTGTTGGTTTTCTTCAAGAGTTTGTACAAAGGTGTGGCTCTTCCACGAGCCGATTTAACCGACTCACCGCATAATGCAACCAGTCGACGCATGTCCTTCAAAGTAGTTGGCTGGTAATATTAAGTATAGCCTTGATTTTGTCCCGGTTCACCTCTATGCCTTGCTCAGAGACGATGAAACCTAACAATTTTCTGGCTGGAATTCCAAAGAAACACTTCTTCGGATTTAGCATCATATTGAATTTTCATAGACTAGCAAATGTTTTAGCCAAGTCAGAAATTAAAGTTTCATTCTATTTGGACATAACTTCTATGTCGTCTACGTATACATGAACGTTGTGTCCGATTTGGTCATTGAGACAATGTTGCATAATACGTTGATATGTTGCTCCTGTGTTCTTTAAGCCAAAAAACATAGTTTTGTAGCAGAAGGTCCCAAAAGGAGTGACGAAAGACGTATTGATTTGATCTGACTTTTTCAACGGTATTTTGTGATATCCGGTATATGCGTCCATAAAACAGAGTAGTTCCGATCCTGCCGTTGAGTCGATAACTTGATCGATTTGTGGCAAAGGAAACGAATCTTTTGGGCATGCCTTGTTCAAAGCGATATAATCAACACACATCCTTAAAAGAGATTGGCTCGGTCCGGTAACTGTCTTGGGTTTCGAATGTCACGTCCAGAGTAATCTCACCCAGAGGACCCGCATGTCTCCCTGGTACAATGCCATGAAAAGTTACACTGCTGTAACTCAACTGGCTCTCGTGTAGCTTCATGCGATGGAGCGTCTCAATGTAGAGGATGTTAATGCTGATTCCACCATCCATGAGTGTTTTAGAGAACTCATAGACATCAATAAAAGTATTGACGACTAGAGGGTACTTTCCCTGACGATGTGTTTTACTCGAGTGATCTGAGTGATCAAAGGTGATGGTTACCTCCGACCAGTCCAGAAACTGTGGAATAGCCGGAACCGTGGCATTGAGATCACGGAGAACCGCCTTCTTGTCTTTATCAGGTTGGGATCCAAGGAAGCAGACGTATGCATCTTTCTTAGTCAGAAAAGTCTTCTTTCCATCCGACTTGGGCTCTACAGCGGTTTCCGCTTCTTCCATGTCAGAATCTTCCTTGGTCTCCTTTCCTTTCTCAGAATTTTTCTTTCCTTTTTGTTGCTTGGCTCTGTAGCCATCTGATTCGTCTTTCTTGATGTCTTCATTGAAACGACATCGTCATTTGTGTGGGTAGATCCTCCGTTACTATCCAAATGGTGGACACAGGGATTATTGGCAATGTTGGCCCAGGTATAGGTTCTTCCGGGTTGTTGATCTCCTCTGCCCTGGATTCGGGAAGTTCCACGGCCTTTACCTTGACCGCCTCCGCGCCCTCCTCGTCCTCCAGATCCAAACGTTGCGTTGACAGCTGCATTGTTTGGAGCCGGCTTTTCGTCCGAGGTGTTCTTGTGCTTCTGAGCTTGTTTGGGTTGTTTGGCCGCATTGGGATTGGCTAGAATATTTAGCAGCCCTTCTGAATCATCATCGGCATCAGCATATTTGCTCGTCGTTTCTATCATTTCTCCTAAATTTGTGACGTGGTCACGCTTCAGTCTGTGAGGCAAAAGTCTGACTGGAAGTCCTGCAATAAAAGCTTCTATCGCGGTTTGCTCGTTTACTCCCTCACAGGAGTTCTTCGTGTTAATCCAGCGTCCGAGGTAATCCCGACAGGTTTCACCGGGTCTTTGTGTGCAACGCTGCAAGTGTCTCGATGCGCAGGCCTCCAGATGTTCCTCAAGTTTGAAAAAGAACGCACTTTGCATATCATACCGCTTGTGAATTAAATTCTCGCAGTTCATTGAGCCATGATCGAGCCGCCTTCCTCAAAGATGAGCGGAGATATCGACGCAACCAGGTTTCCTCCTTTGGCGTGCAAGGGCACGGAAGAAATCACGGAGCCGTATCCGCCGAGTTGCGTCGTCATAGGGCTAAAATGTGTTTGGCAATACCAAAGTCAACCGGAAATTTGGTGTGGCGTATGCGTGGTCCAAAACACTTAGGTCCCACATACACGTCTTCTTCCTCGTACCGCCGCGCCTGTATGTTTGATTCAATGCAATGGCGAGTGTCGTTTGGCGAGAGAGATCTATGCCTTGGAGGCTCACGACTCCTGCGCGGCGGAGTCGGATTTCTGCTTCTCCTTTCACCAGTGCCGCCTCCACCCCTGCGGCTTCGATGGCTACGTCGAGATCCTTCATGGTCGCTGCTAGGAGGCGATGGTGGCCCTGGTGGATTATTTCCGGCCGGCTTACATGGTGGTGGCGGTGGAACCTCATTATGCTGACTCCGTGATGGCTCAGTTGATGTGGAGCCTGTTGGGAACCCCAAGACCAAGGTGTGAAGCAACAGAACAGCAAGTCTTCCCTCAGTAAGAAACCGAGGTTATCGAACCAGTAGGAGGAAGGAAACGTCACACAGGTGTTGCAAGCAATGTGGAGACCTGCATAACACAAACTCAAGACTTTGCCCCAACTAACAATGAGGTTGTCAATCTCACCAGTTGCTGTAACAAAGGATTAAACGTATGGTGTGGAAGGTAATGGTGGTTTGCAACAAGTAAACAAGTAACAGTGGAAGAAGTATCAATGGTAAAGATTGGACCGAGGTCCATAGTTCACTAGAGGTGCTCTCCTGAGATAAACAACATGGCATGAAGGGTAAACAAATTACAGCAGGGCAATTGACAGGAACTGAGCAAGGAATAACAATGCAATTACTAGTCAGAAAGATCCTATGAGATTCGATTGGGCAATACAACAAGATACATAGACCTCCATCCAACTGCATCTATGACTAGAAGTCCACCTTCACGTTATCATCCGAACCCGTCCAAAGATAAGTTGTAAGCAATGCTTTAACCGCAAAGTGTGTAAGGTAAAAGTCCACATGTTCCATGAACAAGAGACCGTTGTTTTCTACCAAGTGGCAATAACACATCTACAACCAAGAGATTTACATCACTTCCCTTGGAAACTAGAGGCATGAACCCACTATCGAGCATAAATACCCTCTTGGAGTCACTAGCAACTACTTGGACAAGATAGCTACTAACAACGGAGAGCATGCAAGATCACAAACAACACGTATATGATAGAATCATAAAGACAAAACCATTAATCAAACCAACATAATAATCTCAATATCCATCGGATCCCTGCAAACATAACATGCATGATTACAAATAGATTAGATCTTGATCATGAACGAAGATCACATGATCTACACATGAAAGCACAAGGAGGAGACACAACCATCTAGGTATTACATGGACCCATAGTCCTAGGTGGAACTACTCACACATCATACCGGAGAAAAGGCCTCCGAGATGATTTCCCCTCAGTGGCCGGAAGAACTTCATCCCGATCTAGGGACAATGGTGGCGGCTACGTAGGTTTCATGGAATATTGATCGGGTACTTAGGGTTTCTGCACCGGGGGATTCTTATAGGCGAAGGGGAGGCCGAGGCGGTGTCCAGGGGCCCCACACCCTGCCTAGGCGCGGGGCAGGGCCCACCCGTGCCTATGGGGGGGTGTGACTCCCCTGGAATGCCTCTCCGTCTCCCCTATGGACTTCTTGTTCCCCGCGGAAGTTATTGACTTTGTTTGTCCTTTCCAGGGCCACCCGTGCCTAGGGGGGTTGATGACTCCTTGGTGGCGCCAGAGAACTCGGTGCTTGATGTGGAGTCTTGTTGGGAACCCCAAGAGCAAGGTGTGAAGCAACACAACAGCAAGTTTTCCATCAGTAGAGACCGAGGTTATCGAACCAGTAGGAGGAAGGAAACGCCACACATGTGTTGCAAGCAATGCGGAGACCTTCACAACACAAACTCAAGAATTTGCCCCAATGAATCACTGAGGTTGTCAAACTCACCGGTTTGCTGTAACAAAGGATTAAACGTATGGTGTGGAAGGTAATGGTGGTTTGCAGCAAGTAAACAAGTAACAGTGGAAGATGTATCAATGGTAAAGATTGGACTAGGGTCCATAGTTCACTAGAGGTGCTCTCCTTAGATAAACAACATGGCATGAAGGGTAAACAAATTATAGCAGGGCAATTGACAGGAACTGAGCAAGGCATAACCATGCAATTACTAGTCAGATAGATCCTATGAGATTCGATTGGGCAATACAACAAGATACATAGACCGCCATCCAACTGCATCTATGAATAGAAGTCCACCTTCAGGTTATCATCCGAACCCCCTCCAGTATTTAGTTGCAAGCAACAGACAACTGCTTTAAGCAAAGTGTGTAAGGTAAACAGTCCACATGCTCCATGAACAAGAGACCGTTGTTTTCTACCTAGTGGCAACAACACATCTACAACCGAAGAGATTTCTGTCACTTCCCTTGGAAACTAGAGGCATGAACCCACTATCGAGCATAAATACCCCCTCTTGGAGTCACTAGCAACTACTTGGCCAAGATAGCTACTAACAATGGAGAGCATGCAAGATCACAAACAACAAAAACATGATAGAATCATAAAGACAAATAGAACTTTGCTGGGATTGGTAATGATATTGAGCGTGCCTATTACTGTGTGCTCCGAATTATCCACCTCCTCGAGGGTTGCACAGTTCAGTTTTCCGGTTGATTGGTTTCTCTTGCCATTATTGTTCTTGCCATTGTTTCCTTCTTTATTGGGGTGTCCATTTCCTCCACTGGCTTGTCCTCCTCCCTTGGCAGGCCATCCTCCCGGTGGTTTACTTGGACAATCCGACTTGATATGCCCCTTCTGACCACAACCATAACAGATCACTACAGGATTTTTTCACTCCCTCTGGAAATGTCCTGGAATTCCACAGTTGTTACAGATAACATTCCTTCTTGGATTAGATTGATTTCCACCACTGCCCTTGTTATTGTTATTGTTGCCATAATTCCTATTCCGAGGTTTAAACTCCAGGTTAGGTTTAGGTTTGGTTACCTGAATTCTCTTAGTTTCCTTCTTGGCTCTCTTCCTCCGGTCCTCTTGGACATTCTTATAATCATCTTCAAAAGTAATGGCTGCATCCAACAACTACTGATAAGGTTGCTTATTGGCTAACCTTAGTTGCATCCTTACAAATGGATTTAATCCAAGCAAGAAACGTTTCTTCCTCTTCTCTTCAGAGTTAACTTCCTCCTCAGCATAACGAGACAGTTGGCTAAACTCCCGGATGTACTTCATGACACTAGTATATCCTTGCTGAAGCTCCTCAAATTCTCTCCTCTTCAACTCCATAACACTTTCCGGAACATGATATTCACGGAATCTCTGCTTGAACTCCTCCCAGGTAAATTCCCTTCATGGTTGTTGCATGGCTAACTGATTTTCCCACCATGATGCTGCAGGTCCGGTCAACAGATGAGTTACATACCTCAATTTTTCCTCATCGTTGCAACCTACAGTTTTCAGCTTCCTTTCCGTATCGGCTAACCATTCTTCTGCATCCATTGGTTCAGGAGCTGATGCAAAAAGTAACGGCCTTGCATTCTGGAAATCAAATAAACTCACTCCTCCTCCTTCAGGTGCCCTCTGATTTGCTCGCCCCAGCAACTCCTCCATAAACTTGTTCTGGTTCTCTTGCATCATTTGCATGCATTGCATAAAGTTCTGCTCCATTAACGGTCTCATTGGTGGTGGTGGTAATGCTCCTTGATTTGCTGCATCGGCATCGGCCTTTTCCTTGGCCTCATGCTCCATCCGCTGCTGCTCAGTTTCCATTTATACACCCGTATCCATGACCCCCTAGTCCTGCAACATAAAGCGAATACTCATAATTACATCATGCACATGTGTTCTGAGCTCGACTTTACGCACAGAACTAGTCACACAATGAAGATCCAAAGAAAATCCAAATATGCATTTCACATATTTTACATAATATCATAATGATACAAAGTCATTACACATATACCATATAGGTATATTCACACAACTACCTTATTACTTGGGGTACAAACACGATACTTGATACTACTAACTAATTGTCTTCTAGTAGTAACTACGCTCATCGTACATGCCTGATGTCCAACAGTGATGACGTGTTGTTCGTCGCACAGTTTGTGCAACAAATGGCCTTCCACAAGGAACATATTCTGTATCTGAAGTGTCAGGGCTTGAGTCATTACTCAACCTGAGCGCATTGACTCCTTCCATTTCAAATTGAAAAGTCTTTGAAACATATTCAACATTATGTCCAAATTTGCATCTCCGAGCTTCATATCTAGAGTTGTCACAGATACGCAGATCCCGCCGCTCCCAGTGCTCTCGTGGACAAGATAATTTAATACTGGATAATGTATATTTCCTGGATTTTGAGAAGATGTTGATGATTCAAACACTCTTTCCTCAGGATCTTCTTCTTCATTCTGATCATCTATTGACATGGTATTTCTACTTCTATTATTAGGATTCATCCTTGCACTCATCCAACTAGATTGTCCAACATTTCTGTCAGAACCATCTCTGTACATCTGGTGTTCATGAGATCCATTGTATGATCCCATTCTCCATCCATCCGAGTTCTCAATAGGAAGTTCTGAATCAGAACCATCCTCTGAGCCTGCATCGCATACCGCATCTCTCTGAGGATCATATGTAGCTTCAGGTCTAGGTGAGTAAGGATATGGTATAAAAGATTCTGGATCTATAGGAATATCCTTAAAGATAGGTGTTGCACTACTACTTGCTTCTTTCTCTAACTAGTATGCTAACTGCTTCCTCCTTTCCGGATCAGTTAGATACTCTAACATGTCATTTTTGTCTTTGACAATCACTTGATGAGTCTTATAAAAAGACGCAACGAGTGTCCGGTATCTATCCATAAACTTGGAAGCTAACTTGGGATGCTTCTTAACCAAATGAAGATGATCCGGTATAGGCTCCAAGTCTATAGAGTCATGAGGTATCACAGAGAATGTGCTACCTTCTAGCTCCTTGGTTTTCTGCTCCCGGATATTAGCTATTGCCTCCACAACAGCAACATGATAGGCCGCTAAATGACTCCTACCTTCTCCTATGGGTAGATCGTGGTACAATCCAAGCTTCTCTAGAATTTGGATACACACACGATACTTGGATAACATCCGGCCATCAAGATAAGTGATAGTGTTCACTGGAATTCTAGTTGGACAATTAAAAATCTTTAAAAGTTGACGAAGTTGGTCTGTAAATGATCCTTGATAATCATCTAGAGTCTCCTCTTTCCTTACCAAAGTCTGTTTAGGAAACTTTGGTGCCATATCTCTGTATATCGGAAAAATAATTTTAATTAGTATCCAATAATATATTGCAGCATAACAAAGAATTATCGCACTAAAATATATAACAAAATATTCTCATTTGAACACCCATTATATTACTTTTAGAGAATTCTTTATTGTTGCCAATATCTCATACAGGTAAAACCCTTAACTAGGTTTTCCAACCTAAGGTCAAAGCAATTTGCTCTGATACCAACTGCGGTGACCCAGCATACCACTGCATGTGTAGTACACTATAGTCGTTGACATGGCATCCACAGAACACCGTTCTGTAAATATCACATCCCTCAGAGTGGTACAACAGAAACATTGCGGGTCCATATTACAAAGGTACACACATTATTATTATTACAATACTGGAAGTTCAAGACTTCCAAAAGATCCAACTTACAAACCAAAATATAAGATGTTCAGCGGAAATTTAAAAGTAACAACTCCGACTAGGAGTGGGGCTCAACAACTTATTTTATAGAGTTCATGTTGTTCGGCTCCGTTGGTTACTACTAACTAGACTCTTAAGTGGACTCGTTCTCATCGACACCGTAACGGATCTCGTAGTCCACGCCTTCAACTCCTCCGGATAGGTCAGGTTCCTCGTAGAACACGTCTTCTTGGCATTCAGCTGCATACATTGGCACGTCTTCGGAATCCTCAGAGTATAAGCAAGGGATCAAAGGAAAGAATGAGTAACATCGTTACCCAACAAGTTCATTATATGCAAGGTGGGAAGTTTGATACTCTATCTACCACCTCGGATTATAAATCCTTGGCACTATGCAGTTTTTGTAAATATTTCTTCAAAGATTGATTTTATTCTGAAAAACTATGATAATCAGCCTTCACAAGTTTACTAGAACTTTCATGGAGTTCCTTTCCTGATGCGTTCGTAGCTCCTTCCCGGAACAGGGAGTAACAAGTTACAGTTCTTACACTCTACATAGGTGCGTTTACTTTACCCATGAGAGATCAACTCCTTGTTACACAACCAGGCGTACTTTCCCGTCCACAATCCATGATGTGGGGCCCAGTAGTTGGTCCAAGCCAATCATTGCCCCCTTCGCGACCCCGCATGCCTCCTTGGTGTACACCATGCCCACAGAATGAAATACAACAATGGTTTGTACAAACCGTTAGATGCCAGAACTATCGTGGGACATTGAGGGTTCCCACCCATATGCTGCATATCCTCTACGAATTACCAATTAATATGCACGCTACGAGGATAACAGCCACGACCTGCACATCCGGCTTCATGCGAGAGGAAGAAGATACAGCTGATTTCTCTGTCCCATTCCAAATCTCATGGCTAACGCGTAATATACGACACTAGAATCACTGATGTCAGGGGTTATTAAGTTCCTACTTGATCATCATTGTTGCAATTAGAACTCTAAGTTCTATTGCTCCATCATATCACCACTTAGGATGATATTTATAATTTCTTTATTTGGGAAAATAATATTTTCTTTCTTTTATAACATATATGATAACACACAATTTGCAAATACTTTGATAAAGACTCTTCAAAGGATATGAGCAAGTGATGAACTTGCCTTGTGATGGCAAGGTAGTGAAGTCTGATGCTTGCACTGGACCTTGAGCTTCTAGTTCTACAAAAACATCATTATTGCCCGGTAAGGACAATATCTAAAGAAGCAAAATGATTATGCAAGTAATGTAATGCATTATTTAAATTTGTATGCATTTATCCCAAAAAGTTTCTTTTTGAGTAATAAAGGCTTATAATTTTTTTAAAATATTTTATAACATATATTGAATTATTTTATTTTATTTCCCTTTATTTGACTTTTATTTATTTAATAATTCCTTTAGGAATTATTAATTATACCTTAATTTTATTACTAACTATTTATTTAGTATTTTTCAAAAATACTATAATATTAATAAATAATGAAGGTGATTTTTATTTATTTTTATCACCTTTGCATTCTAGCTGTGAATTTATGAAAATCTTTCATATTGGTGAAACTTGCCCCTCTTGAACATTTATCAATGATGAGATTGTCAAGTGCACCTCACTGACATATCTGAGAGAAATACATACTAACACTAATCTTATTTTATTTCTTTTTATCTTTGTTTTGTAGGTTCAAAGATAAAGATGAATATTTAGTTTAGGTTTTAGATATAGGATAGTTAGTAGATGTAATTTTCTTAATCCTTTGTAATTTTTTTATAGTTCATGTAATCTTTATTTTATTCAATTGTAATAAAGATTATGTTATTATTAATAAAGAATATTCTTATTCTTTATTCTATTGTATCTTGTTTATGTCTTTATAATATGAAAATGAATTTCATAATTTCTACTGTTTTAAGATTTAAGTTATACTACCTATATCTTAATTAATTTAAGATTCAAATCTTATATCTAAATCATTTAAATTATTATTCAAACACTTTAAGTTTTTAAATTCAAACCCCTTTTAAAACACACATAATTATTTTAAGATCACATCAAAGTTTGTAACAATCCTACTTTAAGTCTAAACCTATCTTAAAGTAAGAAAGAAACATTGATCACTTAAGATTTTATTTGCCTAAATGTTTTCCCACTTTTTCACAAATAGATGCATGCAACAATACATAATCCTAAATCTACCCTTTGTTAGGTTCCTAAATGTTGGGATGTTACAGACTTCCCCCCTTAAATTAAACTTCGTCCCGAAGTTTGTTGGAGATGTACCTGAATAGTTCTGGATAATTTTTTCTTAAATCCTCATCTTTCTCCCATGTGGCTTACCTTTCCGGGTGATGTTCCCATTGTACCTTGCAATACTTGATTGCCCTATTCCTCAATCTTTTCCAATTTTCTTCTAGAATCTTGCAGGGCTTTTCAATATAAGTCAGGTCTACTTGTAGTTCTAACTCTTGATGGGTTATTGCTTCCTCTGGAACTTTCAAACATTTGCGAAGTTGTGATACATGAAAAACATTATGCACTTGAGCCAGTCTTGATGGTAATTCTAAAGCATAAGCTATGGTTCTATTTTGGCTCAGTATCTTGAATGGTCCGATATATCTTGGGCTTAATTTTCCTTTAACTCTGAACCTTTTTACTCCTTTCATTGGACTTAGTTTCAAATAAACCATATCTCCTACTTCTGGATGCCATGATCTTTGGTTTTGATCCGCATAACTTTTCTGCCTGCTCTGGGCTATTTTCAGTCTATCCCTGATCTTATCAATGATGTATTGTCTCTCCTTGATATAATCAAAGCAAATTCTTTCGCTTCTTCGTGTTCGTACCAACATATTGGTGATCTACACTTCCTTCCATACTAACCTCATATGGAGCCTTCAGACTACTCTGATAGCTATTGTTATAAGAAAATTCTGCCAATGGTAGGTGATCCTCCCATGTTCCTCCAAAATCCAGTGCACAAGCTCTCAACATGTCTTCTAGTATTTGATTTGTCCTTTCAGTTTGACCTCCTGTCTCAGGATGATATGTCTGAAGGGATTCGCGGCATAGTAAATCAAAATTTTCTACGGATGCGAACAGAGGGAAAGCCAAGATCTAATCTAGGAGATGCAAACAACGAGAGAGATTGGATTAGATCTTCATACCCTTGAAGATTCGCACAGCGGAACGTTCGTCGGAACGTGGGTGATGTAGTCGTACTCGCTTCTCCTCCTCGCGATCCGATCCGATCTAGCACCACAAGTGGCGGTGCCTCCGTGAGATGCACACGTGCAGAACCTCGACGTATCCTCCTTCCTTGGTCCAGCAAGTATGGTGGAGAGATGGGTTGGATCTACAACGCGACGGCGCGGTGCAATTGGTGGAGAATTTCTGCAGCAGGGCTTCGCCTACAAGCAGTCGGGAGGGAGAGAGGAGGGCAGCAGGGCGTCTAGGGTTGGAGGGAAAGGTGTAGGGGTTGGTGCGCCCCCAGCCCTCTATATATAGAGGGGTGCAGCCTAGCCCCTCCCCAAGCCCAAACCGCGGCCAGAGGATAAGGAGTGGGGGGCAAGGAAACCCCTTCTAGAAGGTCTATCTCGAGTTTAAACCTCTCTTGGCACTGGGCCCTATGGGGCCTTGTGCCCTGGCCCAATGCGCTGTGGCACTCCCTCATAGGCCCATGCCCTCCCGGAAGGTGTGGCCACGTTGGTCCCTTCCGGAAGGTTCTAGAAGCTTCCAGACAATACCGATTAACCCGAACAATTCAACTCCAAAACTGCACGCCTTATATGAATCTTATTCTCCGGACCACTCCGGAACCTCTCGTGATGTCCCGGATCCCATCCGAGACTCCGAACAAAAACTCATAAACCAATTATCCAATCTATCCTAGCGTCGAGACACGTTAAGTGTGTGACCCTGCGGGTTCGAGAATATGCAGACATGATCTTCTATCAATAATCAACAACGGGGTCTGGAAACCCATATTGACTCCCACACATTCATCGATGATCATATCGGATGAACCACGATGTCAGGATTCAATCAATCCCGTATATATATTCCCTTTGTCTCGCGATATTTTACTTGCCCGAGATTTGATCGTCGGTACCTTCATACCTAGTTCAATCTTGTTCACAGCAAGTACTTTACTCATTCCGTAATCCGATATAACTTTGTGATTAACTCCTTAACCACATGCTTGCAAGCGGTGTTGATATTGATTACCGAGTGGGCCCGAAGTATATCTCTCCGACTTGGGAGGGACAAATCCCATCTCGATACATACAACCCAACAGATACTTTCCGATCACCTGAGAGACACCTTTATGATCACCCTCTCATAGGATGACGTTTGATGACCTCAAAGCTTTCTTCCGATACTAGGGAGTTGTATTATCTCATGGTCTAAGGAATATAATATTTGACATAAGAAAAGCTTCGCAAAGACGAACACGATGACACGATCTAATTGCTTTGCTTAGTTTGGGTCTGTCCATCATATCATTCTCCCAATGATATGATCTCATTATCAATTGACAACTCATGTCTATGGTTAGGAAACCTTAACCATCATTGATCAATGAGCTAGTCCATAGAGGCGTACTAGAGACATGGTGTTGTTCACAAACCACACAAGTATTAAAGTTTCCGCTTAATACAATTCTAACATGGAATATAAACATTATCATGAACAAGAATTATAATAATAACAGCTTTATTATTGCCTCTAGGGCATAATTCCAACAGTCTCCCACTTGGACTAGAGTCAATAATCTAGTTTACATCTGGCAACAATCTCACACCCATGGCACTGAGGTGCTGATCATGTTTTACACGTGGAAGAGGTTTAGTCAATGGATCTGCGACATTCATATGTATGTACTTTGCTAATCTTCGATCTCCATCGCTATATAATCTCGGATTATATGAAACTTATGTTGATAGCCTTTGTCTTTGGATGATATCTTGGTTCCTTAGCGAGTGCTATGGCGCGGTGTTGTCACACAATATCTCCAGTGGGTCCAATGCACTTGGAACCACGCCAAGCTCGATGATGAAGTTTCCGATCCAAACTCCTTCACTTGACGCTTCGCGGAGCTATGTATTCTGCTTCATCAGATCCCGCGATCACGCTTTGCTTGCAGCTTCTCCAGCTCACGGCTCCTCCATTCAAAATATACACGTATCCTGTCTGAGATTTAGAATCATCCTTGTCGGTGTCAAAACTAGCGTCGACGTAACCTTTTACGACGAGTTGTTCATCACCCCCATAGACTAAGAACATTTCTTTAGTTCTATTTAGGTACTTTAGGATGTTCTTCACGGCTGTCAAGTGTTCCACTCCTGGATCACTTTGATATCTGCTCGTCAAACTAAGAGCATTGGACACATCCTATGGCCGAGGCATGGCATACATGATGGAACCTATGGCCGATGCATAAGGCACTTTGCTCATAGCTTCCCTATCATTTACCGTAGTTGGACACTAAGCCTTGCTCAATATCTTACCTGACAATATAGGCACTGAACCTTTCTTTGCCTTATCCATTCTGAACCTTTTCAGAACTTTGTCTAGGTATGTACTCTGGCTTAAAGCTATCAGGCGTCTTTGTCTATCTCTATAGATCTTGATGCCCAATATATAAGAAGCTTCACCTAGGTCTTTCATTGAAAAACACTTGTTCAAATAACTCTTCACATCGTTAAGCATGTTGATGTCATTTCCAATAATCAATATGTCATCCACATATAGTACCAGAAACGTCACCGAGCTCCCACTCACTTTCTTGTAGATACAAGCTTCGTAGCAATTTGGAACAAATCCAAAGCTCTTGATCACTTGATCAAAACGAAGGTTCCAACTCCGAGATGCTTGCTTCAGTCCATAAATGGAACACTGAAGTTTGCATACTTTACTAGCATCCTTAGGATCGACAAAATCTTCGGGTTGAATCATATACAACTCTTCATCAATGTTGCCATTGAGGAAAGCAGTCTTGACATCCATCTGCCATATTTCATAATCATGAAACGCAGCAATTGCTAATAAAATCCGAATGGACTTAAACATCGCTACGTGAGAGAAAGTCTCATCGTAGTCAACACCTTGAACTTGTCGAAAACCTTTCGTGACAAGCCGTGCTTTATAGATGGTAACATTACCATCTGCGTCCGTTTTCTTTTTGAAGATCCATTTGCACTCAACGGCCTTTCGGTCGCTAGGAGGGTCCACCAAAGTTCATACTTGGTTTTCGCTCATGGATCCCAATTCGGATTTCATGGCTTCTAGCCATTTCTCGTAGTCCGGCTCATCATCGCTTCCTCATAGTTCAGAGGTTCACTTTCTTCTACCAACAAGACAGTCAAGACAGGGTTGCCGACCACTCAGAGGGGCACGCGACCTTGTCGACCGCGACGCTCAAGAGCAAGATCGTCCAAGCTTCATGATCCTTGTCATTAGCTTCCTCTATTGTTGGTGCAAGCACCGAACAATTTCAGGTGATGCGCTACGCTCCAATTCAAGAGAAGGTTCAATAACCTCGTCTAGCTCTACTTTCCTCCCACTCACTTCTTTCGAGAGAAACTCCTTCTCAAGAAAGGAACCGTTCTTCGTGACAAACACTTTGCCTTCGGTTCTGTGATAGAAGGTATACCCAATAGTTTCCTTAGGGTATCCTATGAAGACGCATTTCTCCGCTTTGGGTTCGAGCTTGTCCGTCATCAACTTCTTGACGTAAGCTTCGCATACCAAAACTTTAAGAAACGACAACTTAGGTTTAGCACCAAACCATAGTTCATACGGTGTCGTCTCAACGGATTAAGATGGTGCCCTATTTAAAGTGAATGCAGCGGTTTCTAATGCACAACTCCAAAATGATAACGGCAAATCAGTAAGAGACATCATTGATCGGACCATATCTAATAAGGTTCGATTCCGGCGTTCAGATACACCATTATACTGGTGTTCCGTATGGAGTTGTGAAACAATTCCACTTGCTTTAAGATGCGTGAGAAAATCATAACTCAAATATTCACCTCCACGATCGGATCGTAGAAACTTAATCTTTCTGTTACGATGGTTCTCCACTTCATTCTGAAATTCTTTGAACTTTTCAAACATTTCAGATTTATGTTTCATTAAATAGATATACCCATATCTACTTAAGTCATCGGTAAAAGTGAGAAAATAGCGATATCCACCGCGCGTCGAAACACTCATCGGTCCGCATACATCGATATGTATGATTTCCAACAAGTCCGTTGCTCGCTCCATCATACCAGAGAACAGGGTTTTGATCATCTTGCCCATGAGGCATGGTTCACATGTGTCAAATGATTCAAAATCAATAGACTCCAAAAGTCCATCGGAATGGAGTTTCTTCATGCTCTTTACACCAATATGACCTAGACGACAGTGCCACAAATAAGTAGTATTATCACTATCTACTTTGCATCTCTTAGCCTCAATGTTATGGATGTGTGTTTCATCCCTTTCGAGATTTATAAGAAATAAACCATTCACAAGAGGTGCATGACCATAAAAGATGTTACTCATATAAATAGAACAACCATTATTCTCCGATTTAAATGAATAACCGTCTTTCAATAAACACGATTCGTAAATAATGTTCATGCTCAACGCAGTACATAATAACATTTATTAAGGTTTAAAACTAATCTCAAGGTAAAACTAAGGAGAGCGTGCCGACGACCATCACATCAACTCTTGATCCGCTGCCAACGCCAAGATCGTCACCTCATCCCTCGCAGTCACCGCTCATTCCGTAGCTCTGCTTCGAGTTACAAATATTAGAAACCGAACCAGATCAAATACCCGTGCACTACAACAAGGGCTAGTAAGGAAAACATCAATAACATGTATATCAAATATACCTTTGATGGTGCCAGCCTTCTTGTCCTAAGTACTTTGGACAATTCTCTAGTGACCCTTGTCCTTGTAATAGAAGCACTTTCTGTCCCTTGGGACCAGACTGAGCTTCTTCTCAGGGCATTACATGCTTGCCCTTCTCTTGAAGGGCTTCTTTGCTCCCTTACCTTTCTTAAAGGTGGGCTTGTTGACCATCAACACATGATTATCCTTTTGATGTCCACTCGCAAGCCTTCATTGCGAAGAGCTCGTGATCGATCGGGAACCAACTGATTGTGAGTCACTACAAAACTTTTCTCGCTGGGAGGAGTGATTGCAGAACCTCAATCTTGAGCTTCTCTCGAATCGTGCATTCCAGTTGCTCAAGCGTTGAGTGTAGCCCGTCATCTTAATGGCGTGCTCACTAACGGAACTCCCTTCCTCCATCTTGCGCTTAAAGAACTTCTCGTAGATCTCATATCTCTCGTAACGGGCCCGAGTCTCAAACATGGTTTTCAGCTCGAGAATCTCAAAGGGCCCAGGATAGTCTTCAAAATGATTTTGAAGTTCCGGTTCCATAGCAAACAACATGGTGCTCTTAATCACACCATAATCATCTTTGCGCGACTGATAGACAGCTTTCTCATCAGCCGACGCAGTTGCAGCAGGGGGGTCACCTAACGCTTTCCCAAGGACATAGTCCTTTTGACCGCCAGAGAGAATGATTCTTAGATTGAGGAACCAATTGGTGAAGTTAGACCCATTGTTTCTAAGCTTTTCCTTCTTAGCAAAAACGTTGAAGTTGAAGTTGGACTTGGCCATGTGATCTACAGTATTTGCAAGTACAACTTTAGACTATGTTCATGATAAATAGTTCAAATTAATCAAATTACTAGATGAACTCCCACTAAATTCAACATCCCTCAAGTTGTTTAGTGAGCATGATCCAAATTCACCACACCTAATCCGATCATCACGAGAAAAGATGTGGCTTCAATGGTGGACAACGAAGTGTCGATCATATCATTCATATGACTCATGCTTAACCTTTCGGTTCTTGTGTTCCGAGGCCATGTCTGTACATGCTAGGCTCGTCAAGTTAGACCCAAGTATTTCCGCATGTGCAAAACTGGCTTGCACCCGTTGTATGTGAGCGTAGAGTCTATAGCACCCGATCATCACGTGATGCTTGGACACGAACTTTCGCATAACGGCATACTTGGGGAGAACATGTTTTATCTTGATCTTTATGAGGAATCATCTTATAATGCTACCGTCATGATCTAAGCATAATAAGATACATAAAAGGATAAACATCACATGCATATAACTTTATGTGACATGGTATAGCCAATCTTCAAGAATGATCTCCATCTTGCGCGTTCCAGATGATATCCATCACTCCACCATGATTGCCTCCACCACGAATAGCAACTACAACTATTGCTAACTACTTAGCGATAAAGTAAAGCTATTACATGGCGTATAAGAAGTTGACTCAGGTCATACACAATTATAAAGACAACCATATGGCTCCGCCGTTGTGTACTCATCGACATGTAAGTCGAAACATTACAAAACATGATCATCGCATACAATATACACATCACATCTTGGGCCATACCATATCACGTAAAACACTCCTGCAAAACAAGTTAGACGCCTACTTTGTTGTTGCATGTTTTACGTGGCTTATGGGAGTAGATGCTAAGAACGATTCTTACCTACGGAAAGCCACAACGTGATATTATGGTTGCCAAACTCCGTGTTAATCCCATGACAACTATAGTGAGAGAAACCGACATCCACCAGCCACATGTGTGGAACAAGCCACACGTCAAGTGCGGAGCCGGGTCTCATGACGCTATGCGTAAGGTTGGCCTGGACCGCTTCAATCTCACTATCCCGTGTCATAAGAAGAACACAAACAAGAGGCTTGCAACAGAAAACATCAACGCCGCAACAACCATGTTATGCTCTAGTCGTGAAACACATCTACGCATAGATCTAGCTCGATACCATCAAGGGATTCGCATAGTAAATCAAAATTTTCTACGGATGCAAGAGGGAAAGCCAATATCTAATCTAGGAGATGCAAACAACGAGAGAGATTGGATTAGATCTTCATAACCTTGAAGATTCGCGACAGGAACGCTCATTTAACGCGTGGGTGATGTAGTCGTACTCGCTTCTCCTCCTCGCGATCCGATCCGATCTAGCACCACAAGTGGCGGTGCCTCCGTGAGATGCACACGCAAAGACTCGACGCCTCCTCCTTCCTTGGTCCAGCAAGTATGGTGGAGAGATGGGTTGGATCTACAACGATGGCGTGCAATTGGTGGAGAATTTCGCAGCAGGCTTCGCCACAAGCAATGAGGAGGAGAGGAGGGCAGGGCGGCTAGGGTTGGAGGGGAAGGTGTAGGGGGTTGGTGCGCCCCCACCCCTCTTTATATAGAGGGGGGGCCCAGCCCTAGCCCCTCCCCCAATCCCAAACCGGCGGCCCCAGAGGATAAGGAGTGGGGGGCAAGGAAACCCCCCCTTCTAGAAGGTCTATCTCGAGTTTAAACCTCTCTTAGCCGGCTGGGCCCTATGGGGCCTTGTTCCCCTGGACGATGCGCTGTGGCACTCCCTCATAGTCCCATGCCCTCCCCAAGGTGTGGCCATGTTGGTCCCTTCCGAAGGTTCTAGAAGCTTCCAAGACAATACCGATTAACCCGAACAATTCAACTCCAAAACTGCACTACCTTATATGAATCTTATTCTCCTGACCACCCGAAACTCTCGTGATGTCCCGGATCCCATCCGAGACTCAACAAAAACTCATAAACCAATTATCCAATCTATCCTAGCGCCCATACACGTTATGTGTGACCTCGGGTTCGAGAATATGCGCATGATCTTCTAACAATAATCAACAACGGGTCTGAAACCCATATTGACTCACACATTCATCGATGATCATATCGATGAACCACGATGTCGATTCAATCAATCCCATATATATATATTCCTTTGTCTCATGATATTTTACTTGCCCGAGATTTGATCGCTTTATCGCCATACCTAGTTCAATCTCGTTCACAGAAAGTACTTTACTCGTTCCGTAATCCGATATCACTTTGTGGTTAACTCCTTAACCACATGCTTGCAAGCGGTGTTGATATTGATTACCGAGTGGGCCCGAAGTATATCTCTCCGACTTGGGAGGGACAAATCCCATCTCGATACATACAACCCAACAGATACTTTCCGATCACCTGAGAGACACCTTTTGTAACATCCCAAAAATCATAGTTTCAAAACTCATTCATATCATCTATGCATTTAGGGTTTTCTCAAAAATCATTTAGAGACAGAAGTTTGAGCTATGATTTCATGTGGGCAACTTATCTCAAATGTCCATCACCTTTTGAAATGGGAATGTTTAGGTACTAGTTTGCTTGCCTCTATTGATGGAAAGATTAGGTGAAGTTTTTAAACCAAGATTTCAAATTTAGAAATGGTTTCAAAATCCTTTTCAAATATTTACAAACTAGAGCAAGTCTCTGTTTACTTTGAAACCAAGCTTGACCAAGCCTTGCAAAGTAACCACTTAGTTAAAATGACTGTTTATGAATCCACAAAACCATGCAAAATCCAAAGCAGTTTGATTCAAAAGGATTTGAATTCATATCAAATTCATACCAGAAATGAATTTAGAAAAGAAAAGGACTCCTCAATAGA
Source organism: Avena longiglumis (assembly GCA_030063025.1). Classification (NCBI taxonomy): domain Eukaryota; kingdom Viridiplantae; phylum Streptophyta; class Magnoliopsida; order Poales; family Poaceae; genus Avena; species Avena longiglumis. The sequence goes on from CP125976.1 coordinate 483,504,068, forward strand.
AAGGCCATGGCCGTAACTGCCCAAGAAGAATCGAGCCCAAGAAGCCCACCCGGGACTTCTTATTCTTCTCACGCCAAAGAGCACGAGCCAAGCACAAAGTGCAGACCCACCTATATACTCACGCCTACCGACAAGCGGCCATCTCCACGCCGTCGTCTCCACCAAGACGCATCTGCTCGTCTCCCAAATCAACGCGAAGCTGCTTGTTTAATTCACAAGGCCAATTCGAGTTATTGGCCGAGTGATTTCCGCTCGTGACCAGGCTATAAGAACCCCCTCTGTCCCCTCTCTCCTCTCCCCCAAACCCCGGACCCAGAGCGCCACCAGTCGAATATTACCTCCGAACCCTCTGCCTCCGGCGATCAACTGCAAATTCCGTGAGTTCGAGCCTTCCGCCTCTCGTTTGCAAACTAGATCTGAGCCTCGGCTTCATTTGACACATTTCGTTTACCGCATGAACTAGCTCCGATTTATCATCGCCAATCGGGCGCCGTTTTCAAGATTTAACTCCGCGAGCTCTAGTGGTAAGCCCCGACCGCCTGTGACTTCTAGTTCAAGCACACGACTGCCTTTGACTCGTGGAATCTAATCGTGTCCTCGTCTTGCCTTGGGTGGTTCACACGACGCCCACGACGACCACCGACACACCGACTGGCCTCCACTGCGAGCAATCGCACCGTGCGTTCGAGCGCCTTGACCAACCGCGAGTACGACGAAGCCGCCAAGACCTCCGAGCATTGAGCTACCTCGCTCACTTACCCCTCAGAGCGCCGCCTCCACGCCGACCGACCGTTCGGCCACCAGCCGCCCGCCAGCTTGGCCGATCGATAGCCTGTTAGATCTATATCGTAGCGCTAGGATAGATCCACTTAAACAAGAGGTACGCGATCCGAGCCGCCAGATTTCATTTAGATCCTACGGCTGGAGCTCGATCCAAAGGCGAAACGGTATGGGCGAATAAGAACATGACGCTGTAGGTTAGATCTGAAATGATTTAAAACCGTAAATTTGATCCAAATTCAAATGCCCATAACTTTCGATTGCCACGTTAGTTTTTTGCAAACTTTATACCGTTGGATTCAGTGAAACAAGGCCTTTCTGAATATCCAATTTATTTAGCATATAGTAACAGTTAAAATGATTTTATTTTGTAGAACAAGTTTAAGGCTATTTTTAGATATAGATTTATTTGGTAAAATTATTTTGGGCCAAGTAAGTTTAGTTGGCAAACTTGTGACATGTTAAGTTTCTGTAGTCATGAGCATGCTTGGTAGAATTTTCAAAAAATCAACACTTAGTAAATTCTTGCATGCATGCATTCATATTATTTTTGGTTGTATATAATTGTGTGTAATTGTATGCTTTAATTTCTTGTGTAGATTTTGCTAGTGATTGTGATTGTGAAGAGTGCTACTCTCCCCACTACCAAGACAAGTGATATTTACATGAATATATTTGTCCCATGTTTTTGAACTAGCATTAGATATTTTGTTATAGTATTGCATGTTATTTTGTTTAATGCAAAAGATGGGAAATCCTATGTAGTCTAGTAGAATTGCTAAGGAATTATCCCTAAGATAAGTTGCTTTACTTTGCTTAGCCTAGCTTATAGCAAAACAAGGGTTGGTGAAAACTACACTTACTATGAAGAAAATATTTCTAAGTCATGAGACTTATATTTTCCTAATAAAACCACTAATCTAAATGAACCTCCTGGGTGGAATGGAAAGTATGGGTTATGTTGAGTGGTTACACAAGGCCATGGACTTGGGTTGTGTATCTCACTTGTGGTAAGCCACCCAGGCACAAAGGGATTTGGAGGCCAAGTGTTGAGAAAGCTTACAGTGCAACCACTTGGCAATATGGGCTCTGCCTTGATCATATAGGTTGCTAGAACTTAGTCATTTGGACAGTTGGTGGTAGATGGGATGATAGGATGGAGCGCGTCCATTTGACTAAGGAAAGGCTTATGAAAGGTCCTGTCTTGGGAAACCAAGTCTGGTGGGGAAAGTGCACAACCTCTGCAGATGGAAAACCTAAGTACTTAGCCAAGTCCAAGGCAATGGACACTTTTGAGCATCAAGACATGGAAGCTACAAGAATCTCATCACTCCAACTTCTAAGTAAAAATTTGTGGGTGAACAAGGGTGAAGGACCCCAATGTCTATTAGTGGTTTCTTGGGAATGATTTGACAAAGAAAAACTTAGTGATTTCAACTAATAGGAAAAACTTATTTTCAAGCAAAGCAAGCCAAGCTACACTTAGCCAAAATGCATATAGTATTATAGTCCACTTAAAATATACTATATCACTTGCCAATACTATTCCAAAGTATTGACCTCCGTGGGTCAGAATTTGTGATGTTGCAAAGTTACTCCGATGATGAATAGGAGTCATAAGTCTACACTCAACATGCTTGCTCGCGGGCACATGAAGATGAAGACTTGTGTTTATTTACTTATTCCTTAAACTCTTGTATTAGGCCTATGGCCCCGAGTTGTAATAGACTATGTTTTTATCTCTCGAATGAATGTAATAAACGACTTTGTATATGTGTACTTCATCTTAAACTGTGGATGCTAGCATTGATCCAGAACTAGCATTGCAATCACAGGATCCTTTCCTTTATAAAGGAGGGTTTAACAGATGGTATCAGAAAATGTTGCCAGAGGATTATGACCCTAGGACTGGAAAAACCACTAAGGAAAAAGTTTTTCAACTACTTCTACACTTGTCTATTCTTCTCGTAAAACTTTTCTAATCCCTTTCAACTTCCTTTGTAGATGAACTCCATCAACGAAGCCGTTAAGAAGGGACCCCTCATGACCATGACCTTGGAGTGTGAAACTGAGTTTCCCAATATTCTCAAGGACCTCATGGAGGCAATGGATGAACATGGTGAAGCCGTGTACAAGGGCTTTCCAGTGATGGATGAAGGAGTGGAGTATTGGTGGGTGCAACTTCACTTGTACAAAAACAAGGAAGATAACCACAAAGAAAGGGGATTCTGCATGTACACCAACACTACAATGCACACCACATTCTTTGAGTCAGCCAGGGATGCAGCTTGGAGGACTATCAAAGAACTAAGTGCTAGAGTCAAGTGCAGAATGCTCAACCTCCAAAAGGATTTAGAGAAAGAGAAGGAGCTTACTCAAGAGTTGGAAGACACCAACCAAGAGATAAGGGGAGATGTTATAGACTTAGTAATAGAATCAAGAGAGCAAAATTGGTGGATTGCTTCTAGGAACATTGTGTTTAATAATAGATCCCGTGAGATTGGATTGTAAGGACACTTCGTTAGTTGGACCACCACTTATCACCTTATTTTCAAAAGATATTTTAAATAAGTATGGACCTTGAATGTTGTAATGGACTTGTGTGACTTGTGTGACAAATTATGTTTCATGGATATGTATGAATGATAGTCTTGATTTACCTTTGATTGCGTTGTTCTAACTTTTTCAATCTTATAAATAGATGACAATTGCCATCAGCACTGTTGAGGAGTTTCGGTTACTGCTTTGGTTCCTGATCATTGAGCTTACCACCGCTGATCTCCTCTTCCCACCATCACGGTGTACCCACTCACCAAGTTCGAGAGGAAGGACCTCTGGGCTTCAAGGTGACCAGCCAGACGCCAGATCGAGCTACTACAGAGGCCATCGCCTTCAAGCCGATGCACGGCGATGGGAGAGAGGCATGGAGGTAGTCATGCAGACTTGATAGGACGATTGTTAGGCCACCCCGACAGTTAGGGTATTTCACTTTCACGCCTTCGAAGACGTGATGTTGATGGAGAGTCCATCGACTTTGAGGACGACTCGAGGAGCACGCGGAGCCGATACGCCTTTTATCTTCGTGGACTTAGAGACTCTTCTCGCACGAATACGGACAGACGAACGCCATGCTAGGTAATGACGAGCTTGGTGCAGCCATGAGAAGGACAAGCTTTTTTGCGCGCAGGATGAGATGATCAAGGAAATGGAGACAAAGTTCGAGGCCCAGACCGCAAGTTCAAGAGTCGAGAAACGGCCCGTGATAGGAACAAGAAGATCCGGGACATGACCGAGGAACTGAAGTCCAAGGACTTCGAGCTTGAGCAGCAGCAGATGGTTATTGAGAGGCTTCGCTCCCAGAAGAGGGCTCTCAAGACCAAGGTTGATTCTTTGACCACTAGAACAAGACCGCGATGGAGAACGCAGGTCTTACCTTCGTCGAGGAGGAGATAGATGCTGATGAGTAGACTTGACTACTCGTTTACCTTTCATATTCATACTTGTTGTTGCGAACTTATTATTGGACCATCCGACATGTGGATGGCTTGCCACTTGTGTGTTTTACTTCATGTGTATGTTATGTGGTTGTTGGACTTTTATTCTTATGTTACTTGTTATGTGTTTGCTTATGATGTATTGTGCATGAAACATCTATGGGTATCTCATTCTTATCTATTTGAACAAACCACGATGCCTCCCGTCACGCAAAACCCCAAACCCAACAACATCACCCCGGAAATGCAACAAATGATGAATGCGCAAACATAGCTTATGCAAATGATGACAACATTCATCCAGAACCAGAATAACAACAACAACAACAACCCCAATAACAACAACAATAACAACAACAACCTCCGGTTTTGACATGCTCACCAGATTTCTACGCCCGAGGCCAAGAAAGTTTTCGGAACAATCGATCCCATGGTAGCCAATGACTGCTACGCTCGTGAACAAGGACTTAGTGACCGTGGGTTGCACGGATGCTGAAAAGGTCGTTCAAAGACATCTCCGGAAGGACCACCGCCACATGGTGGGATAACTTCCAAATCACCACTCCCATTGATGAAGTGACTTGGGACATCTTTGAAGATGGTTTTCAGATCATCATATCTCATCGTGAATGATGAGTCTGAAAAGAAGGAGTTTCATAATTTGAAACAAATACCACCAGAAGCGTACGAGTACATAGAAGAGTTCAATAATCCGCTTATGCACCGGATGAGGTTGATACAGATGCCAAGAGAAAGGAAAAGTTCTTGGAAGGTTTGAATGATGATCCGAACCTACTTGTCTCAGGGCTTATGTTCCAACTTATCACTGCTAGTGACAAGGCTGCTATTTTGGAAAGTAAAATGAAGCAAGTCGAGAGTAGGAAGAGGAAACACTGACAAGCACACTCAGATCGCCTCACAAACGATCTCACTATGATGACAAAGGCGCTCAGATCCCATAAACATGGGAAATTCAACAAGCACCACAATTACAACCGCTATGACAACAAGCATCACCGTAGTCATGACAATGATAAGTACAAGAACCACAAGAGTGGATATAAGAGCCACCACAAAGGGAAATGGTAGTGGAAGTGGAAGATGTTAAAAGGACATCACAAAGTTGAGTGCTTCAAATGCAAGAAGCTAGGGCATTATGCTAATGAGTGCCCGAGAAGAAAGTTGAAGGACCTAACAAGCCTAATCCTTTCCGTAAAGGATGTGTTAACCACATCAATGTGGAGGAGGTCTATGAGGAGCCCGATGCTTGTTGGTAAGTTCGACTCAATTCAATTTCAGCATTTGTACTCTTTGATACCGTGCATCTCATTCATTCATATCAAAGGCATTTGTTGATAGAAATGGGTTTGCATCGTAAAACATTGGGTGTCCAATAAAGGTTAGTTCTCCGGGGAGATATGATAGTAAGTCTTGGATGCCGGATCTCATCATAGAGTTTGGTAAGCATAAGTTTCAGAAGCCTGATAATCCTAGATTCCCAAGGACTAGATGTAATTTTGGGAATGGATTGATGGCTAAGTATGAAGGAGTACTAGATTGTGCTAATCAGATCACTGCACTCACAACCCGTAAGGAAAAAGAATAAAATTTAAGTCAAACTTTGAATCCAAAGGAAGTAAGCTGAATTCTCTTAAGGGGTTAGCATGGACAAGCAGCTAATTGTGTGAGTATCCTGATGTATTTCCTGAGGAGTTACCAGAATGCCACCAGATAGAGAAGTGGAGTTTCGATAGATTTGGTACCGTGTTCGACCAATAGCTAAGAGACCATAAAATGTTAGTTGATGAACCAAAGAACTCAAGAAGCAAATAGGAGAACAATTATGTAAAGGGTTTATTCAACCAAGTTCTTCATCTTGGGGAGCCCCAGATTGTTTGTGGAGAAAAGGATAGAACACAAAGATTATGTATTGACTACCGCTCTCTCAACGAGGTTACTATCAAGAACAAATATCCTTTGCCAAGAATCAATGACTTGTTTGATCACTAGAAGGAGCATGTGTATTCTCTAAGATTGATCTCCCCAAAGTTATTTTCAACTCAAGATAAGAGAACAAGACATACCAAAACAGCATTCACCACAAGGTATGGATTGTATGAGTATACCGTGATGCCTTTTGGATTAACCAACGCTCCAAAGATACTTCATGAATATGATGAACAAGGTGTTCATGGAATTCTTGACAAGTTCGTTGTCATTTTCATCGATGATATCTTGGTCTACTCCAAGAGCAAGGAAGAACATGAAAGGCACTTGCGCTTGATACTAGAAAAGTTAAGAGAGCATAAACTGTATGCCAAATTCAGCAAGTGTGAGTTCTGGTTAGAGAAAGTTGGTTTTCTTGGTCATGTTATGACAAAGGATGGTGTTGCTTGATCCCGCTAAAGTTTCAAATTGTGATGATTTGGAATCACCCAAGAATGTGAAGGAAGTTCGAAGTTTCCTTGGCTTAGCAGGTTACTACAGAAGGTTCATTGAAAATTTCTCGAAGGTTGCTAAGCCAATGATAGAATTGCTAAAGAAGGACAAGAAATTTGCTTGGACTGAAGGTTGCGAACTCAGCTTCCAAGAGTTGAAGAAGAGACTTGTGACAACACCAGTTCTATGTCTGCCAGATTTGGAAAAGGATTTCCAAGTGTGTGATGCGTCTCATCAAGGTTTGGGTGCCGTACTTATGCAAGATGGTAAAGTCGTAGCCTATGCTTCGAGACAACTCAAAACTCATGAAGTAAACTATCCTACTCATGATTTGGAGTTAGCCTCTGTCGTCCATGCACTCAAAACATGGAGACATTACCTTTTGGGTAAGCGGTGTGAAGTGTTCACCGATCATAAGAGCTTGAAATATATCTTCACCCAGAAAGAGATCAACATGAGACAAAGAAGATGGCTAGAACTTATCAAAGATTACGACTTAAGTTTGCAATACCACCCCGGTAAAGCAAATGTAGTAGCCGATGCTTTAAGTCGTAAGACGTTTGTAAATGGCCTTACCAAAGGGGAATTGCCGATGGTCTGTAAGCAATTCAAGGAACTGATTGAGATTGTACTGTAGGACATCTCATGTCCTTAGATGTTCAACCCACTCTATTGGACAAGATCCGAAATTCAAGACCGATAAGGAAATTGAAAAGATTAGGAAAATATAAGTCTAGGGAAAGCCAAGAGTTTCCATATAGACTAACAAGGCACCTTATGGCATCGGAAACGATTTGTGTTCCACAAGATCCGAGTTGAAACTGATCCTGCAAGAGGCTCACAACTCTCCATATTCTATTCACCCGGAAACACCAAGATGTACATGGACATGAAAGAAAGATTTTGTGGAACAATCTCAAAAGGGACATCACCAACATATTGCTTTGTGTGATGTGTGCAGAGTCAAAGCGAACACCAAAACCAAAGAAGTTTGCTTCAACCACCGCCTATTCCCGAATGGAAGTGGGAAAATATTGGTATGGATTTCATTACCGGATTACCAAGGACTAGGTCAGTATGATTCCATATGGGTAGTAGTGGATCGCCTAACTAAAGTGGCTCATTTTATACCCGTAAAGACAACTTATACATGTGCCAAGTTAGCAAAAATATACATGAGCAGAATCGTATGCCTTCACGGTGTGCCTAAGAGTATTGTGTCAGATAGAGGAACTCAGTTCACATCTCACTTTTGGAGACAGCTTCATGAATCCTTAGGAACGAGATTGGAATTCAGTACTGCCTTTCATCCTCAAACAGATGGACAAACAGAGAGGACCAACCAAATTCTTGAAGACATGTTGAGAGCATGTGCTTTAGATTATGGAGAAAGTTGGGATGAAAGTTTGCCCTACGCAGAGTTCTCTTACAACAATAGTCATCAAGCTAGTATTGGAATGGCACCATTTGAATTACTCTACGGAAGAAAATGCACCACTCCATTATTATGGAATGGTGTGGGAGAAAGAAGCTTATTTGAACCTGATCTTATCAAAGACGCCGAAGAGAAAGTCAAATTGGTTAAAGACAGATTGAGGGTAGCACAATCCGATGTAAAAGCTACGGATTCTAAGCGAGAGAAGTCACCACGGTTGGGGATAGAGCTTATCTCAGAGTATCACCATTCGTGGAGTGAAAAGATTTGGAGTCAAAGGAAAGTTGGCACCAAGATACTTTGGGCCATTCAAGATTCTAAGTCGCAAAGGGAAGTTGCATACGGTTGAATTGCCGTAATCTCTATCAAGTCCATAACGTATTTCATGTGAGTCACTTAAGAAATGCCACCAAAATGGAAGAGTCTTCTTTGAAGGATACCATACCTTTGGAAGAAGTTCAGCTAGAAAGTGATCTCACTTATGAGGAAAAGCTCACAAAATTCTAGAGACCGCAGAAAGGGTTACCAGGACCAAGACTATCAAGTTTTGTAAAGTGCAATGGAACCATCATTCAAGAGGAAGCAACATGGGAAAGAGAAGATGATCTTCTAAAGACCACCTCACCTATTTGTTAGTTAACCCGAATCTCGAGGGCGAGATTCATCTTAAGGGGGTTAGATTTGTAACATCCCAAAAATCATAGTTTCAAAACTCATTCATATCATCTTTGCATTTAGGGTTTCCTCAAAAATCATTTAGAGACAGAAGTTTGAGCTATGATTTCATGTGGGCAATTTATCTCAAATGTCCATCACCTTTTGAAATGGGAATGTTTAGGTACTAGTTTGCTTGCCTCTATTGATGGAAAGATTAGGTGAAGTTTTTAAACCAAGATTTCAAATTTAGAAATGGTTTCAAAATCCTTTTCAAATATTTACAAACTAGAGCAAGTCTCTGTTTACTTTGAAACCAAGCTTGACCAAGCCTTGCAAAGTAACCACTTAGTTAAAATGACTGTTTATGAATCCACAAAACCCTGCAAAAATCCCCAAAGCAGTTTGGATTCAAAAGGATTTGAATTCATATCAAATTCATACCAGAAAATGAATTTAGAAAAAGAAAAGGACTCCTCAATAGAAAAAGGCCGCGCGGCCAGAATCTGGCCCAGCAGCAAATCGAGCCCAGCAAGCCCACCCGGGGACTTCTTATTCTTCTCTCACGCCAAGAAGAGCACGCCAAGCCGACAGGCGACAGCATTACCTATACTCAAGACTCGACAAGCGGGCCATCTCCACGCTGCCGTCATTGCCTCCACCCGCACGACCTGCTCGTCTCAAATCAACGCGAAGGCTTAGGTTTAATTCATGGCCAATTCGAAAGTTATTGTCGAGTGATTTCGCCGTGACCAGGCTATAAGAACCCCTCTCCCTCTCTCCTCTCCCCAAACCCCGACCCAGAGCGCCACCAGTCGAGTATTACCCTCTCGAACCTCATTGCCTCCGCATCACCGCAAATTCCGTGAGTTCGAGCTCTCCGCCTCGTTTGCAAACTAGATCAGTGAGCCTCAAGCTTTTTGACACATTTCGCTTACCTCGCATGAACCGTAGTTCGACAAAGATCGTTAATCGGGCGCCGCTGTTTTCAAGATTTAACTCCGGTAGCTCTAGTGGTAAGCCCCACCGCTTCTGTGACTTCTAGTTCAAGCACACTCGCTTTGACTCGTGAATCTAATCGTGTCTCGTTTTGCCTTGGGGTGGTTCACACCGACGCCCATGACGCACTACCGACACCGACTGGCCCTCCACTCCCATGAGCAATCGCAACTGCTCCTGAGCGCCTTGACCAACCGCGAGTACGACGAAGCCGCCAAGACCTCGAGCACGGTGAGCTACCTCGCTCACTTACCTCAGAAGCGCCGCCTGGCCGACCGATCGTTCCTGGCCGGTAGCCACCGCCTCCGCCAGCCAGCCGACGATAGCATAAGCTAGATCAGACGAGCGCTAGGATAGATCCACTTAAACCAAGAGGTACGCGATCCGAGCCGCTAGATTTCATTTAGATCCTACTACTGTGGAGCTCGATCCAAGTAAACGGTATGGGCGAATAAGAACATGACGCTGTGGCTAGGTTAGATCTAAAGATTTAAAACCGTAAATTTGATCCAAATTCAAATGCTCATAACTTTCGATTGCCACGTTAGATTTTTGCAAACTTTATACCGTTGGATTTAGTGAAACAAGGCCTTTCTGAATATCCAATTTATTTAGCATATAGTAACAGTTAAAATGATTTTATTTTGTAGAACAAGTTTAAGGCTATTTTTAGATATAGATTTATTTGGTAAAATTATTTTGGGCCAAGTAAGTTTAGTTGGCAAACTTGTGACATGTTAAGTTTCTGTAGTCATGAGCATACTTGGTAGAATTTTCAAAAATCAACACTTAGTAAATTCTTGCATGCATGCATTCATATTATTTTTGGTTGTATATAATTGTGTGTAATTGTATGCTTTAATTTCTTGTGTAGATTTTGCTAGTGATTGTGATTGTGAAGAGTGCTACTCTCCCCACTACCAAGGCAAGTGATATTTACATGAATATATTTGTCCCATGTTTTTGAACTAGCATTAGATATTTTGTTATAGTATTGCATGTTATTTTGTTTAATGCAAAAGATGGGAAATCCTATGTAGTCTAGTAGAATTGCTAAGGAATTATCCCTAAGATAAGTTGCTTTACTTTGCTTAGCCTAGCTTATAGCAAAACAAGGGTTGGTGAAAACTACACTTACTATGAAGAAAATATTTCTAAGTCATGAGACTTATATTTTCCTAATAAAACCACTAATCTAAATGAACCTCCCGGTGGAATGGAAAGTATGGGTTATGTTGAGTGGTTACACAAGGCCATGGACTTGGGTTGTGTATCTCACTTGTGGTAAGCCACCCAGCACAAAGGGATTTGGAGGCCAAGTGTTGAGAAAGCTTACAAGGCAACCACTTGGCAATATGGGCTCTTTGATCATATAGGTTGCTAGAACTTAGTCATTTGGACAGTTGGTGGTAGATGGGATGATAGGATGGAGCTGGCCCATTTGACTAAGGAAAGGCTTCTGAAAGGTCCTGTCTTGGGAAACCAAGTCTGGTGGGGAAAGTGCACAACCTCTGCAGATGGAAAACCTAAGTACTTAGCCTAGTCCAAGGCAATGGACACTTTTGAGCATCAAGACATGGAAGCTACAAGAATCTCATCACTCCAACTTCTAAGTAAAAATTTGTGGGTGAACAAGGGTGAAGGACCCCAATGTCTATTGGTGGTTTCTAGGGAATGATTTGACAAAGAAAAACTTAGTGATTTCAACTAATAAGAAAAACTTATTTTCAAGCAAAGCAAGCCAAGCTACACTTAGCCAAAATGCATATAGTATTATAGTCCACTTAAAATATACTAAGGTATCACTTGCCAATACTATTCCAAAGTATTGACCCTGTGGGTCAGAATTGTGATGTTGCAGGTTACTCCGATGATGAATAGGAGTCATAAGTCTACACTCAACATGCTTGCCTGTGGCACATGAAGATGAAGACTTGTGTTTATTTACTTATTCCTTAAACTCTTGTATTAGGCCTATGGCCCTGAGTTGTAATAGACTATGTTTTTATCTCTGGAATGAATGTAATAAACGACCTTTGTATATGTGTACTTCATCTTAAACTGTGGATGCTAGCATTGATCCAGGAACTAGCATTGCAATCACAGGGATCCTTTCCTTTATAAAGGAGGGGTTTAACACCTTTATGATCACCCTCTCATAGGATGACGTTTGATGACCTCAAAGCTTTCTTCCGATACCAGGGAGTTGTATTATCTCATGGTCTAAGGAATACAATATTTGACATAAGAAAAGCTTCGCAAAGACGAACACGATGACACGATCTAATTGCTTCGCTTAGTTTGGTCTCCCATCATATCATTCTCCCACGATATGATCTCATTATCAATTGACGACTCATGTCTATGGTTAGGAAACCTTAACCATCATTGATCAATGAGCTAGTCCATATAGGCGTACTAGAGACACAATGTTGTTCACAAACCACACAAGTATTAAAGTTTCCGCTTAATACAATTCTAGCATGGAATATAAACATTATCATGAACAAGAATTATAATAATAACAGCTTTATTATTGCCTCTAGGGCATAATTCCAACAATGTCGTGCTGAAATCTAACTTGGAACCAAGTGCCTCATGCAATTGTTTCAAAATGCAAGTAAACATTGATCCTCTATCGCCATTTATCTTCTTGGGTACTCCATGTTTGCTTACTATATCTTTGACATATACTTCAACTAACTTCTCAGATTATCTTTTGATTCATCGGAATAAAATGTGCACTCTTTGTGAGTCTATCCACTATTACCCATATCATGTTCTTCTTCTTTGGTGTCATAGCTAATCCCTTGATGAAATCCATGCCTATTTCCTCCCATTTCCATTCAGAATTTCTAAGGGTAAGGTCCTCGCTGGATTTTATGTTCATTTTCACCTTGGCAAGTATGGCATTCGATACATATTTAGCAATATCTCTTTTCATGTTATTCCACCGTATAGTTCCTTCAAATCCATATACATCTTAGTACTCCCCGATGTATAGAATATGGGGTAGTATGTGCTTTTGAGTATGACATTTCCGATCTCACCACATCCGAACACATAAACGATCTTGGAACCATAAAGATCCATAATCTCCAAGGTGAAAACTGATTTTTGCCCTTGAGATATCCTCCGAATTTCCTCAAAGAATAAAAGGGTCTTCTTGACGCCTAAAATTTGCTTAAGATCATCACATATTCTCGCAACTACCTTCATAGTCGCAAATCCTCCAAGAACCTCTCGTTTCTAATGAATTGGAGTTCTAATCTTTCCAAGTCCATTTGTAACTCTTTGGTAACTCTCTCGCTAGGTTGAATATCGACTCTTCGCTTAAAGCATCCGCTACAACATTTGCTTTTCCGGAGGTAATTGATTAGATCATAATCCTTGATTAATTCCAACCAACGCTTCGCCTCATGTTCAATTCCTTTGAGTGAAGAAATATTTGAGACTTTTATGGTGTCGTATAACTCACATCCGCTCCATAAAGAAAATGCCTCCATCCTTTCAAAGGCAAAAACTATCACGCTAACTCTAAATCATGGGTTGATAGTTAACTTCATGTGGTTTCAATTGTGTTGAACCATAAGCAATTACTTTCCGCCTTGCATTAATACACACCCCAAACCTTCTTTAGATGCATCGCAAGATACTGTGAAATTCTTCCTCGCTTCAGAACTGCTAAGATTGAGCCGTGGTTAATCTTGCTTTCAACTCTTGGAAACTTGCTTCACTTCTCATCCCACTTAAATGGTGTATTCTTCCTTAATAATTTAGTCATTGGTCCGCTATTTTGGAGACACTTCAATGAATCGATAATAACCAGCCATTCCTAGGAAACCTCAAATTTGTTTCACATTGGTTGGTGCATTCCGCTAGTATCGATCAACTTTAGATGGATTCACAGCAATCCCATCTTTACTGATCACATGACCGAGGAATTCTACCTCATCTAACCAGAACTCACACTTACTGAACTTAGCATAAAGCTTATGTTCTCTTAAAATCTGCAATGCTATTCTCAAATGGTCAGCATGCTCTTCCTTATCCTTGGAATATATTAGAATATCATCAATAAAGACAATGACAAACTTATCCAAGTATGGCATGAAGATCTTGTTCATCAGATTCATGAATATTGCCGGTGCATTGGTCAAACCAAATGGTACCACCATATATTCATGGTGTCCATATCTTGAGACAAATGCCGCTTTTGGAACATCTTCCCATTGATTTTTATTTCGTGGTATCCATCTTAAATCGATCTTTGAAAATACTCCAAATTCTTTCACTTGATCAAAAAATCTTGAATTATTGTTAAAGGATACTTGTTCTTGATCGCCACGTTGTTCGATTTCTATAATCACCACACATCCGCCTTCCACCATCTCTCTTATCCACAAAAATTACGTGTTCCCATGGAGATACACTTTCCTCAGATAAATTTTCTTGCTAACTCATCAATTTGCTCCTTGAGTTCTTTCAACTCCTTGGGTCCCATTTTATATGGTGCCCGAGCTATTGGGGTTGTACCGTATTATGTCAATGGTGAACTCTATCTCCTCTGTAGCATTCCTAGTAATCTTGGAAAACATCTTGGAATTCATTAACTACATGAATTTCTTCTAATTTAACTTCCTTCATTGAATTCAACTGCAGATCCACCATAATATGACTGTGTTTATCTGCCTGGTAAACTATCCTTGATCCACTTGGAGTTTTGATTGAGACAAATTTCTCCTAAAAATTTATCTGAGCTCCGTGTTCCATCATCCAATCCATGCCAAGCACTACTGCAATTCCCTTCAAAGGAACCACATAAAGGTTCCTAAATATGTACAACCATAGATCGAGATAACTCGATCTTGTTTTATGTGACAATCACATTCCTCCTACCGTAATTCACGGTCATGACGCTCTAACGCTGCTCTTCTAATCCCTTAACTTATCATGTAATTCTTCAAATGAATGAAGTAGTTGCACCAATATCAAATAGAACTTTTGCGATTTGTAAGGATATTGAGCATTTATTATCGCATGTCTCAATTATCCACCTCCTCGAGGGTCGCATGCCAGTTTTCCCAGATCGTTTCTTGCCATTATTGTTCTTGCCATTGTTTCTCCTTTATTACCGTCCATTTCTCCACCGGCCTGCCCTCCTCCCTTGGCGTGCCATCTTCCCGTGGTTTACACTTTACAATCCGCTTGATATGCCCTTCCACCACAACCATAATGTATCACTACAGATTTTTTCACTCCTCTCGAAATGTCCTGAATTCCAGCTTGTTACAGATAACATTCCTTCTGGATTAGATTGATTTCCACCACGCCTTGTTATTGTTATTGTTGCCATAATTCCTATTCCGAGGTTTAAACTCCGTGTTAGGTTTAGGTTTGCTGCCAATTCTCTTAGTTTCCTTCTTGGCTCTTCCTCCGGTCCTCTTGGACATTCTTATAATCATCTTCAAAAGTAATGGTCGATCCAACAACTACCGATAAGTTTGCTTATTGGCTAACCTTAATCGATCCTTACAAATGGATTTAATCCATGCAAGAAACGCTTGTTCCTCTTCTCTTCAAAGGTTAACATCCTCCTCAAAGATAACGAGACAAGCTATTAAACTCCATGTATATCCTGTCAAGCTCCTCAAATTCTCTCCTCTTCAACTCCATAACACTTTCCTAACATGATATTCACTAATCGCTGAACTCCTCCTGTAAATTCCTTCCCGGGTTGTTGCATGGCTAACTGATTTTCCCACCATGATGTTGCAGTCCACAGATGAGTTGCATACCTCAATTTTTCCTCATCGTAAATCCCTAAGCTTTTCCTTTCTCAGATCGGCTAACCAGTTTTCTACATCCATTGGTTTAGGAGCTGATGCAAAAAGTAACGGCCTTGCATTCTGGAAATCAAATAAACTCACTCCTTCTCCTTCAGGTGCCCTCTGATTTGCTCGCCCCAGCAAATCCTCCATAAACTTGTTCTGGTTCTCTTGCATCATTTGCATGCATTGCATAAAGTTCGCTTCCATTAACGGTCTCATTGGTGGTGGTGGTAATGCTCTTGATTTGTCGCATCGGCATCGGCCTTTTCCTTGGCCTCATGCTCCATCCGCCGCCGCCAGCCCATTTATACACCAGATCCATGACCCCTAGTCCTGCAACATAAAGCTTAATACTCATAATTACATCATGCACATGTGTTCGAGATCGACTTACGCATGTAACTAGTCACACAATGAAGATCCAAAGAAAATCCAAATATGCATTTCACATATTTTACATAATATCATAATGATACAAAGTCATTACACATATACCATATAGGTATATTCACACAACTACCTTATTACTTGGGGTACAAACACTGCATTTGATACTACTAACTAATTGTCTTTTAGTAGTAACTACGCCATCGTAGACATGCCCGATGTCCAACCGTGATGACGTGTTGTTCGTCGCATTTGTGGAACAAATGGCCTTCGTAGGAACATATTCTCAGATCTCAAGTGTCGTGGCTTGAGTCATTACTCAACCTGAAAGATTGACTCCTTCCAGCTTAGCTGAAAAGTCTTCGTAAACATATTCAACATTATCTCCAAATTTCGCATCTCCCGAGCTTCATCTCTAGAGTTGTCACTAGGATACGCAGATCCCGCCGCCGCCCTGTGTGCTCTCGTGGACAAGATAATTTAATACCGATAATGTATATTTCTTGGATTTTGAGAAGATGTTGATGATTCAAACACTCTTTCCTCGTGATCTTCTTCTTCATCCCGATCGCTCATTAACATGGTATTTCTACTTCTATTATTAGGATTCATCCTTGCACTCATCCAACTAGATTGTCCAACATTTCACGTAACCATCTATGGACATCCGTGTTCATGAGATCCATTGTATGATCCCATTCTCCATCCATCCGAAGTTCTCAATAGGAAGTTCAATCGTAACTATCCTCTCGAGCCCGTGGTAATGCATAATGCATCTCACAGAGGATCATATGTAGATTCAGTCTTGGTGAGTAAGGATATGGTATAAAAGATTCGGATCTATAGGAATATCCTTAAAGATAGGTGTTGCACTACTACTTGCTTCTTTCTCTAACTCGATGCTAATCTTCCTCCTTTTCCTGATCTTAGATCCTCTAATATGTCATTTTGCCTTTGACAATCACTTGATGAGTCTTATAAAAAACGCACGAGTGTCCCAGATTCATCCATAAACTTGGAAGCTAACTTGGGATGCTTTCAACCAAATGAAGATGATCCCAGATAGGCTCCAAGTCTATAGAGTCATGAGGTATCACGGAGAATGTGCTACCTTCTAGCTCCTTGGTTTTCTCGCTTCCTGATATTAGCTATTGCCTCCACAACAAAGAACATGATAGGTCGTTAAATGACTCCTACCTTCTCCTATGGGTAGATCGTGGTACAATACAAGCTTCTCCGAAGTTGATACACACAAAATACTTAGATAACATCCGCCATCAAGATAAGTGATAGTGTTCACCGGAATTTAGTTGACAATTAAAAAGCTTTAAAAGTTGACGGTTGGTCTCAGAATGATCCTTGATAATCATCAAGAGTCTCCTCTTTCCTTACCAAAGCCTGCTTTGGGAAACTTTGGTGCCATATCTCAGATATCTAAAAATAATTTTAATTAGTATCCAATAATATATTGCAAGATAACAAAGAATTATCGCACTAAAATATATAACATAATATTCTCATTTGAACACCCATTATATTACTTTTAGAGAATTCTTTATTGTTGCCAAATCTCCTGTGTAATACCCTTTAACTAGGTTTTCCAACCTAAGGTCAAAGCAATTTGCTCGATACCAACTACGGTGACCCAAAGATACCACCCATGTGTAGTACATTATAGTCGCTGACATGACATCCATGTAATCACCTTCAGAATATCACATCCTCGAGTGGTACAAAGAAAAACATTAAGTAGTCCATATTACAAAGGTACACACATTATTATTATTACAATACCGAAGTTCAAGACTTCCAAAAGATCCAACTTACAAACCAAAATATAAGATGTTCATGGAAATTTAAAAGTAACAACTCCGACTAGGAGTGGGGCTCAACAACTTATTTTATAGAGTTCATGTTGTTCTACTCCGCTGGTTACTACTAACTAGACTTAAGTGGACTCTGCTCATCGACACCGTGAACGGATCTCGTAGTCCACGCCTTCAACTCCTCCCGATAGGTCGTTCTCATAGAACACGCCTTCTTGGCATTCACCAAGATACATTGGCACGCCTTCTAATCCTCGTAGTCTAAGCAAGGGATCAAAGAAAAGAATGAGTAACAGCTACTCCAACAAGTTCATTATTTGCAAGGTGGAAGTTTGATGCTCTATCTACCACCTCGATTATAAACTTGGCACTATGCGCTTTTTGTAAATCTTTCTTCAAAGATTGATTTTATTCTCAAAAACTATGACAATCAGCCTTCACAGTTTACTAGAACTTTCATGGAGTTCCTTTCTTGCTGCTCAGTAGCTCCTTCCTAACAGGAGTAACAAGTTACGCTTCTACTCAGAGGTGCGCTTATTTTACCCATGAGAGATCAACTCCTTGTTGCACAACCATGCATTTTCGCCCACAATCCATGATGTGGGGCCCAGAGTTGGTCCAAGCCAATCATCGCCTCTTCATGATTCCAAGATGCCTCCTTGGTGTACACCATACCCATATAATGAATTACGGCAATGGTTTGTACAAACCGTTAGATGCCAGAACTATCGTGGGACATTGAGGGTTCCCACCCATATGCCGCATATCCTCTACGAATTACCAATTAATATGCACACTACGAGGATAATAGCCACGACCTGCACATCCGGCTTCATGCGAGAGGAAGAAGATACAGCTGACTTCTCTGTCCCATTCCAAATCTCATGGCTAACGCGTAATATACGGCGCTAGAATCACTAATGTCAGGGGTTATGAAGTTCCTACTTGATCATCATTGTTGCAATTAGAACTCTAAGTTCTATTGCTCCATCATATCACCACTTAGGATGATATTTATAATTTATTTATTTGGGAAATAATATTTTCTTTCTTTTATAACATATATGATAACACACAATTTGCAAATACTTTGATAAAGACTCTTCAAAGGATATGAGTAAGTGATGAACTTGCCTTGTGATGGCAAGGTAGTGAAGTATGATGCTTGACCGACCTTGAGCTTCTAGTTCTATAAAACATCATTATTGCCCTAAGGACAATATTTAAAGAAGCAAAATGATTATGCAAGTAATGTAATGCATTATTTGAATTTGTATGCATTTATCCTAAAAAGTTTTTTTGAGTAATAAAGGCTTATAAATATTATTTTTAATATTTTATAACATATATTGAATTATTTTATTTTATTTCCTTTATTTGACTTTTATTTATTTAATAATTCCTATACCTTAATTTTATTACTAATCTATTTATTTAGTATTTTTCAAAAATACTATAATATTAATAAATAATGAAGGTGATTTTTATTTATTTTTATCACCTTTCAATAATTTTGTAAAATTCCATAAGGAATATTTAAATTACAAAATTCTTATAAAAATTTGAATATCCAAAATTTGATATCTTTTTTCATTTGTATAGAATGGATTATTGTGAATCCAAAAATATTTTATTTATAATTTTTGGACTATTATTCTATTTTTTAGAATTTTATTAAGTCTAGGGGTATTTTGGTGTTTTCCTTTTTATTAAAACATGCCTGAAAGAATTTCTGGGCTGGTTATTTTTATTGGGCCCTGTTGGCCCATTAGTACTAGACAAAAGAGCTGTTGGAGATATGCCCAAGAGGCAATAATAAAGTGGTTATTATCATATCTTCACACTTATGATAAATGTTTACATACCATGCTATAATTGTATTAACCGGAAACATTAATACTTGTGTGATTTGTAAACTAAAATAAGAGTCCCTAGTAAAGCCTCTTGTTAAACTAGCTTGTTGGTTAATATATGATCATGGTTTCCTAATCATGAACATAGAGATGTTATTAACAACAGGATCATATCATTAGGAGAATGATGTGATGGACATACTCCTATAGATAAGCTGTAGCATAAAGATCAAGTCATTTCAATAGTTCAATTGCTATATGCTTTCTCGATACATAGTAACCTTCCTTCACCATGAGATCATGCATATCACCTTTCCTGATGGATGCTTTGATGTCATCCAACACCACACCGTAATAGGGTGGCTATAAAGGTGGCATTGAGTGTTCGTAAAGTATTGGTTGAAACACATGGATCAAGAGGGATTTGTCCATCCATATGATGGATAGATATACTGGCCCTCTCTTGAAATGTCATCCAATTAGCTTGCAAGCATGTGACTGGCTCACAAGGGATCACATACCACAGAACGAGAAAATAGTACTTATCGGTAACGAGGTTGAACTAGGTATGCAGATACCGACGATCATAACTCTGATAAGTAAACTATCGTGAGACAAAGGGAAATTGGTATCGTATGTAAGTGGTTCATTTGATCGCAGTAATCGAGAAATATGTGGAGCCATATGAATTTCCAGATTCCTATTGGTTATTGTTCGAGAAGTGTCTCGATCATGTCCGCATAATTCACGTAACCGTAGGGAGACACACTTAAGGATTCGACGTTGTTTGAGTAGTTATGGTATTATGAGAAAGAGACAAAATGTTGTTCGAGTCTCGATGGGATCCGGATATCACGAGGTGATCCTAATGGTCCGGAGAATAAGATTCATATAAGGAAAGTCTCTGCTTGAGTTCGGGAATGATTCCGTGTTTTCATCGAATGTTCTAAAAGGTTCCTAATGTCCCAAGACTGGGGAAGGGTACATGAATGTGTCATTACATATTGGAATGATTGCATCATGTACTAGGTGTTCTTGTTCCAAATAAAGGATTAAATTGAATCCTAAACTGAAAAGTCAAATGACCATTGAAAGTCAAACGCTAAAACAGAAATTGGGAAACAAGCAAGAGGAGGTTGAAACTAACTTGGAGGAGGAGTCCTCCTCTCCAAGCCGCCACCTAAGGCCGACTTGGGAGGGACTCTCCCTGGCCGCCCTCCCACCTATAAAAGGAGGGCAGGGCCTCCTCCTCTAGACACACAAGTTCATATCCTCTAATCTAAATCCTAGCCCTAGACTGCTTAGAGCCGCTGGTTTAGAGCTTCTAATTGCACTAGCCTTGGATTAGAGCCTTCTAATTGGTGTGTCTAAACCCTAGACCACTAATAGCTCTCTCATACTCCACCATACTCCCGCTTAAGGCTAAGGCTCATGATCTCCCTCTACTTCCTGCACCACGCCACAGTCACGGAATCATGAGGAGAGTGCTACAACCTCCGCCCTCATCGGAACAAGGGATGTGAAGGTCTTCACGAAAATTTAACGGTGACCGATCAAGGAGCTCGCTGTAACGCAGCCGAAGGATCGCTTGCGATCTTGAGATCGTAAGTACGACTACATCACCCACAGAATCGCCTCGCTAACCGCTTTGGAATCTTCGAGGGTGTTATTCCATCGACTGCTACACAATCTAGTAGATAGATCTTGGCTTGCTTGTTTGTATGCGGTAGAAAATTTTTGTTTTCCATGCTACGAACCCTCAAAGGGTATCAGAGCCAGTCTATATGTAGATCCGCAGACGTAGAACACAATGGTCATTGTGGGCGCTGATGCTTTTATTGTCGATTGCTTCTTGTGTACTTTGCATCTTGCGTATGTTGGGATGAAGTGCCCGCTAACCTTTACATGACATCGCTCATGAGACTTGCTCCACACTCGACATGCAACTTGTATTGCATAAGTGGCTTTATGGTGCCTGCTTTCTCCTAGCATAGTTAAGATCCAATTTACAACGGGTGATTAACAATACTAGTATCAATGTTGTGGTTCATATTCGTAGTTAGAACGACACTTATTAACAGCCCCAAACCACGAAACATACAAAGAAAATTAGAGGCGCCTAACTTTGTTTTGCAGGGTGTGCCGTGATGTGATATGGCCATGATTGTGATTATATATGATGTAGGCAATGTTCCTTATTGTAAGTAGGCAAGCCAAGGAGCCATATGGTTGTCTTTAATTTCGCTAAGACCCGCATGTCTATTCAAAGTAGTTGTAATAGTTGAAGCCGGATCGACAACCGTGGAGCAGCCCATTGACCTTGATGCAATGCCGAATGATGGAGATCATGTTCGTGCTTGAAGATGGAGATCGAAGCACAAAGAAGAAAGGCCATATCATATCACATATTATGAATTGCATGTGATGTTAATCCTTTATCCATCTTGTATTGCTTAGTAGACGACGGTAGCATTATAAGATGATCCTCATGCACATGAATTTCAAGTCATAAAGTGTTCACCCTTAGTTAGCACCGCTATAAAGCTTGTTGTTTCAAGCACCACGTGATGATCGGGTGTGTTAGATTCTAAGTGTATACAACGTGAGCAAGCCAGATTTGCTCATGCGGAAACTAAGGTTTGATCTTGACGAGCCTAGCATGTACATATGGCCTCGTGAACACGGATTACCAAGGTAGAGCATGAGTCATATAGTAGATATGATGAACATGTTGATTGTTCGCCATTGAAGCTATATCAACTCTCGTGATGATCGGTTTTGATGTGGTGGATTTGGTTCGTGATCACTAAAACAATGTGAGGGATATTGTTTTGAGGGAGTTCACCTAGATTAATTTAATTATTAATTAGAACTCAATTTATCATAAACTAAATCAAAGTGAATTTGCATAGTTGTTGTAGTCATTGCATCCGCTACCACCTTGGCTTAGTTACAATTGAGATAATAGAACTATAGAATTCAAGTTACTTTACTAACCGGGTATCATATTGTTTTGAAGTGTTAATCTAAAGTTTAAAAGTCCTATTGCAAACTTTCAAGAAGTTCCAAGCATTCCATGAAGTTTAATAATTAGTATTAAATCAAGAGTAACAATTCCAAGTGTTAGTGTATAAGTATCATGTTTGTTCCATGATTCTTGATATTCAACGGATTGTCTTAATATCAAGGTTATCTAGGATCCAAGAGTTATTTCGTAAAACCATGATGTGTGGAAGATATTGTGATATCCTAAACGAAGTTTTGCTGCAACATGATAGAGTATAATATGGCTAAAGTCATGTTCTCATATTTGATGAGAATTTGCAAAAGGTTGGAGACACTAGTTGTCATAATCATTCAAAAGGATTTGGAGAGCAACATTATACTCATGATTCACCGTTATAAGCTAAAAGTAGCTTGATCATGGATAATTCAATGATAAGGATGAATATTTGATGTAGGTAAAATATTTACTACACCAAGAGATTACTAAAGAAAGGAATTTGGAAGAACACCAAACATTTGATGATGGTGATTTACTAAGTGAAAGTCCAAAGACATTGGTATTTAACTATACATGCTTTGACTATGTGTCATATGTATGACTCACTATTGATGTTGATAGATTCTTTCAAATAGAAAAGGAAATACGAAAGAGAATCTCATAAATATATGACGTAAAAGAAAAGACTAGAATTGTTCAATTTAAGTATATAGATGATATACATGTTATGGCTATATTCTTTTCTTATTAAACAATGTGGTTCTTATATTTAATACTGAATTTGTTGGTATGAATCGCCATACCTAAACAATGTAATTCATGAACTATAGTGGCCTAAGTAATTAGCAAAGAATATGTGATGATGTTCATCGAGAACAAATAAAGGGTTATTGTGTTGCTCGTTAAACATCAAAGCTTGCCTTCAAGATTTGTTTTATCGTATTATGAGAACAAAAGGGTTGTTCAAATAATTGTCAGAATCCATAAAAGATGGATGATTCACAAATCTTGGAGAAATCACATCCATAAAACTAGTGCTAAAATGTCGAAAGACAAATTGATTGAAAGATCACTTAGGAAGTGACATCACCGCTTAAATTATAATGGAAAGAAAACATGAAGAAACCCATGTGGATGGAATTTTGGAGTCTTCGATTTTTGATCAAATGACGCCAGAAACTTTCCTAGAGATAATTAAAACTTCGCTCATAGGCCAAAAAGGAACTAATGACTAGCTTATTGAACTTGTACATATTGTTGTACGAAGTCCATTATGTGTAGTCAAGAGCGATGGATTTCAACTTCATATGCTTTCTCCGAAAATTTGAGTGAATATATGAATATTTACTTAATAAGGATGAAGTGTGAAATATTTGAAAAGTTCAAGGACTTTCAAGATGAAGTGCAAAATCATTATAACAAAGAATATAAATAGTTTATGATAAGATCATAAAGGAAGATATTTGAGTTACAGAGTTTAGCATAATACCTAAGATTTAAGGAATCGTTCTGTGGATTTGCATTTCCCGAAACACCATAAGGGTATGGAGCGTTCGAGGTATGTAATTAAACCTTGTTTGACATGGTAAGATTAAAGGTATAATTCATAAAACTGCCATTATATTTTAAAGATTAAAAGCTTTAGAGATTACCGCTTCCAACCGAAAAGAGCTTCATCATAATCCGCTGAATCGACACCATATAAAGTTATGGTTTGGGATAAAACCCAAGTTGTCCTTTCTTAAACATTGGTATGCTATGCATAAGAAAGATGTTTGCAACCAAAGCTCTGATGAACCTCGCTTTTGTTAAGTATTCTCCATAACACCGAGACAAAAGTGTCACTTAGAACGCCAAGTTTCTTTTAGAAGGAATTTTTCGTGAAAAGTTAAGGGAGGACAATAGAACTTGATAAGGTTAAAAGAACCTTAGCTATATGTGCAGAGTCGCAAAGACCGAAAAGTGTTCCGAGGCAAAGAATAATGCTCATGGCTCACGTGCCTGAAAGTTTATGGTTATGAAGGTCAAAGCTTCTGTTGAACCAAGTAGGTCGAGTAAACAATCAAATACAAATATTTGAGGGTTGAATCATTATTTGAGAATAATGAACGTACTACATGCAAAGAAGTGATGATGGGCCCTGACTGTAGAAATGGCTTGAAGCCATAAAATCCGTGATAGTTCCATATACGAGATCAAGATTTGAACTTGAAAGACCCTCGAAGGTACAAGACCATACAAATGTTTGGATCTATAAAGAAATAGACATGGATGTTTCACATCTATGAAGTAGTCGACATATTGGGAAAGAGTTCACAACAATGTTCAAAGGTTGACTATGACAAGATTTGATCTTTCATAGCTTATATTTAGTCTAGACGGATTAATGTAGCAACCACTACATATAATTTTGTTATGGTAGTTGAATAAAAACAAGTTCTTCTAATAGAATTGTTACCTAGGACGGTGCATGACACGGCCCATAGGGTTTTGTTAATTCAAAGGATGCTAAATGCATATGCAAACTTCAATGGTTGAAGTAAGAATAGTTGAGTTGAATCTTCACTATGATGAAATTGTTAAAAGAGTTTAATTTCATCAGAGACAATGAAGATGCTTGCATTTGCAAGAAATTAAGGGAGCGCTTAAGACATGTTTCTAATACATTATGTGAAAGACATATTGTTGATTGGAAATGATGTATCTTTATTAACACATATTAATAATTTCATCCCGATGAAAGACTTAGGCAAAACCCAAATATTTGGCATCAATAGACGCTAATATGGTTGTGCTGTATACATAGACAAGATATTGAATGAGTTCAATATAGAAACTACAAGAGAGGTTCTTGTCATACGTAAAGGATTGAATGAGTTCAATGTTGATGATATATTCAAGTGTATCGACATTTGGTAAAGTGAAACAAATAATCAAGTATGGATTGATACTTGATGTATGAAATCACAAAGAGTATTTATATCAATCATACGTGATATGTACAAATACAGATATGTCCTATGCTCTAAATGTTGTGAGCATATACCGTAATGATTCGTAAGATGATCATTGGACAATAGTAAGGATATTCTTATGATCTTTTGAAGAACTAAGAGTATAATATTTGTAGAAGTGACAAATAGATGGTTAGTTCATTGTAAAAGTACTACATTGATACTAGCTTTGTCACAAAGTACAAATTAAGTTTATCTCAATCTAAACTAAGGGTGGTACAATATAATGGAAAGTGAGTTCCATAATGGATTTGGATGAGTTCCAGTTAAGACATTGTGATGTATACTACAACAAAAGGTTAAGTATATGATCGCTATTTTAGCAAGAAAGAGGGCATTTGTGTCAAGTAGTTTGTTATCAAACTAGGTGTAGTTCACAAAGGATAATACTATGAAGATATATTGTGCACAATATTATCAACATGTTTTAACCCCAAAGAGCTAAAGGTCACACCAAAGACCAAATTTATACAAAGCCATCTCATTAGAGAATGAGTGATGCGAGAGACGCAAAGACATGCATTACACACGACTGAAGTGTCGATCCGAGATCACTGACCACTAGCAATCGTGGTACATACAACACCTAAAGCCATAGGTGTTGAATACACAAAGGTTTGAAACTAGATTATTGACTCTAGTGCAAGTGGGAGATGTTGGAGATATGCCCAAGAGGCAATAATAAAGTGGTTATTATCATATCTTCACACTTATGATAAATGTTTACATACCATGCTATAATTGTATTAACCTAAACATTAATACTTGTGTGATTTGTAAACCAAAATAAGAGTCCCTAGTAAAGCCTCTTGTTAAACTAGCTTGTTGGTTAATATATGATCATGGTTTCGATCATGAACATAGAGATGTTATTAACAATGATCATATCATTAGGAGAATGATGTGATGGACATACTCCTATAGATAAGCGTAGCATAAAGATCAAGTCATTTCAATAGTTCAATTGCTATATGCTTTTCGATACATAGTAACCTAATTCCTTCAATTATGAGATCATGCATATCACCTTTTCCGATGGATGCTTTGATGACATCAAACACCACACCGTAATGTGGTGGCTATAAAGGTGGTATTGAGTGTTCGTAAAGTATTGGAAACACATGGATCAAGAGGGATTTGTCCATCCATATGATGGATAGATATACCGGGCCCTCTCGGTGAAATGTCATCCAATTAGCTTGCAAGCATGTGACTGCTCAAGGGATCACATACCGAACGAGAAAAGAGTACTTATTTGAATTCAGGTTGAACTAGGTATGCGTAGATACCGACGATCATAACCTCGGATAAGTAAACTATCGTGAGACAAAGGGAAATTGGTATCGTATGTAAGTGGTTCATTTGATCGCAGCAATCATAGAAATATGTGGGAGCCATATGAATTTCCGATTCCTCTATTGGTTATTGTTCGAGAAGTGTCTCGATCATGTCCGTGACAATTCACGAACCGTAGGGAGACACACTTAAGGATTCACGCTGTTTGAGTAGTTATGGTATTATGAGAAAGAGACCGAATGTTGTTCGGAGTCTCGATGGGATCCGGATATCACGAGGTGATCCTAATGGTCCGAGAATAAGATTCATATAAGGAAAGTCCTGCTTGGAGTTCGGAATGATTCCGTGTTTTCATCGGAATGTTCTAGAAGGTTCCTAATGTCCCAGACCGGGGAAGGGGCATGAATGTGTCATTACATATTGGAATGATTGCATCATGTACTAAGTGTTCTGTTGTTCCAAATAAAGGATTAAATTTAATCCTAAAACTGAAAAGTCAAATGGCTGCTTGAAAGTCAAACCACTAAAACAGAAACTGTGGGAAACAAGCAAGAGGAGGTTGAAACTAACTTGGAGGAGGAGTCCTCCTCCAAGCCGCCACCCAGGCCGACTTGGGAGGGACCTCCCTTGGCCGCTCCCACCTATAAAAGGAGGGCAGGCCTCCTCTAGACACACAAGTTCCTATCCTCTAATCTAAATCCTAGCCCTAGACTCCGCTTAGAGCCGCTTTGGTTTAGAGCTTCTAATTGCACTAGCCTTCGGATTAGAGCCTTCTAATTGGTGTGTCTAAACCTAGACCACTAATAGCCTCTATCATACTCCACCATACTCGCCTCCGCTTAAGGCGGCCCAAGGGATCTCCTCTACTCCTGCACCACGCCAGCAGCCGGAATCACGAGGAGAGTGCTACAACCTCCGCCTCACTGGAACAAGGGAGAGGAAGGTCTTCACGAAGTACCGAACGCAGACCGATCAAGGAGCACCGAACGTCGCAACGCCGGAAGGATCGCTCACGATCTTGAGATCGGAAGTGTACGATTACATCACCCACTTAGAATCGCCTCGCTAACCGCTTTGGAATCTTCGAGGGTGTTATTCCATCGACTGCTGTTACAATCTAGTAGATAGATCTTGGCTTGTTTGTTTGTATGCTATAGAAAAATTTTGTTTTCCATGCTACTTAACCCCTACAAGAGCCACCTGGCGTATGGCCCACCGCCCATTCTCTCACTCTCTCTCTCTCTCTCTCTCTCTCTCTCTGCCACAAGGCAAGTTCATCTTTCCCTCCCACTCGACCTCGTGGCCGGATGCCGCTTTACGGCGATCTCACGCCATCACCGCTCGTCGCCGCTGCAGGTGGTGGTAATATCGACGACGCCTGCTCATTCTATCCAATTGATTCGATCCTGCCTCTCATGATGGATCGATGCCATCCCAACCCTAGGGTTTGGGGGATTGGCATGGATTCGCGCGGTCGTGGTCGTCAGGCGTTGAGGTGATGCTCGCACCTCCAGCGTGATCGTGGTTGCCGTGGGTTGTGGGTTGCGCCGCCCTCCGGGTGCTCCTGCGCCATGGACGCCGGCCCTCCGCTTCCTCTTCTATCCTTCACGAGGACCTATGGTGAGTTTGTTTCCCACCCCCGTGCTCTCTATGCTTGCTGATTCGATGCTAGATGTTAGCAAAGGTCCTCTCGTGGCTACCGCCCCATCT